>CM051016.1:20003966-20171466 GCA_027704905.1 Muraenolepis orangiensis
TGTCGGTGTGTGTGTGTGTGTGCGCCTGCGGGGCCTCGTAATACTATGATGCAGCAACCTCACACCACACGTCATTAGCACTCCCGGGGACGGTGGACAGAACGTGACACAACACACGCCACCACCACGCACGCACGCACGCACGCACACACACACAGACACACACACAAACGCCATACACACACACACACACACACACACAGTGCAGAACCGGGCCCCACGCTTACATTCTGGTGCACTCTTGTTACGTCACCATTGCCTGTAAAGACCGATGTAGGATCTTGGGACTCTTGGGACAAATTTATATAGCACACTTTTTTTTGGCTTTCTCGCCACCAAAGGACCAATTCATGCTTCATACGACTTCTGGTTTGCATTGAAACACACACACACACACACACACACACACTAACATCCACAGGGATGACCACAAGGACACGAGCGTGCCAAGTGTGACGGGTGACGACCAGGCCGTGGGAAAGAGTCAGAAGTAGCGATGAATGATTTAATAACTAGTTGATGAGTTGGTGTGTGTGTGTGTGTGTGTGTATGTGTGTGTGTGTGTGTGTGTGTGTGTGTGTGTGTGTGTGTGTTCCCGGGTGTATGGTATAATATTGTATGCAGTCATGGGCAGGGGCAGGGTAGCGGGCAGCGGCCTAATCTAAGGGTACTCCACTCCCCAGATGGGAAGGTACTGGCATTGATCCCCAAAATGTTTGCAACCTACCTGTAAGCATCCTTTGATGTCCCGCCCCCCCCCCCCCCCCCCACTTATGATGTGCATTTGGATTTACTGTCACTTCAAGTCACTTCGGATACGGGGCCTCTGTGACTGTAAGACTGTATGGGTTGCTAGTCATCAAATGTCATAAAAAAATTCAAATTAAAACAAAGTTTGTGCCGTCGGTGACTTCAGCACTTCGTTTCAGTTCCCATGTGACATTGGCTTGAACGTACAGTATTTAATTCAATTTAATAAAAAATGCTTCAATTGCATTGACCTTTATATACTTAATATATTTGTATATACATAGTTTATTGCAGTTTTTCAGTTTGTCTATCCTATTTTGCACAATTTCTGTATGGCACTGCCACCAGCACACCAGTATGGGACTTGTTAAGTTCTTGAATCTTGGTACTAATCCCCACCCTACACCCTACTTGCTTTACATAGATCTCTCCCCCCCCCCCCCCCCTCTGTGACCTTTATACGGACCGACGGACGGAAAAAGAAAACAATGAAAGGCAAAAAAAAGCGTTTGCCAGGCATGCCGACCTGCGATGATCTCCCGGAGCTTTGGGTCCAGGTTGACGGTGCAGGGCAGGAAGGTGTCCACGTCGCGGGCCGTGAGGACGGGCGTGCGGGACGACAGGAACACCTCGAAGCTGCGGCTGTCCCCGTCGATCTCCAGCAGCGGCTCCACGTCCTTGGTGGTGGGGATGCTCTTGGAGATCCTGCAAGGGGAAAGGGGGGGGGGGGGTTCAGAGGTTATTAACGCGCACGCCGATCTACGGTTACTCGTCCCGTTCTGCAACGACGATTGCGACTCATAATCGATAGCGGATATAGTCGCAGGAATTAGCCTCTCAATTTGATTGGTGAAAAAGCGTTTTCAGGGCACAATTGCGATGGCAAGTGCTTGACAAGGGAGACGACACAAGAACAAGGAATATAATGATCTGAAAACATTCACAACATAAAGATCTAAGCATCAAAGGGGTTACATTTGAGAGGTTGATTTAAACACAAAGGAAACAACTACATGGAAAATGGACCGGCTGACTGTTATATAACGCTTTTATCCAAAGCGCTTTACAAGTCATGCCTCATTCACCTATTTATACACACATTCCTCCACCGACGGGCGGAGTCAGCCGTGCAAAGAGACAGCCGGCTGGTCACGAGCAGTAAGGGTTAGGGCGTCTTGCTCAGGGACACCTCGGACACCACCTGTTTGCTAGTAGGAGCAGGGGGGGACCCGAACCAGCAACCTTCTGGTTTGTGAGACGACCTGAGCTACGGCCTCCCCCCAAAAAGTCCACAAAAAAAAAAGTCCCATAAAAGTTCCATAATCAAGTATTTAATAAACTTTTATATTTCTTCGTTGTTACACAACGAGGGGAAGGTGTTGATCACGTCATGCATGAAATATAACAGCGTTCACAGTTGTGGCTGACCGAAGCACTTCACTGCAGCATCTGCCGAGCCGTTCCAAACAGTTGTTTTTGTACCACGCGGCGAGGCACGAAATTCACACCCCCACGTCTGGGAGAAAAAACACCCCTCGTCTCCACCCATCATCTTCCCACGGCATATTTCCACGGCAACGTGTCGCGCATCTTGGCAGTCGAGACATGTGACCAAACTAAACCCAAACTAAACAGTCTTTTAGCCCAAAAAAAAAATGCTTTGCTTACTTGGCTTAAACAGTACACAACAACCAAAAAAAATAAATCAGTCACATCAAGATAAAGCGGTGGAAAAGTTTGACTTGGGGGGAAACACAAAAATAAAATAAAAAAACAGAAAATGAACAAACTATGTTGTGACAAATGTGTCGCAATCAATGTCAAACTTTTATTTATTTTTTTAAACTAAAAAACACTCAGCAGCACATTATCTTAATCAAGGTGAGGGCAGGGGAGGGGAAGTTAGACAAGATGGCATACAGATACCGTACATAACGGCCACCATTACCGTGGTCGTCATGACAAACAAGAGATAAGTGGATTTGGAAGGGGGGAGGGGGGGGTGTTGGGGAAGATGGTTCAGAGCGGTGGGATGTTTGGCGACAGATAGAGGCCAGGGATGTTATCTCCGCCGCGCAGAGGAGAGGAAATCTGAGGAGATGCCAATCGGCGTAATTCAGCGAGTGAGCGAGCGGCAGACGGAAGTCCCGTCATAGTGCTCCGTCACAGTTAGCATGCAGGCCTGGTTATCGCCCAGCGAGCAAACAGCCGCGGCCCGCTCCATCTCTGCATGAGTTACCGTTTCCTGTGTCAATATCGAGTGCTGCAGAGGAAACGCTGCCACGCAACCCTGTGTACAGTCACTGCGTGGCCGCGTGCGTGTCTGTGTGCGTGCGTGCGTGTGCATGTACATGTGCGTCGAGTTGACGGCTCTATCAAAAACCGTCTGAGCTGTAAAAGTGATTTAAAAGATTGACATAACAACACACACGCTCATACACACACACGCATGCACGCGCTATAACACACACACACACACACACACACACTCCAAATCACACACACACACACACTCCAAATCACACACACACACACACACACACACACACACACACACCCCCCCCCCCCAATCATTATCGGTGGCCGCCACAGATAGAGACGTCCACTGGTACCGGACAAACCAGCAGCGCTTGTAACCAACATTCTTTGTAGCGTCAACAGACAAGGTCAAGCGCGCAAGGTCAATGAGCGCCATCATAGCGTATTCAGGGGCCACTGGGGGGTGGTGGGAGGGGATGAGGGGGCAGACGAATGAGGCCTCGCTACCCACTAATGGCCTGGCGACACTCAGTCCATCTAGTTAATCCGATCACGCCGGCTGAAAAAATATCAGAGCGTGGGACGGTTGTCGTGGCGGGCCATTCATCAGCCCGGACCAGTGTGTGCTCCTTATCAGATGAGGCCCTAGCAGGGAGCGTCGCCCTTTTTACTCGATTGCCGCTCTCCTTCATCTGTCTTTCCTGAGCCCCCTCCCGCCCCACCACCCCAACATCCTCTCCTCCTCCACCTCCTCCTCCTCCTCCTCAACAGTCTCTCTGATATACAGCGGGCCGCTGGCAGGGTATTTCCACCTCCCCCCCCCCCCTGCTCTGATCCGTGTTAGCCTGTGAACAGAGGCAGGCCTTTCTGTGGCCTGATTCGTTGATTGGGCACCAACAGTGAAATTGCTATTGGAATAGCTGTCCAGGGGGAGGTCGGCATCTGGCTGGGAATAAGCACTCCGTACCGCTTGCTGGGAATCCTAAGCGGCTAACTTAATTTAGCTCGCCAGCCGAAGAAGGGGCACTCTATAATGTCAGCTGCTCCGACCGATGCGATACAGTTTATGGAGAGGAATCTGCTGCCGCCCGGCTCGATAACATTTAGGAGACGGAGAGTTTACGAGAGTGTCTGGACCGAACGATTGCGCGTACACCGGACAAATTCAAAGGACGCAAAAGTCCAGCTACGCGGCTCCTAATCACGCCATGGTTCAAAGCACAGGCGCTGCTAAAGTGCACGCGGTAACACAGCGGTTAACCTAAGCTTCCCGACAGCAGGAATCCAGTTTGGGGGGGGGGGGATCGGAGGGGGGTCTATCTGAAGGGAAGTAACATTATGGGCCCCTGTGGCCGTGTAGGGCGTCGTGTCATTGCGGCTCACAGCACCATTGTTTGGTTTCCTGGGGTTTGGACTAGGGTTCATCGTGGTCATCGTCGACCCGGGGGGGGTGTCCGGACGGCTGCAGGTGGATCTGTGTCATCCACCCACTCAGGGCAGGCGGGACAGACAGACGGGCGGGTGGACACAGAGGAGGAGGAGGGGGGTGGGGGGGGGGGGTGGTGGGGGCGAGAGGATGGGAGGCTACTGGGTGAGCGGAGGACAGAGGGACACAGCTGTGCTCCAGCGGACAAAGCCTCCACTCACTGACGTTCCGTCTGTGAGAACCTTTAAGCAGAAGGTCGCGCTGAAGGTCACCCAGTTGGCACACGGATGACCCCGGGCCCATGTGACCTTCCTCACTGGAGGGGGAGGGGGGGGGGGGGAGGCGGACAGATGTCACAAAGGCAAACATGTACAGGCAGGCACGCATGTACACATACACACACACACACACACACACACACACACACACACATAGCGACTACAGCATCAATACCTTTTTGCGGTGGCCCTTACACGCTCAGTGTGTGTCTGTGTGTGTGTATGTGTGTATGTGTGCATGTCTGCATGTGTGTGTGAGACTGCCCCTATGTAGAGCATCAAAGGCATTGATGCTACTCATTTTAGGCGAATCGGTCAGAATCAACTGTCCACTGGTGAACCGCTGAGAGCAGGAATCATACAGCAGCTATTGCACAGATGAAGGGTGTGTGTGTGGTGTGTGTGTGGTGTGTGGTGTGTGAGTGTGTGTGTGGGTGTGTGTGTGTGTGTGTGTGTGGTGGTGTGTGTGTGTGTGTGTGTGATGTGTGTGTGGGGTTTGAGTTCCTTTCCCATGAACTGTATTAACCCATCTGCAGACTGAGAGAGGCTTGTGCTTTCCCCCCACCTCCAGCTGGCTTATTGCTGTTTATTTGTGGGTCTGTGAACACGGACTAACAGGAGCCAGTGACTCACACACACACGCACACACACACACGCACACGCACACACACACACACACACACAAGCAACTTCCTTCTTCCGTATATCAAAAATATCCAATGAATTTCGGAGGAATCTTGTCCTTTTATGGGACAATCGTTCATCGCTGGACGTCCAGATAAGCAAACGTAAACAACCCAGAAAAAGGTTAAAAATACCTCAACCGTAGAACATATGTAAATCTTTATGAAATGTTTGGGGTACAAACATCTGGTTTCAGCTAAGCGTCTTTATTTTGGGGGGGGGGGGGGGGGGGGGTTTGATAGAAGGCACTTCGGTAATTGGTGAAAGCCAACATTAAAACACTAAATCGTGTCCGAGGCCGAGGCCAAGTGAAACACGACCCGCAGTGAGCCAATGCAATATCCCAGCACACCATGTCATAGTTGGAAAACACAAATTAACATATTGTGTTATTATTGTAAACATGTACAGTACGTGCTCCATTCATCACTGAACTACACCCAGGCTGCCTGAAGGAGAACCAGGTACTACTGTTCCCCCACTGACCTGGCCTGCCAACAAGAGGCTATTACCTGGCCTAGTTAGGCTACACTATGCCCACTACCAGGCTCATAGATGACGAAAAAAAAGACAGAACTAGACGAACTAATCGACTAATCGGTTCCTTGGCCCATAACTAATCCAACCACCAAGTGTTGTCCAATTCTGTACATAACGTTTCGAGTTATCTTGCTAACAGACAACCAAACACGACGCAACACGACAAGACAGACAGACAGACAGACAGACAGACAGACAGACAGACAGACAGACAGACAGACAGACACGGGGGCGAAAACATAACCTCCGGTCCCTCCGCGATGGCGGAAATAAGACGGCGGGAATTAACGGACAAGACGGAGACTGAAGTGAGGCAAGAGACCAGGAATGAAACCAAGAAGACCTAAGGGAAGAATGAAGCATCCAAATGGAATGAGAATAGAACACTGAAGGGGACGGACGGAAGGACGGAAGGACGGAGAGAATACAAAAGTACCACAGAGGCCTCGGAGTGATAAGCATCGACGGGCGGGATTCAAGAGCGGGGGTTCCTCTGATTGATGTGGCGGGACCAAACGGCGGCCCGTTAAAAACGCACCAGCGGCGGCGCTCGCAACGAGGGCTCAAACACTCCAAACGGCTTAGAGTCAACGGATGTGGAGGAGTTGGTGCAGTCATCAAGCAAACGTTATTTGTCATTCTTCCGACGACGGGCTTTCCTCGCGGTGACGCCACGTGGCGAACAAAGCCGTCCTTTTTGGAGGGACGGAGGGGACGGGCAGGGGGGACGGGACGGGACGGGACGGCGGTGGGTCACTCGTCACACGAAGATGATCTTCTTCGTGTCTTCACGTGAAGACGGATGCGAGTGCAGAGGAAGCCGGTCACGACTGCTTTTTGAACAGGCCACGGATGAGCCAGATAAAACACTTGAGCCGTGCGAGCGCTGAGGGACCGGCCGTTGTCTGTGCGGCCGCGGCCACAGGGAAGGGCCTCTCGGCTTATCCTAATGCTAATAGGACTCCCCGAGTCTTGTGAGGGGGACAGGGCCTTTCTTCTGTGATGCTGCTGCTGCTCCCGCCCTCCCACGCACCACAGCTGATGGGCGAGGAGCACACACACACAGACGAGAGAGAGAGAGAGAGAGAGCGAGAGAGCGAGAGTCCATCCTCTCTTATCCTGCCCCCTGACACCCTCTCTCTTCGTGGCCCGCCGACCGGACCACATGCGTGATGAGTCGCTCGACTTGCCAAGTCATGAGGCCGACCCTCGACGCCAAGGAGCGGCAACGCAACAGAGAAAGGGGCCTCATGGTGCCAAAGTGTCCCGATCCAGGGGCTGTGGTGCTGGTACACAGAGCCTTGGTTTTGTCGTTTTCCAAAATCCTATTAAGGCTGTTGAGCGCGCCACACTGCGGGCCCCCGCTGATCTTCTTCTTCTTCTAGGATCCAAGGGCTCATGTCGGACCTGCTGGCACGTGCCTCCCACCCCTTACTGATGGTTACTGATGCCCCCCCCACCCCCTCCCGCCCTCTTACCACCGCCGCCGCCACCACAACCACAGCCGTCACCCCCCACCACCATCCCCCCCCCCCCCAGAGGAGGAGTGAGAGAAGAAGGGGAGCAAGATAAATATGTTTTCGCTTTGGCCGACGCCATGTCCTTTGTGCGCTCTATAAACCCAGACATACTTCATTGATTTGAAATCAAATGCTGCAAGTAATGCGCCTGCCTCTCTCTCTCTCTCTCTCTCTCTCTCTCTCTCTCTCTCTCTCTCTCTCTCTCTCTCTCTCTCTCTCTCTCTCTCTCTCTCTCTCTCTCTCTCTCTCTCTCTCTCTCTCTCTCTCTCTCTCTCTCTCTCTCTCTCTCTCTCTCTCTCTCTCTCTCTCTCTCTCTCTCTCTCTCTCTCTCTCTCTCTCTCTCCCTCCCTCCTCTCTCCCTCCTCTCTCTCCTCCCGATCCATCTTTGTCAATCCCCCCCCCCCTCCCACCCCACCCCCCATCCCCCCAGTCTAAGCTTTTTTTACTGGATTTCTGGGCAATGCCAACCAAAGAAAGAAAGAAAGAAAGAAAGAGTAAAAAAAACAAAAAAGAGAAAATAAAATAGGAAAAAGCGTTCGGCGGCGGCGGCGCGTCTGCTTTCCATATACATTTGCGGCCGTTAAATCCAAGTAATTGCGCGCTGCTATGTTTTGGAGCCGGACCTTTTGTATCCCCAGCGCCGACCACAGAGACAAGCCGGGCTAATGGGAAACACACCAGGCTGATAAAAACCCTCCCAGCAGCCTCCGCCGTGATTGGCCTTCTCGGTGAAGGAGCGGGACCCCGAGACGCTTTGCTCCAAAATGTTGATTAAACTCATGTGCCGTGTGTTGCTGTGTGTGTGTGTGTTGCCGTGTGTGTGTGTTGTGTGTGTGTGTGTGCTGTGTTGTGTTTTGTTGCTGTGTGTGTGTGCGTTCTGTGCGCGCGCGCGCACACACACACACACACACACACACACACACACACACACACACACACACACACACACACACACACACACACACACACACACACACACACACACACACACACACACACACACACACACACACACACACACACACACACACACACACCACACACACACACACACACACAAAAAGAATAACACACAAAAAAACTCAGCCACTCGGTTCCAGACCCCAAAAACCTTAACTGAACCCTCCCCATTCAGAACACCCCCCAGGCCCCATTCTGGGAAAATATTACGGAGCTCAAAAACCTCAAGCTTTTTGATTTATGTACAAGGAGGGATGTTTAGAGTGTCCTAAAACCGGGAATACTCGACAGGGTAGCCAGGGGCATCTCGGGGGCCAGGAGAGAGAGAGAGAGGGGGGGGGGGGGCAGTGGGAGGGGGCGGGGGATTGTGAAGAGCTAATCACAAATGGAGAGAGGCGTTCTGACACTAATTGAGCCATGGAGGGACTGTGGTCGGTTAATAGCGGTGACGGGGCCAGTTAATATCATCTCGTGGCTTCGGAGGGCGATGGGAGAGAGCCAAAACATATTCCATACGTATATCTGGTAAGGATTATTTAGGTTCTGTGAGAAGTGGCGATGAGTCTGGTCACTTACGAGCCAAGAAAAGCCCAAGACTTCACTTCACCCACAAGTACGCGGTAATGGTAGCTGCAGCATTACAGTGGGACACAGGCGGAGCATTCCAACAAAAAAAAAGACTATTATTTGAGGTTTTTTTAAAGATTGTTAACAGAAGACTGAGAGAGAGATAAACAGGAGAACGACGAAGGAAGGAGGGGGGGGGGGGGGGGGAATGTGGGCACATTTCGGATGCCTCCTTTATTCCATTTTCCCATGTCCTGAATAAAGCGGGCCAGGAGGGAAATCTTCTTAGGCGCCTGCGATTTAAGGGGGAACCTTTTTTTTTTTTTCAGCAATGAAAACCACCTCATTCCAGGCAACTTGGCAGGCAAATCTGATCTGAGCTCTCAAATCCTTAAGCTGTACGGGCGACCAGCAGCGCCACCAGCGTGCTGCAGCGATTTAAAAGAGTCTTTTTTTCTTCTTCTTCTTCTTCTTTTTTTTTTTAAGCAGAGATTCTTTCACACGGCCCCTGGAGGACGCAGGATTGGCGCACTCCTTTCGCTCCTGCCTGCCTGGGGGCCTTCGTCCAAGACGCCACTCTCTATCGTTGGCATTTTGTTGTGACTGACCACACACACACACACACACACACACACACACACACACACACACACACACACACACACACACACACACACACACACACACACACACACACACACACACACACACACACACACACACACACCACACACACACACACACACACACACACACACACCGTGTGTAGGACGCGGCGAACGATAAACAGTGTTTATCTATCTTAGCAGTTTATCAAGTAAAGCACACCGAGTTGAGTGGGTTATCCAATAAGCGCCAAATGACTTAACTGCCATATGACGAAATAAACAAACAACAACACAGGACCAGGAAGTCGAAAAAGAAGGATTTGGCTTTTTTCTCTGAAATGTGATACACTTCTGAAGCCAACACACACACACACACAACTACAACAACTGTCAGAACAATTTGATCCACCACGCCACTGTGTCAATAGTCCGAATAGGATGTCGGCAAACAGAGAGAGAGAGAGAGGAGAGAGAGAGAGAGAGAGAGAGAGAGAGAGAGAGAGAGAGACATTCTCCCGCTCGACACCAACTCAGACCGCGGTCGGAAACCGCGCATGCGGTCGGACACCAGTTTTACAAGACAAACGAGATGTTACGCTAACAAGACAAGAGACGTTTTCACATTTCACGATTCGAAATCCGTGCGGAGAGAGAATTTCGACATGGAGCTCGTCCGACGCTGCCTTAATACGTTTGGACTTTTTTTCCGTAACATTTGAACTGCATAGAGGTCATTTAAAAATAAATAAATAAATAAAAGTGTTCATGTGATCATGTGATCCCGCCGCTACCCTCCAGCTAATCCTCCCGCCGGGGGCTTAGGAGGATTTGATCACAGAGAATGTTCTTTCTTTGCTCACGCAAACTCATTTACAATTCATTTACCTGAAATACTAGTGTGTGCACAAATGATGACACACACAAATGATGTGACACACACGCATGCCGATTCTGCACACCTTGGCGGTGGAGGCTGTTGTTTTTGACCGTCGCGAGTGGCTCAGTGGGAGTCTGGTGAAGGGAGGCCGGTGGTGGTGGTGGTGGTGGTGGTGGTGGAGGCTGATTCATGCCTTAGTCACCACAGTCATGCAAACACCTGAGGGCTGGGGGATCAACAACGTAGGCCTTGAGCAAGCAAACACACACACACACACACACACACGCAAAACCTGAGCCGCCACCCTCTATGCACACACACACACACACACACAGTAGGTAAAACGGGAGCAACAGATTCCTCTTCTATGAAGACAAACAGCATAATAGCCAAGGGGGCTGCAGTGTGTGTTCATATGTGTGTGTGTGTGTGTGTGTGTGTGTGTGTGACTGGCTCCCACGTTGCAAAACCCAGCACCAGCCACACCGGAGACAAGAAAAAGACCCCGCCCCCCCCCCCCCCCCCCCAACCCCCCCCCTGCAGGTGTGAGCATCCCTGCATGGTGCTTTTCCTCACCCCCCCCCACCTCTCGGCCTCAACTTCCCCACACGCCTCACAACCTCACATAACCCCTCATGATCTACCAATCAGAGGTCCACCCTTTGCCTCCATGTCTTCCACCTCTTCCAGCTTAACCCGTCTCTGTAGCCACAGCCCCTGGCTACGACCCCCTTCCTTCACCCCCCTGTGTGTTGGCCCCCATCGGTACGGGGGGCCAACTGACAGTTGGCCGTTCATCGGTCAACACATGGTCGCCACCTGTGGGGTTGGGGTTGGTTGGGTTAGGCGGCTGACCTAGTGTTCATGGGCTGAATACAGAAGGCGTCTACAACCAGTAAGGAGGTGGCCGCCTTTGTTTATTTGACTTGATTGTCTTGTCAAGCAAATTCACTCGCGCTTCGGGGCTGATTTGCGAATAACGTTTTAGTTTTTGTCATTGTTTTTTTAAACAAATTGTTTTGTTATTCCACTAAGATAGCGCTCAGAGGGGCAATAGGCTGGAAAGAGAGAGAGAGAGAGAGAGAGAGAGAGAGAGAGAGAGAGAGAGAGAGAGAGAGACGAGAGAGAGAGAGAGAGAGAGATGGGGAAAGCCATGTTCCCCTGTTGTTCCTCATCTGGCTTTGAGAATATAGCAACCACGCGCCGAAGCCAGGCCAGAAATACACCTGAACAATTATTGGCGGAGGAATACAAAAACAAATTACACCTTTTCACAAAAAAAGGGTAGAAAACTTTCAAACGCATTCGCCATTCGTATTCACCAACGCCAAGAAATGGATCTGGGCGGTGTTTTTTGTTGAATAACTTATTGAATAGCAATTTCACATACAGGGGGGGGGGGGGGGGGGGATCAGCCGCCTGCACTGTGCGCTGGCACTGCGCTTTTATTCCGCGGCTTTTATTCTGACGCGTAATTGAGAGCAAATTACAATAATTGTGCCAATTACAGGAGCAGTGAATGAGGACGAGTGTCATCTTAATGTTTTAGTACTCGGGAGAAGAGTCCCTCTAATTAGGGCTGCATGGCAGGGCCTGCTCGCATTCCCCTTTGAGCACCGTGTAGAGTGTGCGCGTGTGCGTGTGTGTGCGTGTGTGTGTGTGTGTGTGGTGTGTGTGTGTGTGTGTGTGTGCATATGGAGGGCGGAGTCCGAGGAGTGGCTGGCTCTAATAGGGGGGAGGGGGTGGGGTGCAGAGTAGGAACAGAAGCGAGAGTCAAATGAAGGGGAGGAGGGGAGGAGAGAAACAAGTCCAGAAATAAGTCAAAACTTTTAAGAACCTACATTAGCTGTGTGTGTGTGTGTGTGTGTGTGTGTGTGTGTGTGTGTGTGTGTGTGTGTGTGTGTGTGTGTGTGTGTGTTTGGGGGGGTAAGTAATGTGTGTTTTGTGTGCAAGTGTTTTGTGTATAACTTGTGACAGGTTTTCTGTGTTTATTTAAGTTTGTATACACATGTTGCATTGCATATGTAGTGAAAATGTGTTTGTGTGTGTCTGTGTGTGTGTGTGAGTGTGTGTACGTGTGCATGTGTGTGCGCATGCCTGTGTGTGTGCATATGTGTGTGTGTGCATGCGTGTGTGTGTGTGTGTGCATGTGTGTGTGTGTGTGTGTGTGTGTGTGTGTGTGTGTGTGTGTGTGTGTGTGTGTGTGTGTGTGTGTGTGTGTGTGTGTGTGTGTGTGTGTGTGTGTGTATGTGTCTGGGTGCATGTGTGCGTGTGCTGTGTGCGTGTGTGCTGTGTGTATAGTGTGTGTGTGAAGAGGAGATATTCAGGTGGCACGCCAGGAAAACACTCCTGTGTGCAGCGGGGGCGGGCTGGCAAAGACAGGGCACCAGATGTCAGAGCCGGTTCAGACCGGGATCCAGGGCCCAGGACCCCGGCTCCGTGGACCAGAGAACTCTGTGAGGATTTGTGTCTATTTTTAATAAAAATGATTATACCGGAACGGGACCCAAACATAAAGTACAAGAATAGACTCTCTATGGGGCTGATGGTGCAGTAACTGACCTTGGTATATATATATATATACTGTATATATATATATGTGTACACATATATATGGTGTGTGTATATATAAAAATAACAAAAACATCAGTCATCAGAAAAAACAGGTTGGAAAGTACATATATTTAACCTCAATGTGAACTTAAACAAAGAAAACCAGGAAAACAAACAAAGGAGCCTTTCCATATTTACTGACAAACACATTCTGAAAAACATCAGACTGAGGTGTAGGTAAGCAGCCAACAAGTGAGAGAGCTGTACTATAAATATGTCGTCTAAGTCCTCTTGAAACGCTGAAAAACAGCCCCAAAACAGGGGTGAGACCAAAAGGAGCTTCCCACAAGCTACAGTTGTCATTGCCTCACACCGTGGTCACATCTCTTAAGGCCACGACACATTTAAAAAAAGAGAAGTATAAAATTGTACGCCAATGTCTGAAATAACGTCTCCTTCGCCTGCGCGTTTTGACAGAGCGATACCCCAACGCTGGCGTGCTGCGCCCTAGACTAGAGGGTTCTGTGTGTGTATTTCAATTCAATTCAAGAAACTTTATTAATCCCGAGGGAAATTAAATTAATTAATTATTATTTGAAGCAGTGAGATCATGCATGTTTGTAGGTTATATTACCTGGGTGTAAGTATTGATCGAAGTCGAAACCTGCCATTTTAGATTTTACGTTTGAGTCTTGAATGACTTTTAATTATTATTATTATTATTATTATTATTATTATTATATTACATTGTTGGCTATTTGGTTCACGAGTACCGTGTCATGACTCAAAATCTGGAAGTTTGAATCCTCTTTATTGGTCACACACATGTACACACACACAGTAAAATGAGTTTCTCTGCATTTAACCCATCCTTGTATTATTAGGAGGAGTGGGCAGCTATTGTGTATACGTATATATACAGCGCCCGGGGAGCAGTGTAGCAGGTCCGGTGCCTTGCTCAAGGGCACCACCTCGGCAGTGCCCAGGTGTTTCGGCGACCTTCCCGGATCCCAAGCCGAAGTCCCAACATGTATAGCTACTGCCGCCTGTTTTAATGTTGTCGCTTATGTTGTCCACTGCAAAACAATTGACTCCCAAAGACAATTAAAATGTACTTGTCTATCTATCCATCCATATGTGTATGGGTGTGTGTGTGCGTCTGTGCCTAAATGGATGTGTGTGTGTGTGTGTGTGTGTGTGTGTGTGTGTGTGTGTGTGTGTGTGTGTGTGTGTGTGTGTGTGTGTGTCTGCGTGAGGTTGCTCGGCTTGAGAACATTTTTTAGGTCACACACTAGCCTGGCGAGCCTCGGTGTTATAGTTAAAGAACAAAATGTCCTATTGTTATGGAGAAAAATAATCACACGCATTCTCCGTCAGATTAGACTGGGGGGCTGAAGGCGCGAGAAATTCTGAAGAAAATAAGAATAGCTAGCATTGGAAAAGGGGGGGGGGGGGGGGCAACATTTCTTTAGTCCATACTGTGTGCTTACTTAAGTCGTTAACTCACTATTTAAACTACCGTGTGCTACGTGGCGTCTGGAGACGTACTCTGGAAAGTGTTCCCGTTAATTTTTTTATGTGACAAGAACACGAAGAGGCGTGTGTCTCACAAACAAAAACAGAAACTAAAACATCCTCGACCTCGTCTGTTCACACAATTAAGAGAATAGCAACGAGGGGAATCGAGATTTTAAAAAAACCCCGATTTCAGACGAAAAAAATGTCCGCCTCAACAAAGTTGTTTGTGTGTGTGTGTTGTTTGCTCAACAGACACACACACACACACGCAGGCACGGAAGGTCCCGGGCTTACCGAGACGAGGAAGAAGAGGCTGCCCCTGGCCGCGTGACTGCGATGCACAGCGACAGTTGACCTATTATTAAGGGGGGGGGGGGGGGGGGGGGGGAAGCTCACTTCACCACCGATACGTTCGCTTAGCCATGCGCACCGCCGCCATCTACAGGAGGATACACAAAACGTATGCATCCGTAGCACGCACATACACCCACACGCACATACATAAGCGCACGCAAACCAACACACACACACACGCGCGCGCGCACACACACACACACACACACACACACACACAGACACACACTCTCTCTCTCTCTCTCTCTGCTTCACAACATCCTTTCTGGTTTGCTGCTGCTGATAACGCAGCCAAACTCAATCACGCTAGCCGTAGGCCACCAAGAACGCTCCTCAGTGCGAACGCGGGGGAATGTGTTAGCGGCGGGTGTACACTGTACTGTACAGTTAGCGTTCGATACCTCGATAATAAACTAAAACGGTGGTTGACACGCACATACTCGGGTGGGTGCGAAAAAAGAAAACTACTACTTGTTTCGCAGGGAGTCAAAGAGGGCGATTGACATCTTTGACGAAACAAGATGAGAGATCTTAGATCACAAGAAACCAAACTACAAGAAGAGGGAAGAAGAAAGCCCCCGAACGAGAGGAAAGGGGGAGGGGGGGTGGGGTCTTATCGGCAGCAGATCAGCGCCAGAGATAAGAGCTGTGGGCAAGGCGTCCCTGTTTAGCCCTGGTTGATGCTTCCTGTCATCATCATTAGGGCCGGTCCTTAAGACGGGGGGCTGTGGCAGAAACACAGCAGCAGCCCCTGTTCCACAGATAACCAATGAGGGGTGGGGTGGGTGGGAGGAGAGAGAAGATAACCACAGGAAGGACCGTTGGTCCAAAAACAGCATGCTTGCTTGCTTGCTTGCTATATGGAGTCTCATGCGCCAGAGGTAGAGGACGACGCCACGGACTGAGCTCTTGCGGTGAATCTAAGTGCACTTGACCACTACACTCAACTGCATATTTGTTTCACCTAACTTAACTGTTAGGATGTATCGATAGATCTGGAGGGAAGATTCCCTTGGCTGTATAATACAAAAAAAATTCAAGAGACAAATAAACTGAACATCAGTGATCGAAAAAACAAAACAAAGGGAATTTGTGTGTGTGTGTGTGTGGTGTGTGTGTGATCGTCTCTGCACCGAAGAGGACTTCGCCATCGGCGTTGCACACGCCCGCTATGCTTAAACCTTAAACGCTTCCGACAGCGTACTATTAGCATTACACTCGGACGGCTATAGGAATAGCAAAGCACGCTAAGGCTGTGCCTATTCTTCCCCATCGAGGAGCTAACAGCAAAGCGCTAGCCTAACGAAGCAGTGTGTGAGTGTGTGTGTGTGTGTGTGTGTGTGTGTGTGTGTGTGTGTGTGTGTGTGTGTGTGTGTGTGTGTGTGTGTGTGTGTGTGTGTGTGTGTGTGTGTGTGTGTGTGTGCTGTGAGCATCATGGGGAGAGATTGTACGGAGTGGGGGTGGGGGGGGGGTGGGGGGGGGGTTGGTGTGCGCTTCTGACTCAGGCTGGCCGAGCGGCTGACAGTAAGTGCCTGTGACAGTTCTCTGCGGCGGGAGTCCCAGGCGCTAGTGTATTGTGACAGAGTGCAACCTTTAAAGGCCAGCCCACTGATGAACAACAGCTAACCCAAATCAGCCCGGGCCTCGTCGTCCCTGCTCCCGCCCCCTCCGCTTCTCATGCATGGCAACCACCGACTCGCAGAAAAAAACAGACAAACACGTGATTGTCTGATACTCTTCATTCTCCCCCATGTTCTCCCCGATGCTCAGGCGTAACGTTAAGGGCCCACGCTAAGTGGGCAGTGGCATTCCAAGTTAAAACAAAAAGAAAAAAAAGGCTGCTTTGAATCAGCCACTAATGGGGTTTTATATACAAAATGAGTGATTCGTACACAATCGCCTTTTATATTGCACATTATGATCAATTACAAGACCTCTTAATCAACGGCCCCTTTTTTGTCGTTTGGCTCTCGGAGCCCCTGGCAGGGACTGCAAGTTCTTACTGAAGGGCCTGGTGCCGGAATAAAGAGCATATACTGCCACCTACTGGTCAGGTTTTATAGCAGGGCTTCGGCAACCGACACATGAGAGAGACGTGAGAGAGCGTGAGACGCTGTCATAGAATCAGAATCAATCACTAGTTAGTTAACACATAAATCAAAAGATTTACTTCGGAAAATAAAATGTGTATTCATTTTAGCTGCCTCTAAAAATCGAAATCTGGAGGATTTCAAATCCTCTTCATTGGTCACATGCGTGTACACCAGTGGAGGCTCGTCCAATCAGGAAAGGGAGGACCATCCTCCCTTAATTTCTGATTTTAAAAAAAATGTACTTGCAAGAGAAAAATAAAGACACATCAATTTAACAGATTCATCTGTGAAAATACTGATAATCAAACTATTTTAACACTTCGAAGGCACAACAATCATGTCCCCGTGTCAAAATACCAACAGCGCCCCCTACCGCTAATTTAAAATGACTGTACGGAGGATCGTCCTCCACAAGCTCCCTATTGAAGTCTGTTAGAAAACTGCCGAACCCGAGCGGCTGATGAGTCCTGGTGTTTAACATGAGTGTGTACGGCAGTAAGGGAGGACGATCCTCCCTGAGGGCGGGTCTTAGCCAGAGGCTCTGTGAACCAATCAGCAGGGATCACTGCGCTGATGAATACCCAATCACAGTTTAGGGGGCAGCGTTGTCGTCATGCAAGGATCTACCTTGTGTCATTCATTTATTTTTTCGAGTTATGAACTCAAGGCGTTCCAGGTGCATGACACCAAACAGACATGGGCAGCATGGCTGCCCGTGACAAGGTAGTGTTTCTTAGACAATTTCCGTGATTTATGTGCATAACTGGTTTTACTATATGATAGTATGTCTCATTTGAATTAAGTACCAATTATCTGGTTCCCAAGCCAAGTCCCAACAGACTGAGCTACTACCCCCCCCCCCCCTCTGTTGCCTTTAGAGACGTAATGAGAAAGAATTCAATAATAAACACATTTTCTTTCTTTTGAAATAAAAGAAAGAAAATATGGACTCTGAATATTGCTGTGTATATGGATGCCTGTACCTCTCCAACCTGAGAGGTAAAAGTTGTACTAGGAGTGTGTGTGTGTGTGTGTGTGTGTACCTCTCGTAGATGGTCTTCAGGGAGACCTGGTCTGAGACTCCGTCGGTCTCCTCCAGGAAGAGGATGATCCAGGACGTCCTGTAGGGCCACTCCTCCGTCAGGTTGATCCAGGACGCCAGCCGGTCCCAGTGAAAGATGATCTGATTGGCTCTCAGCAGCCGACCTGCCGAGCGCGGAGAAGATGATTGGACCTGGTGACATCTCACCGTATGAACACAACCGCTAAAAATAAAGCTAAAGCGTGTGCATTCAACCTTACCTTTTAAGATAGCCCTTAACATTACTGGCAACAATATGGTAGGTGTAGGTCTACATCTTTTTTTTAAAGTGTGTATTTCACATGCATTACACCAGTTACCTAAAGCACTTTGGTCTTCTTCTTCATACTTAAAGGAGGAAGAGTGCGAACACCACACACGTGGTGAAAAAGGCCCAACAACGCCTGTATTTTCTCAGGCGTCTGAAGAAATTCAGCATGGGCCCCCGCATCCTGAGAACATTCTACAACGGCACCATCGAGAGTGTTCTGACAGGGTGTATCACCGCCTGGTACGGGAACTGCACGGCACTCGAGCGCAGAGCGCTTCAAAGGGTGGTGCGGACGGCCCAGTATATCGTTGGAGGTGAGCTCCCCTCCCTCCTGGACATTTACAACCAGCGGTGCGTGGCCAAGGCCAAAAGAATTATAAAAGACATTGCCCACCCCAGCCACGAACTTTACTCACTATTACCGTCAGGCAGGCGATACCGCAGTATCAAGTGCCGTACAAATAGGCTTAGAGATAGCTTCCACAGTCAGGCCATCAGGCTGCTGAACAAGGGTGTATAACATATAACAATGTATATTTTATTACATTGATTTATATATATATATTGCTCTTTTCTGTGCTGATTTTTGCATTTTATAAATTGCATTTTTTATTTTTATTTTATATTCCTTATTCTATTTTTTATTCTATTTTATCTATTTTTATCTATTTTTATTTTATCTTATTCTATAACTGCTGTCTGTCGTCGGGTATTGCACACAAGAATTTCACATCACTGCTTTATACTAAACTGTAAACTGTGAAGTGACAATAAACTTGACTTGACTTGACTTGACTTGACTTGATTACTTCGGTATAATAAACGTTATTGTACTGGGAAAAACTATGGCGGATGTGACATTGTGATCACATAAACCCTCTCTCTGGAACCACTAAAGGTCCACAGGGGTGAACGTGTGTGTGTGTGTGTGTGTGTGTGTGTGGTGTGTGTGTGTGTAACGTCTTGTGTTTACCCGTGACGGAGACGATGTTCAGCAGCCTCCTCATGGTCTGAGGGCTGATGTCGCTGAACCAGTCCTCCGTCACCAGCAGCTTGGTCAGGTCGAAGGACATCTGTCGGGTCAGTGTCCGCTGCATCTGCCGCCGGCGGTACGTGTCCTGCGGAGACCGAAGTACATTACATTACATTACATTACATCACAGTCATTTAGCAGCCGCTTTTATCCAAAGCGACTTACAATAGTGTGTTCAACAAAGGAAGGTAAGAGAACAACTCGTCACCAGAAGTCAAAAGTGCAACAAGTCTCCAAGAACTGAACCAATGCTCAGGTAAGTACAATAAGTTCAGGTAAAAGTACAGTAAGGGAAAATTACAATAAGTTGGCAAACTATATATAACAATATCTAGAAAAAGATCTGCCTATCTATAATATCTAAAGTATTCATATTGAAGATCGGCCATTGATAATGATAATAATAATAATAATTATTATAATAATAATAATGTACGCTTCAGAGAGCCTGGTGTCATTCGAATCAACACAAGAGCCGCAGCCTTTTAGTTAAAAGGTAAGGCTGCTGCATCATAGCTTCAAGTTCCTCGGCGTGCACATCTCCGAGGACCTCACATGGTCCACACAAACCACACACGTGGTGAAAAGGGCCCAACAACGTCCTGTATTTCCTCAGGCGTCTGAGGAAATACAGCATGGGCCCCCCCCGCATCCCGAGAACATTCTATACCGGCACCATGGAGAGTGTTCTTACAGGGTGTATCACCGCCTGGTACGGGAACTGCACCGCACTCGAGCGCAGAGCGCTTCAAAGGGTGGACGGCCCAGTATATCGTTGGAGGTGAGCTCCCCTCCCTCCAGGATATATACAACCAGCGGTGCGTGGCCAAGGCCAAACACATCATAAAAGACAATGCCCACCCCAGCCACGAACTGTACTCACTTTTACCGTCAGGCAGGCGATACCGCAGTATCAAGTGCTGTACAAATAGACTCAGAGATAGCTTCCACAGTCAGGCCATCAGGCTACTGAACAAGGGCGTATAGCATATAACAATGTATATTTTATTACATTGATTTATATATACATATTGCTCTTTTTCTGTGCCGATATATTGCATTTTATAAATTGCATTAAACATTTTTTAAATTAGGTGTTTTTTATATATTCCACCTCCATATATTTTCCTCCATTTCATCCGTCAACAGCTTAGAGATGTCTATATTTGGACGGTGAGGTCATACAAGCCCAGTTATTGACTGAAATGTCCCCCCCCCCCACCTGGGGCCATAATAACAGAGAGAGAGGCATAAAGGAAGCATATGAGAGCGAAGCTTGAGTTTCGGCCTGCAGGCTCGTGACTCCCGGTCTTGTGACCTCTCACTTCGGCAGGGGAAGACATACGGCTGTTCCATACCGTCAAGCGCAGAAGAGGTGAACCATACAGCGGATAACAAACAGACACACAACACACACACACACACACACACAATACACGGCCAGAAATTAGCAGGAATTTGAGTGAGAGAGGGCGAGACGAGACAGCATGTTGTTCTTTGATTAAAGGGGGGAGAGGAGAGGGGTGAGTACACAAACAAACAAGACGGCGGGGTGGGGAGGGAGGGAGGGAGTGAGGGAGAGAGTTGGTGGGGGCGGGGGTGGAGTGGGGTGTGTGTGTGTGTGTGTGTGGGGGGAGGGGTGGGGTGGGGGGGTGATGGCAGCGGAGACACTTAGGCTCCCGCCAGCAGCCCATGGTGCCAGTGTTTTGTCACCAGACCCACCGCTGCTAAGCCCCGTCATTAGGCTGGGGCACCGCGGCGGGGAAGATAAACAGCCATCACATCAATTACACTGCGCTCTCGGGCCGCACAGCCAGGAACTCTCCCTGTCTCTCGCTCCCAATCTCTCTCTCTCCCCGTCTCTCTCTCCCAGTGTCTCTCTCTCCCCGCCGGTTTTCTGTGTCTTTCTGTGTCACCCTGTATCTCTCTCGCACACCCTCTCCCACGCTCTACCCATCTCTCCACTCTCTCTCTCTCTCTCTCCTGTCGCTCCCTCTCTCCCCGCCTGTCTCCCGTCTCTCCCACCCGGTATCTCTCTCTCGCACACCCTCTCCCTCCGTCTCTCTCCCCATGTATCTCTCTCTCGTACACCCTCTCCCTCTCTCTCTCTGTCTCTGTCTTTCCCACCCTGTATCGTTCTCACACCCTCTCTTTCTCTCTCTCTCTCCCTCCCTCCCTCCCTCCCTCCCTCCCTCCCTCCCTGTCTCTCTCTCCCTATTTCTCTCTCTTATATCCTCTGTCACTCTCTCTCATTCGCTTTCTCCCCCCTCTGTGTGTATCTTTGGGTCCTGTATTTAGAACGTTTTATGGGGGTGTGGGGGGGGGGGGGGGTGTGGGGGGGGGGAAGAAGAGATCGTACTGTTCTCCAGCTCTTTTTGTGTGTGTGCAGCCCTCCCTAACTACAGGGCTGATTTGATTAACGCGGGGCCGGGTTGGTTGCTTCGTTGTTTTCCATTTGAGCTGCCGGCGTGCCACAGTGGGGGACCGCTTGGGTGTGGTTGGTAGAAGCCAACCCATCCCACGTCACGTAGCACTGTATGTGTGTCAAGCCATTTACAGAGTTGGACATTTCCAATGTGACCGTGGGATCATGACTTGTTTCTGTTGTTGTTGTTGTTGTTGTTTACGGCTGCTGGTGTGTTTATATCACATATATATATCTGGTGTGTCTAATTATGGGGAGTAGAAGAAGGGCTTTTTTGAGAAGGTTTTTTTTTTTTCATACTCTGCGGTTTAAGGCGTTCTTGCTGCCAAACTTGGACTGGTCTGCCATGTTGCTTTGGGACAACTTCCGGTCCATGTCCTCATGCAATCCTAGAGGGAGGGAGGGAAAGAGAGAGAGAGAGGGAGAGTGAGTGTGAGACGAAGAGAGAGAGCGAGGAGAGAGAGAGAGTGCGAGAGAGAACGGGTAGAGTCACATCAGACAAGAGTGGAGAAAAACACAACCTATTTTATATTTTTATGACTGCCTAAACAAACAGCTAACTAAATGTTGACTAGACATGTTATTGATTCTGCTTTAGCTATCTGCGTCAGTCAGTCAGAGTGTGAGTGAGGGAGTGAATGTGTGTGAGTGAGTGAGTGAGTGAGTGAGTGAGTGAGTGAGTGAGTGAGTGAGTGAGTGAGTGAGTGAGTGAGCGTGTATCTCACACACCCACCGCTAGGTAACCCTAAATGGACTCTTCCAAGATTAGCACAAAACCATAAAAAACAAAAACAACACTACAAGTCTAAATCCGCCCCCCTCACCCTCGGCTGACACCAGGTCTCCGTTGGTGGGCGTGGCCATGCAGAGCTTCTTGGCGGCGCTCAGGCCTCGGCTGTTGAGGAAGACGGGCAGGTGGACGATGTTGCGCATGTAGTCGTGCCCGTTGATGTTGGAGTCCCGCAGCACGCTGTTCAGGTTCTGGTTGATGGCCTTGATGATGATGTGGGGGTCGCTGGCGAAGATGGAGATGAAGGGCCCCTTGGAGAACAGCACCCTCACCTGGTGGAGGGAGGGAGAGGAGAGGAGAGGGAGAGGGAGAGAGAGAGAGAGAGAGAGAGAGAGAGAAGAGAAGAAAAAAAGGAAAGAAAGAAAGAAAGAAAGAAAGAAAGAAAGAAAAATTAATAAAGAGGAGATAGAATGAAAAATAAATGGAGAAAGACAGAAAAAAAACAAAAACAAAGAAAGAAGAAGAAACAGAGCTGGTCAATATCCTGACTTGAATTGACCGTGTGTGTGTAATGAAAGTGATTACACATGCCGTACTCATGTAGAACTACAGAGGTTTTGTACAAACATTCTCCCCCCCCCCCCAACACTAAACGACATGACTCCATGTAAATAAAAAAAAACATCCACGCCCTTTACTGATCCATCATGGATTAGGGATCGCCCCCCGCCCCCCTACCCCCCTTACTTAATGATGGGGTGTCATTCAGTTAAATTCTGTTAAAGTAGTGTGTCTACTTAAACTAATGTGATCTGATCGTCCAATGGCTGCAGCCTGGGGGGGGGGGGGGGAGTGGGGATTTCCCCGCTGCGCTCTGTAAACACACATCATGTCTGTGTGCCCCCCCCCCCCTCCCCTCCTCCCTCCCTCCCTCCTCCCTCCCTCCCTCTCTCTCTCTCTACTCCAGCATCACAGGACACTGATTTACACTACAGAGATTTTGGTAAAAACCCACTGGTCAATGAGCTCAGGCTGTGTTGTTGGTCAGACTCATGACTCCTGTGGTCCAGACCTTCAAAGGGATGGCAGTGTGTTTCCCCACAGAACGAGTTTGTTAAGTTAGTTATGTTTGTTTGTGTCTGTTTTGTTTGTTTGTCTGTCTGTCAGTAAGCAAGAGCAGAGCTCCAAGAAGTTATGTACGGAATTGGACAAAACATGGTGGTTGAGAAGATACTTACGAGGAACAGTTTATTCAATTTGTGAATCCGGATCAAGGGGACTTTGTTAGGCATGCACTGAGGGCCCCTTTAGTTCTACTAAAAAAAAATGTATTGAATGTCTGCGAAAGTCTAGTTTTAGTCACTATTTTATTGCAGTCCATCCATCCAGAGCTTGGCTGGTCACACAGTTTTTGACCTGCAGTTTTACAGCTGTAGAGCTAGCAGGATACACTTTTAAGCAGCGCTTTTAATGTTATATCCAAGGGAACGTGACGTATCCAGTTGAATTGCATTTTAATCAGGGGCAGAGCACTTTGTAATTCACTGATAGCCGCCGATAGGTACAAGGCTAAAGGTTCTCTACATGTTCCTTGTCCACCCTAGCTAAATCATACCACAGTCTGCTGAAGGATACCGGCCAGCACCACACACACAAATGATATCCCCATTTTACTATTTGTAAACGTACTTCTTGTCGTTTACTTGTTTACCATTAGTTCCTGAACCATCCCTGGAAGGAGGGATCCCCAACACTGCGTTCATTTTCCAGATGTCTTCCTCCATAATTAAGGGAGTTTGTTCTTGCCCTTAGGGGGGGGGGGGCTAAGGGTTTTGGGGGTGTTGTAAATATGTGGCCTGTGACACAATGTAAGACTGTAACTGTGATTAAAGGTTAAATAATAAAATATAAAATAAAATTGACTTGACTGATTGTGTAGAAATAATGACCCTATAGAGAGGAGTGTTTCTGCCCAACGGCTTCACTTGGAAACCCTGTCTGCTGCAGGGCAGCATGTTTAAAAATAATAAATTCAATATACAATACATTCAATACATTCAAACTGCATAAGCTGCTCTTGAGATGCGTGATGTTTCTTAACACACCACTACATGCTACATGCACAGTTCACTTTCAGTTTTTTACAGCCTCAACAAACAATACATGAGAACGGTGCAATGGCGAATGCTTTTGACTACAAATCAATCCATGTCTGGGAAGCACTACATTGATTATGAATGAATAGAACTGAGAGGACTGCGATGACATTGCATTGGATTAACACATAGTAGACATAATCATAATAAAAATAAAAATAAACATAACATCGTTTCACATTTGATATGGTTAGAGGGCCTTTTACAAGCAGCCAGCAATAACAACTTTAGGAGTTAGGAGAAAGGCATTGGACAAGGCGAGGGCCGTTTTGTGTGTGTTCGCAAAACCAGCAGCAGCAGCAGCAGCGCAGGTTTTTTTGAAACACTCAAGACAGAAGACAGAAGATGCCTTCATGAGGAGAAGCGCGAGGTGCTTTCCGAGAAGAGCAGATTAGATTAGTGTGCGGGGCGCTGCCCCCACTCCCCGGGAATTACTCCAGCAAATAATAACATTTGCCAGAAGGGAAATTCCATTACAGCAGCTGGGAGGAGGGGATCTACACATGTAGGGCGCAGGTTGGCCCCAGCTGTGCAGACGGGAGCCACTTGGGACGGGGGGGGGAGGAGGGAGGAGGGGCTCTGCATGGATCTCGTCTTGGCAGGTGAAGGAACACGACTGGAGTGAGTCCACAGCGCTGCCTCTCTCAATGATTACTTTGAACGCTTAATATTGAATAACAATACAAGTGTACACCATGTTTGTTTGTGGTGAGGACATGGCTGTGCTTGGCTGTATCTCAGCCATCTGCATGAAACAACCTTAACTGCCAAAAAAAACCAAACATACCAAAAATACTGCTCCTCACTTCAGCCTCAGACTGGAATGAGTTGAAAATACCATGAGACTGGTTAATGCACCATATTTTTAAATATTTAAGTATATGATTATGTCTCGGACATTTTCACAGCCATGCTCCGGGTACAGGTGACTTTATTGCATTTTTAAAACCATGTTTGTCCAATTGTATAGTGTTGTTGTTTTTTTCTGTGTTTTCTGACTCTGTTCTGGATGAGCTTCCCGAGTTAAAGACGGGTTGCACAAAGCGTACAGAAACACAGACTCCAAGACGCCACTAACCGTGTCCAGCATCTGCAGCACCCGGTCCTGCTCGCAGGCGTCCAGCCCGTCGATGATGACGGCCATGCGTGTCTGGTTCTGGGTGAAGCCGTCGATGGTCTTGGCCATTTTGGACATCAGCTCCACCTCTTGCTTGAGAACCTGGTGGGTCGAAGGAGCATTTTCTTTTACAAGAATACGTGTTTGCCGATTCATTTTTTTACGTTTGTGAAGTTCTTCTAATCTAGAGAGTAAGACCATATTTTCCAGGTATATACTGCACCTCAAGAGTGGTGGAAAAAGGGATAAATATCTAATGAATATACAAAATTAAAAAATAAAACTCTTACTAGGAAATGGTTGTCACAGGAGAGCCCTTTAAATGCATGGATGGATGGATTTTATTACAATGGACATTTACAAAATGGAAAACATACCAGCATCTGTTAACCCCAAATTGGAACAACTTCGTTCACAATGGGAAAAATGGGTTAGCTATATAACACACCACAGGCCTGATTTTATTTTCACAAACCAATGACTATGTTGTAACTGTAGATTGTCGATTGTAACTGTAGATCGTGTTTTATTTTTGTTTATCTGTATATGTGTTCATCTATATAAGGTATTCATAAGGTATTGCTTCGAGATCTGTGACAAACATGAACGGATGATGTGTACATCATCCCGGGGGCTGGGGGTCTCCATCCACCAGCCGCCGGCGAGACCGGGGTGGACCCGTACCTTCATGAAGCCCTCGCTCTTGAGCGTGTGCAGGTTGTTGGCGGCGCTGTGCAGGCGCTTCCTCTGGGAGTTGAGCACAGAGTCGGCCACCTGCCACCAGGTCTTGCAGTTGAGCAGCAGGGCCAGCCCCACCACGCTGGCCATGCCGATCAGCACGGCGTTCACCGTCAGGTTGCCCGGGTCCACCTGGGGGAGGGAGATCACAGCGGATGTTGAAGCGGACGTCGGCGCGGATGTTGAAGCGGACACGTTGGTACGGAGACGTGCGCCGATGCCACAGTCCACAGGTGCTCAATCGGATCAATAGAAGGGAGGGAATCGAATGATCGGCTGCTGATCGTTGAAGCGATAAGTGTCTCAAACTCAGATGTAAGAACATGGACAGAATGGAGGATAGGAGACAGCTACTATGATATGGAATGTTAGTCTTCAGAAGCTGTGTACTGTTGGTAAGGCAGCATTAGTTAAGTATCACACCTAACAGAAAGACCACAAGTATGATTTGTGAGACAGTAATATACTAGGACAGAGTGGTAGGGCTGGCTGATATTATTGTGCATCCAGCACATGAAGCCCATTCAAATGCATGTATAGGGAATCGTTACTCTGTTCGAGCGCGTGTCATTTATTGATCCATCATCCCTAAATAGCTTAAAACCCACTTTGAAGATGGCCAGCAGGACCACGCCGGTGATGAGGCAGCCCAGCGTCAGTGCGAACAGCACAAAGGACGGCACGCAGCAAGTCTTCTTCCACTTCTTGCCTGGAAGCAGAGGATGGGGGAGCAGAGGATGGGGGAGCGCACACAGTTAGAGGAGAGCATCCTGTGATTGAGGAAAGAGATCACAGTGATTGCACAGAACACGCTGGCACCGGAGGCAAGGCCATCGGACCGCTACATGAGAAGCTATGGGAGGAGTCCGGGGAGAGAGGTTGTGGGCCAACTGAAGAAACTGCAACAATATGACCGATGTGCCAGTGCCATGTCTGGGTTCATCCACTGCAGAAAATGTGATGCGCATGCTGTGTACTTTACTACCAAATGTGGGCAATGCAGCGACTCTGCGAAGTTTTGTTGGAAGTAAGGAACATGTTAAATAGTTAAATAGTGAATACATTTTGATTGTGTGTGTGTGTGTGTGTGTGTCGGCGTCAGGCACCGCCTGTACACCGAAAGCCTCACCTTGGATCTCATCGTTCTTGAAGACCCTGAAGAGTCTGGTGGCCATGAAGCCAAACTCCCTCTCGCAGGCGTCGGAGAGGGTGGCCACCATCTCCGCCATGGAGGTCTCCCCCCCCACGCTGGACAGACGGTTGTAGTCGGTGAAGAGGAACCTGCGTGGTGCGAGACACGGCGACGGACGGGGTTCATTTAGGAGCATAGGGATGAGAGATGGGGTGTAATTATCAGGGTCAGAGACACAGCCAATAACCCCCCCCCCCCCCCCCCCCCCCCCCCCCGCCCCAACCAGGGCTGTTGAGTGAGATTGTGTGGTACCACTTTTGACATTTTGTATTTGTCTTACTCCTTACTCCTAAATTACTCATGTTTGAATTAACATAATTTCATGAATTGTGTGTGTGTGTGTGTGTGTGTGTGTGTGTGTGTGTGTGTGTGTGTGTGTGTGTGTGTGTGTGTGTGTGTGTGTGTGTGTGTGTGTGTGCATGTTCCATGAGCGTATGTGATGTGTGTTTGTATCGTGAGCATATATATGTGTGTATCTATCGTGAGAGTATGTCTATCATCAGTAAGTATATGTGTGTGTGTGTGTGTGTGTGTGTGTGTGTGTGTGTGTGTGTGTGTGTGTGTGTGTGTGTGTGTGTGTGTGTGTGTGTGTGTGTGTGTGTGTGTGTGTGTGTGTGTGTGTGTGTGTGTGTGTGTGTGTGTGTGTGTATGTGTGTGTGTGCGCATCACCTGACAGGAAGAGCGCGAGTGGTCTGCTCGGGCAGCTCTGGGGGGTTGACGAACATGAGCTTGAGCAGTAGCTCCAGGTAGCCCACCTGGCGGGCCAGCCGGGTGCTGATCACCCAGGCCCAGTTCCAGCTCTCGCCCTCCCGACGCCCTCCGAATAACACCAACACTGGAGGCACAGACCATCAATGACATTAGGTCACCAAATACACCCAATTACAGTTGAGGTACTCATTACAGTGGAGGAAATCATTTTTGAGGAAATGAATTACAGTTGAGGTAATCAGTAACACTCAATTAGAAATCAATTATCGTAAATTGCGGTCAATTGCAGTTTAGGTAGGGATGGTAAAACTGACATGATACACGATATGGTGTTTCCGTTGAGCTTAAGCTTAGGAAAATGTGCAATTGTTATATTATGCTGCCCTCTAGTGAATAAAAGTGTAACTGACAAAACTCGTCCTGTTTTCATGAAGAGGGATCCACCATTGTAAACTTTAATGCACCTCATTTAAATATTTGACATGAACCATTTTTATACATTGACTACATTAGTGTTTATTAGAAATCACTGCCGTCTTTTCTCTTGGAATTTAGCTTGAATTATTTTTAACACAATAATAATATCACATAAGTGACTTTTTTGGAGAGGAAAGAACCAGCCGTCTTAAACGAAGAAGTTACCGTGGGTAACAAGACCGAGGTTCACCAATCAGATTTAGTCCTCAGAGACTCCTCCCCCTTCCCCTCCACCCCCTTCCCCCCCTACAAAAAGACAAGAGCTCCTCCGTCTCCTCCTCACCGAAGAAGATGTAGAGCAGGGCGAGGAGGCTGAGGGACACGGCGATGGCCAGCTTGGGGTCTCCGGTGAAGCCCAGCACCAGGGCCACCGAGCCGCACAGCAGCAGCGTGAGGAACACCACCAGCCAGGAGAACTGGAACAGGGGCTCGATCTGCTGGCCCGCAAACGTCTTCATCTCGTCTGGGACGGGGGGGGGGGGGGGGGAAGGAGTTTATCGTGGGAGGGTTTTGACATAACCTCCAGAGTACTTTGACGAAAGCGTGGAGTAGTCGAAAGGATGAGCATGAGGGATGCTACTGTCAGAAATCAAGTCAGCTTAGTACTCTTACTACAACCGCTAATATTTGGACTCCAGAAATGATATTGTACACCATGTCATTTTTATATTACATATTTATATATTACATACACATCTATTGTTTCAATCGTCATAAATGTATGTGCTTTTTTACTTCATCGCCATGTTAATACTGCACATCGACAGCCAAACTCTTCCATCCAGTACTGAGATCTGGATTTGTCTTGTGGTCTCTGCGCTCGCTCGCGCGCTCTCTCTCTCTCTCTCTCTCTCTCTCTCTCTCTCTCTCTCTCTCTCTCTCTCTCCTCTCTCTCTCTCTCTCTCTCTCTCTCTCTCTCTCTCCTCTCTCTCCTCTCTCTCTCTCTCTCTCTCTCTCTCTCTCTCTCTCTCTCTCTCTCTCTCTCTCTCTCTCTCTCTCTCTCTCTCTCTCTCTCTCTCTCTCTCTCTCTCTCTCTCTCTCTCTCTCTCTCTCTCTCTCTCTCCCTCTCCCTCTCCCTCTCTCCCTCTCACTCTGTCTCAGTCTCTCTCTGTCTGTCTCAGTATTTCTCTCGCTCTCTCTTAGTCTCAGTCTCTCTCTCTCCCTGTGTCTTTCCCCAAGTGTCTCTCTCTGTGTCGTTCTGTGTGTCTCTCTCTCACCCTCCAGTTTCTTGAGCAGGAAGGACTTGCCGCTGCCCCACTGGGCGTACAGGCCCACGCAGATGGGAGGCTGCATGGTGGGCTCGCTCAGGATGTCCGCCAGGGCACTGCTGTACAGGTCGTAGCCCAACATGTCCCCGTCTGACTCGGACGGAGAAAGGTGCTCTGGGAGGGAGGGGGAGAGACAAAGAGACAGAGAGACAGAGAGACAGAGAGAGAGAGAGAGAGAGAGAGAGAGAGAGAGAGAGAGAGAGAGAGAGGAGAGAGAGAGAGAGAGAGAGAGAGAGAGAGAGGGAAGAAAGAGCAAGGGATGGAGTGGATGAGAGGGCGAGGAGAGATGATTGGAAAATAATTGAAGGAAAGAGAGAAAGAGGTAAAGAGATAAAGAGAGGGTAGGGGTGGAAGGAAATGAAGCAGGAATAGATGCAGCGAGAAAACAAGGATGAGATCCATTAGAGAACGAGTACTCTTAACTTCCTCTCAGGACAAAAGTTTGAAAAGTCATTATTTGGCGGCCGTCTCTGCGGTCATAGTGATCGGAGGAGGAGGGAACACGGCGCCGTGTCCTTACTGGCTCCGAATATCTGCGTGAGGATGCTCTTCTGGTGGGTGCAGTCGATGTTGTACGGGGTCTCCCCGGCCTTGTTGGGCCGGTACAGCAGCCGGCCGTCTTTGGGATTCCTCAGCAGCAGCTCGGCCAGCTTGCGGCTCCGCCCCCGAATGGCGATGTGAAGGGGCGTGTCTCCTTTCTGGAGGAACACACGGAGGAACGTGTGTCATTGGTCTAACCGAGCACAGTGGAAGATACAGTAATACCGTTTTTCTGTAGCATCCCTGTGTGCTTTACATTATATATTCCAACTATTTTCACATACTACCTTTATCCTGTCCTGTGACTAGTAGTTCTCTTGCATACCTATGTTGAATGCACTTATTGCAAGTCGCTTTGGACTAAAGTGTCTGCTAAATTATTGTAATGTAATGCAATGTAATCCTGTCTCAAAAATAAAGAACACAAGTTTGTTTTTTGTGAAATATGCTAAAAACATGTTCATACAATAATACAATAATACAACAACACAAATTCTGAACTTTGACGTAAGAACTCTTAGTTGTGCCAAAGACTAATTGAGACATAGATTTGCATACTTGTACTGCTACAGCACTCAGTCAATAAGTACTGAATGTGTGTGTGTGTGTGTGTTTTGAAGTCTACCTTGTCCACAGCAGAAACCTTGGCCCCCTTATCCAGCAGCAGCTCCACAATCTCTATGTTCCTCATCTTGGTGGCTTTGATAAGTGGAGTCTCTGAATCCTAATACACACAGAGAAAAATAGTTGTATGAGTATAGCGTTGCATTGGCGTCATACATCAAAAGAAAAAAAACAGTTTATACTGTATACAAATATAGATATTTTTTTATAGTGTGAATAACTTCAAATCAATGTGAGAAGTGAGAAAATTGACGAATGTTGTGTCTGTCCCAGTCGATTACCTTTGTGCAGCTCTCTGTGTCCGGGTTACACTGCAGGATGTCCCTCACCATGGTGGCGTTACCTTTCTCCACACCCCAGTAGAGGGCAGTCTTTCCATCCTGAGAGTAGAACAGAAGATGGTGAACACAACAAGGTGCTTTGTTTTGTCCCATGTTCACAAAACACAAACAACTAAAGCATAATACAGCAATCTGGCTACCAATATGTTTATCTTGTTAGAATACATCATTTTTTTTTTTTTAAAGGTACATTAAAAGGTAGAACATAACTCAATACAATTAGAATAATTACAATTAAATGCATCATTCCCCTCCAGAGATGGAGGGGGAGGGTAACAACTCACCTGGCCCCGGACGTCAATGTCTGCGTATTTGTTGAGCAGGGCTCGGACTATCTCCACATGGCCCCCTCTGACTGCTCCGATCAACATGGTCTCCCCACTCTGGAACACAGAGAAGTACACACATTAGCTTGAGGACAAGTACAGTATGAAGGAGATTCCAGTTAAAAACGAGAGAGTGATATAAAGGGGTGGAAACAGAGAGGGGATGAGCAAGCTGTTAAAAAGTAACCAAACACAAAATAGAAACTCGATAACACCGCCACCCCTAGTCAGAGAAGAGTATTGCAACAGCTTTTTTTTTGTGACATCACAAATGTCAACCAAATCAGGAATCATCAATTGTCAGGGCTTGTTTTTCAGGCCCCGATTATCGCGTCCGGTTAGTTTCTCTCTTCTTTTAAAAAGGTTGCTTAGGGCGGACAGACCCCCAGACAGGGTGTCGCTCACCCTGTCGGGGATGTTGACGTAGGTGCCGGCGTCCAGCAGGTCCTGGACGATCTCCGTGTGGCCCTCCTTGGCGGCGATGGCGAGCGCCGTGTTGCCGTCCTTGTCCGTCATGTTGACGTTGGGGTTCCTCTTCAGCAGCTCCTTCACCACGACGGTGAAGCCCCCCTTCACCGCCACGATCAGCGCGGTCATCGAGTTCTGAGGAGGTGGCCCACAGAGCACAGAGTTTATAGCAACCACGGTAAATACACAAAGTAGGCTGGACTAGAAAAACATTGGTTCATAAAAGAAAATCGTAATATTTCATTTGATTTCATTTGCAGATCCAGTAGGATCTCCCAAATAATGATGGTGAAAATGTGGAATTTTTTATAGCAAATACATTAAATGGTTCACAAAACTCACTGTTCGGTACACTTTCAATACATCGGCAACATAAATGCCTGACACATTTAGTTTGTAATTTAGAGTTTCCATTACTATAGAACAGTAAACAACATGGACAGCTTGGCTTCCAGCAGCATATGGAAACATAAACAAAACACTAGTGCCTGCAGAGGGACGGATATTCCCAGGGTACTGTTCGCAACCCGATGCCAAGCCACGCCCCCTCACTCCACAATATTATACATTACATAATATAATAAATAGTACACATCGTCAACACAAAGGAATGCATGGATCAGCAGCATATGGGGAATTCAAAGTCACACAGCAGTGGCTCAAACAAAAGACGGACGGCTTTTTTAAAGATTAATCTATCAAACCATGAACTCAAAGTAGGGCCGGGCTTCTCATCTCCAATTCTGCTGTAATAAGCATTATTACAGATACAGGTAGCTCTGTAGCTCCAGACGTCCAACTGTTTTCCCCGGCTATCCTGTGTCAATGTGTTGTATAAGACAGGGTATAACTTTCTGGGAAAAAAGTCTGTTCGGTGTTCGGTGTCTTGCTTCCAAGATTCACACAGTCCGCACTAAAGTCCGAAAAGCCAGGATGTTTTAAGCCGCAGCTGATTGGATGGGTTTTAAAAGCTTCCGTTCTCCAGAACCCAGCGGAGCGCATGATGAACCTTCTGAAGCACTCCAGACTCTGCAAATGCCACTTAACTATGTGGATATTTTCCCCACCACATTTCTAGTATATACGGCCTTATATATATATATATATATATTTGGCTTAATTCTTTTTTTGGTTTTACTAAATCTTTTGTATTGTTGGGTTCTGAGTGTGTGCTCTGTGATATCCCGAACGGTTCCATATGAAAACATGTACCGTTTCAGCCCTTATGTTTATGCGTCTTTGTTTATGTTTTATTCATTCGATTTAAGGTTATGAAGGTTATAAAAAAAAAGTTAGGAAAAGGGATGCTAAACTACATTGAACCTCACCAAAAACACGGTATGAGCATGCACGGAACAGCCAACAACATTGACTGAACAGACGGATCCAACATACCGCCCCCTCCTGGTCAACGTCCGCCCCGTTGGCCAACAGGTGCATGACGCTGTCGTAGTGACCCTTCCTGGCAGCCCAGATCAGTGGAGTGGTACCGTACGTGAGGAGAAGTCAAAACAGGAGTCAACAGAGCCCGCTTTCCAACACACACGAGCCGAGCGCAACGGTCCAACTCTAAGGATGACTCATCTCTCCCCGGATCCCGTCACATAGCGTAAAGAAAACGAGGCACTGATCTGTCCTCGTTGAACGTTAAACGCAAAAACATTTAGGCGGCGAGCGTGCGAATAATACCTTGTCGGAGCAGTTGACCTTGGCCCCGTGCTGTAGCAGGAGATGGACGATCTCGCCGTGGCCCCGACCGGCGGCCCAGATGATGGGGTAGACACTGTACTGTTGGGACACAAAAAGGACAAGCCGGGGTCTAATGGAGGGGCATTATCAGGGGTCAAAGTGACTCTACCACTAATGTAGACGCATGTCATCAAGGAGCCGGTTGGGGTTCGGAGGGGCATCTCGCTCATGGGATGCAATACAGGTACAAGATACAAGGTAGTCTGCGGACATCCAACCCCATTAAGGGAGCACCCTAGTCGCTAAAGTGCCCTTCAAATGAACAATAAACTGACTATAATGGGATGGGAGTTCCCCAGGTGAAGAAGTCATACTTGTGTTCAGCATTCATGTCGGGCGGCAGTAGCTCAATCTGTTAGGACTTGGCTTGGGAACCTGAAGGTCGCGGGTTAAAGTACCCCGAAACATCTTGGCACCGCCGAGGTGCCCTTAAGCAAGGCACCAGACCCCTACACTGCTTCCCGGGCGCTGTATATACACAAAAGCTGCCCAATGCTCCTAACACCAAGATGACCCAGATTTCGATTAAGATGAACTTGAAACCCAACACGTGCATTTAGTTTGAAATAATGTGGAAGGTAAATGTGGATTTCTTCGAAAACAAACAAACAAACAATACAGATATAAACAGAAGGAACGGTTTAAAGGCAGTGAGGACCGGGGGGGGGGGGGGGGGGGGGGGGTTGCTGTGGGGGGTGTGTCCAGTACCTGGCCTGTGATGTTGGGGTTGGCCCCTTTGTCCAGCAGCATCTGGGCCACAGGGGTTCTGCCCTTATAGGCGGCCCACATCAACGCACTCCAGCCTCCCTAGGTGCACACAAAACACAGAAGCACGGTCAGAATACAAACTCACTTTGTCTATAGGTTCTCAAAAAGTAGATTACATTAAGAACTACATTATCCCGTTCATGGTCGATGCATTTCTCCATGAAGTGCATCGTAGTGCATTTGAATGAACGACACACACACACACACACACACACACACACACACACACACACACACACACACACACACACACACACACACACACACACACACACACACACACACACACACACACACACACACACACACACACACACACACACACACACACACACACACACACACGCTAGCTGATAACGTGAGCTTTAAACACAATTTGGATCTGATTGACACACAAGTACAACACAACATTACCACGACCGCACAACATGGCGTTATCAGACCCCGTTATCAGCGGCTCAGGCGAGTAAGGTATTAGCAAATACGGCGGTAAGGAAAAAATGAACGGCCGGTGTATTTATGGTCGATGTGAAACAGTTTTTCCAGTGTGCCGTTACCGTACACAACGGTAATCCTGTTGTCATCACAGGTTCCGGGCAGGCTGTGACCTGTGCATCTGAGAACAACCCCCTCTTACCCCTCCTCCACTACCATGACTCAACAGCCTTACTCAGCTTCTTCCATCAAGACCCATGAGACAGCCGGGTCATAATCATCTGAGCTGCACCTCTCGTAACATGATAGAAGACATTTCCTCCGATAAATAGAAGTGTAATATTATATATATATATATATATATTAATGATAATTAAATGAAAACAAATCTATATATTTATATACATAAATGGTATATAAAATATAAAATCTATATATAAAAAAATCTATATATATACTGTATATAAAATATTATATATATATATATATATATATATATATATATATATATATAGATATAAATATCTATATACATTTTTTATACATACAAAAAAGTTGTATATATATATATATACTGTATAAATAAGTAAATAAATAAATAAATAAATACAAATATATATACACACTGTATATAGTATATATAAAATACATGTATAATATATATCAAATATCAAAAATAATATGTAACTATATATATATATATATCGCATTATAAGTCAACAAAACAGTCAGATACCGTAACTCAGTCAGGCAAACTGTATTAATACAATACAAACCAGCAGTGCAAAAACTGAACGTTATTCAAACGTTAATGTGCAGTGTGTCACGAAGAGAGTGGGAGTGGGTTGGACCCCGAACGCAGACAACGGCACAGTGGAGCGATACGAACGGCTTTATTTACAAAGCACACAACACACAAAGTCACAAAAGGGTACACGGGGAGAACTACGTGGAAGTAGCGTAGGCAGGCGACCGGGGTGCGGACTATCTCTCCGATAGTCAGCAGCCGGGCGATCACAACAGACGGGAGAACGTGCAGTATACGTAGAATAAGTAACGACCTCACGCTGGGGTAAAGGAAAGGCAACGTATATATATACCCCAGGTGAGGTGATCAACAAATGACACCGGGGGAAATTGAGTCCAGGTGTGTGTGTGTGTGTGTGTGTGTGTGTGGCCAGCGCACGTGGCTAGGCCACGCCCCCTGCCAACCAACGTGATTGTTGACAGGGGTGTGTGCGCCACCAGCGCACGTGGCTAGGCCACGCCCCCTGCCAACCACCGTAACCGCTTTGTGCCCTCGGAAACTCTTTTTAGTCTTCTTCACTTGGCGCAGGTCTTCTTCCTGCTTCCTCCATTTCCGTACCATTGATTCATTTATATTGAATTCTCTCGCTGCTGCTCGATTCCCATGTTCAACTGCATGACTGATAGCCTTGAGTTTGAACTCTGCGTCGTAAGCGTGTCTCTTCAAAGGCGCCATTTTTGGGTCTTTATTTGTGTGGTTGTACACGGCGCCGTTAATTGGTTGATCCATATATAAGGCGCACCGGACTATAAGGCGCACCGTCGGTTTTTGAGAAAATTTACGGTATATATATATATCGTTTGTGCGTGGCTATATAACTATATATATGTTGTTTTTCCTTTGACTGCCATGAGAGCAGAATTTAATGGCTACGACTTACTCAAATCGATGCAACGGCTACTCATGTTGCGTCTCTAACTCCCGACCGCCGATAGTAAAACATACATGGCATGGGTATGCTCAACATCAAATTCATTCATTCAGTTTGCTTCACCGTCAACGGTCCGGTTGGTGACTACTGAGAAGTGTACATTACACAGTGTATGCCCAAGAGCCTAGTATAGTTGGGCAGGCTGAATTTGAAAAGTGCCGTACTGTGACCACACACACACTGGTGAGATTTTACGAGGCGAGCCATCCGGAGCTCATCTAATGGGGTTACTACCGGAGGAAGCATCCGCAGGAAGGTAAAGTCATTTCTGCTTCCATTTCTGGACTAATGGATGTACAGTAGCTCACTGCAAACTCTACCGGGATGGAGGTCATTACACCGCAACAGGAACAAAGGTCTAGTCATAATAAGCCATTTGTATAATGAGCTTTGGCATAAAGTAGCACAAAACTTGCCCTGAAACAGTTAAAACTTTCAGGGGTATTCTCTAGCTCCTAGCTGCAGGGCTCCTAGACACGCGCATGACTCCCATAACCCCCCCCCCCCGTGCTACACCACCCAGTCTTACCATGTCTCTGTGCTCCAGGTTGGCATTGTTCTCCAGCAGGTCCCGTACCACCTCGAGGTGTCCCTCCCTGGACGCCGAGATGAGCGCCGTCCAGCAGTCCTGGACAAAGCAACCAGTTACAGCCGCATACCCCCCCCCCCCACAACCCCACAAACACACACACACACACACACAGACACACAGACGTCTGGCAGAAACGATGGCACCTACCAGCTGGTCATACCAGACACTCATGGAAGCCGCGACAAGGGTCCGGGGGGGGGAAAGCAAAAGGAAAAGAGAACAGGCGCCTCTGTTCTTCTCACACTCTCACTCTCTCTCTCTCAGGAGAAGAGGGTGTGTGTATGCGTGTGCCGCGCCAGGCTGTGAGTGTGTAATAGCAGGTGTATGGGCGGGGGTGATTTGAAGCCGTGGGGTGTTGGCCGGTGCCAGTAGATGCTGTCATTTACTCGGGGGAAGCAAAGGTTAGAGAGAGCTAGAGGGTGTCATTAGGGCTCAGGGCGGCTCATAACGGCTGTGTACTGAGCCACAGTGTGGTGAGATCAGCAGGGTGAACAGTCAAGGCCAAAAGGTCACATGATGTCTTGTGTGTGTTTGTGTGTGTGTTTGGGGAGGGAGGGGGGGATCCAGTGAATGTTAGTTATAAAGTTGATTCAAACTTGGAAGTAAGCTCCTTGGTGTGTGTGTGTGTGTGTGTGTCGTTTACCACATCATCCAGATTAATATTGGCACCCCTCTTTATGAGCTCCTGCACTATCTCCAAGTTCCCCTGCTCTGCTGCCACCATCAGTGGAGTCTGCCCAATCTGTAGAGAGCATCAGAATAAATCAGAGAGAGAGAGAGAGAGAGAGAGAGAGAGAGAGAGAGAGAGAGAGAGAGAGAGAGAGAGAGAGAGAGAGAGAGAGAGAGAGAGAGAGAGAGAGAGAGAGAGAGAGAGAGAGAGAGAGAGAGAGAGAGAGAGAGAGAGAGAGAGAGAGAGAGAGAGAGAGAGAGAGAGAGAGAGAGAGAGAGAGAGAGAGAGAGAGAGAGAGAGAGAGAGAGAGAGAGAGAGAGAGAGAATTAACTTCCTCAAATATAATGGTTGAGAGTAACATACAACTGGGCTTGTGTTCTCCATGTCTAGTCGGAAGATTACCTCTTCTTCTTCACGCATTTGTGGACGTATGTGTTGATGGAATTGAATCTTCAACATTGTTGACCTTAGCTCACTGTATACCATATCAGAGTATTATTATGCATAGAACAAGTCATGGCTCTTTTTTTTTTTTTTGTAAAGTATATTGTATGTATCTTATCTAAACAGTAAATAAGACGAGTAAGAAAAACAGAAATAAGAAAGAAAATCCCGAAGACCCTGTAGAAAGACAAGCCACAAGACGATTTAATTATTAATGAAAACATTGATAAATCATTACTATCATTGCATTATTTATGACTCCTACAAACACCTTTCTTATACTATATTTAAACACAGAATATTGCCTTCTCAGACATGAGCGGCTCATGTACGGCACCCTGACCACACGGGGCTAGACGGGCGGGGTACTCACATCACTCCGGCCGTCCACCTCTCTGAACTTGTCCAGGTGGGCCTTGATGGCGGGCAGGTTCTCCTCCTCCACGTAGCTGAAGAGACTCTGGATGGTCACCGTGGTCATCTTCAGCGAGGCGGTGGTGTCCATGGCTAACCGCTAACCACGGGGCTACGCACCACTGGGAGACAGATAAAGGTGGACTGATGAAGACATGAACATGTGTGTACACCCCCCCCCACACACACACACACACACACACACACACACACACACACACACACACACACACACACACACACACACACACACACACACACACACACACACACACACACACACACACACACACACACACACACACACACACACACACACACACACACACACACACACACACACACACACACACAGGGATGGGTGGGACGGCCTACTGGCTATGTGAAAGACACGGACATTCTAAGGATTTCCACATACTTCTATATTTAGGCCTATATCATCGCAGACTACACATAGACTTAAGGTTGTGACACATTTCTCCCAGCTAATAAAAGCATAACAAGAAACATAGCAAAATATAGCCAGTCATCACAAGACTTTTTAATATTCTATCTTCTCCAAGACATTCTATCTGCTCTACTTAGTTTATACATTCTTACGTTTCTACGTAAGCCTGCTTCCAAGCAGATTAACGTCTGTTTAAACACATGACTACCACACATACCACCACCAATGAGCCAGGAACCGAAGAGAACCATTGCAGCAGAAGAAGCCAAAGACTTGTGGCAAGTTTAAACATTCGGAACAGTCGGAGGAATGTAGGACCGATCCTTCCACCGACCCTAATAACACACTCTGCCGGGCAGCCTGTGTAGAGCCAACAAGAGAATCAATGAGAATTTCAGTCTAAACCAAAACATTAATGGGGGGAGAAGAAAATTCCGCTATCATCTTACAATGCACTGACCATTAGTGAAAGTGGGCCTATCTTTTTGATGGTTATGGTTTTTTTTACTGTGATGCGGTGCCTTGCTCAGACATCGTCTTCCACCTCCGTCTACTCGTGAACTGAACCTAGTCTGACTACAACGACACTTGGGCAGTCACAATGTTCGGATTAAAAAAGGTCAAACAAGCCTCACCTCCACGACCCTGAAGCTTTCTGTTTGATGAAACCCAAACCCATTCATGCAATGAATAATGGGCGTGCTCAGCTGTCAATCCAGAGAGAAATCGACTTACTTCCAAGTAAGCAGATTTATGTAATCACCCAACACCTAAATGTAGACCCAGCAAACTGGGTCTAGTGCAGAAAAAATCCACGCTGCCTTCGTTGAACTTAGCTTAAATATATTCCGCCATCGTTGCATTCTAAACATATTTCCGACACACTCCAGTTTTCACACGTCCGTGTTGACACCAACAGCTTTGGAGATAAACGTAAAGCCTGCTAAGCCTAGCATGCTTAAACAGGCTTAATGGGGTTCTATTAAAAGGATCATTTAACTACAACTGAAGTAAGCCATGGAAACATCCCCAAAACACACACACACACACATGGACACATTATTGCAAACCCAGAATGACCCTTCCAGGCTGGCTAGGTTCCAAGATGGCTAGGCCTAGTTAATAGGTTTGTGGCCAACAAGCCAATGGTAATCACATACAATAACAAAGGACATTCTGCACACTCCAGATTTGTGGCCATGTTTTTTGGCCTGTGGGTTTCCTTCCTCTCTTGTAAACATTCTCAGCATTTAGGCAACCGATTCAGGCTGGTGGATCTTCATTGATCTGAAAAAGAGAACCTGTCCCTAACCTTTGGGATCATATTGAATTCAATTCAACAGAATTGGCATACGACTTGTAGATGTATGTGTGCATTTATTTTTTGGTATTTTCAGTGTCATTACCACTTGCAATTCATTCATTCATTCATTCTTTCATGATCTCCACCAGGGCAACCAGAGATCAACACATGGTTTACAGTTGTGCCAATCTAGCTGCCCCATGTTGTGTCTGTAAATCTGTGGCCATGGAGCTTGGCTTACAACCGCAATGATTTGGTTTTAGTATTGAATGGAAGCAGGACCAGCAGGCCCATCTGATACGGCCCCTGTGCTTTGTCTGAAGAGGTACAGACAATCAATGAAAACCTCATTAATCATTCATCAAGCATGGCTCTACCACCATGTCCTGCTACAAGCCTACATCCTGGAAGGAAGAAAAAAACAAGATAATTCATAATTGTCATGGCGCCATGTGATCCAAGAGCACTTAACCAGATGTTCAATTTACCAGCATAGGCCAATAACATAATTAGACAATAATATAAGTCAATGCACATTTCAAAGGAGGTGTGGCTGACAGGAGACAGGTCTTACAGCCAACTAAATTAATTAAATACATTCAATGAAATTAAGATCCTATGTGGAACTGAATTCCATCAAAAATAATGGGCTGCATTTGTTTTTTCTTAATGGGACATACTGTGAGACACACAGAAAGAAAATCCTTTGTTTACAACAGAGACAAGACACACCCTCCTGAACACTGCTCACTGAATATAAGAACCAAACACAGATCAATACATGAAACATGAACTTGGAAACTATCTGTAAAACCCCAAGATAAAAGATGCTGAGTATTGGTAACAACACACCAACACGCCACATATCCACAATATCAAACAACAATATATAGTAAAACTACAAACCAACAAGGAAACAAAAACCTCCTAAAGAGAACAATGTCATCAAACACAAACTGCTTACCCTTTTGCGAAAGCTCAAGTTGCTTTCGCCTTTTTTTTTTTTAAACACACGGTAAACTGTCCACCCGTGTGTGTGTCCCCTTCCTCGGTCGGCGGGTATCAACAAGCACTATACGAGGCAGGGCAGCATCCTCAGCATCCTCTCCAACCCAACCCCCAGCCACCCACACCCCTTTGACTCGACGCTGAATGCGTAATGAGGGGCTGGGCTTCACTCACCACACACCCCATCGCTCTCACACACAATAGGCACACGCCACTACATTTGCATCTACGTGCACTGACTGGGCATCAATAGAGGAAGACAGGAGGTCTCTCTCCTCTCCCCGGAACAGGAGGTGCAATGGGTGTATAGCCTACTGCACTTTTTTTTTTTTAAGAGTGTTTATGCACAGGAATACATGTACACACAGTCAGTCCACATGTTCATCATGTATATCTTTTACAGTCAGAGAACCCCACCCCCCGGCCAACCGGTAGTATTGAGTCAAGACCAACCTCAAATACGAGTAACCTGCAATACATATAAGACACTCTGTCAACTCATCTGTTGCATACTTCATTTAGTTGGCAACATCAGATATGACCCCTAAATGTGACCAGTCAGCTCTTTATAGCATGCGTCATGTGGGTTAGAAACCCCCAGCTCCAGGAGTAGTGTTCGGTCACAAGATCCGACTTCTCGGTTACTGCAGCCAGTAACCGATCATATCGTGTACTGCGTATTGTACTACGCTTTGGTTGATATACAAAACAACGTATATAAAAACGTACAAAGTATAAAACAATGGTTTAAAATGCTTCGCCCTGCGTACTACCGGTATTACTACTACTACTACTACTACTACTACTACTCCGTCTCTGTCAACTGCGCGATTATCGCATAGTGCATTATAGTCTATGGCGTGTGTGTGAGAGTGTATACATTTTTGACAGTACACAAGTCGAATATGTCTATTTTTGCGTTAGAGCAATACATATGAGCCGATCAAGCCCGTTGGGACAGTGGTTTCTTAGTGACATCACCAGGGAAGCAACAGCTTAATGTTAGCAGGCGTTAGCTGCCCCGGCGTAGCTACCGTGCTATAGTTAGCTCGCCTCGTCTAGCAGTTCAAGTAGTTAATAATATAAAGTCAACTACCTTTTGCAGGAATGAACGACTGGAGTGAATCCACCGAACGGTGTTTTTTTGTTGTTGTTGTTGTCACTCTTGGGGCGGCGGGGGGGGGGGGGGGTACCAATGGGGTAGGGTTTTAATAGTTATGAGTGAGTTCTCAAGTCATACTGCAGCAGCGGGCTGCTTCTGTGTTGTTTACTAGTAAACGCCGCCTCCTCCTAGCTCCTACTCCTCCTACAGTAGACTAGTAACTCCTCCTACTCGTTCTACAGTAGACTAGTAACTCCTCCTACAGTAGACTAGTTACTCCTCCTACGGTAGACTAGTAACTCCTACTACGGTAAACTAGTAACTCCTCCTACTCTTACTACAGTAAACTAGTAACTCCTCCTCCTACTCCTACTACAGTAAACTAGTAACTCCTCCTCCTACTCCTACTACAGTAAACTAGTAACTCATCCTCCTACTCCTAATACAATAAACTAGTAACTCATCCTCCTACTCCTACTACAGTAAACTAGTAACTCATCCTCCTACTCCTAATACAATAAACTAGTAACTCATCCTCCTACTCCTACTACAGTAAACTAGTAACTCCTCCTCCTACTCCTACTACAGTAAACTAGTAACTCATCCTCCTACTCCTACTACAGTAAACTAGTAACTCATCCTCCTACTCCTACTACAGTAAACTAGTAACTCATCCTACGCTGCACCAGTCAGACCTTTTATTAGCTCTTCTCTGCTTGTTGCCTATGTTTCTCAATTATATTAGGAACATGAGCTTTACTGCTAAAGGCATTGGCAATCCAACAATCCAGTCCAAACTGGACTGGATGTGCACTACTACACCACACACTTTACACTTGTTATGTATATTTATATTGTATACTGTTTATACTGTTGTATTCATATTTATACCGTAGATATGTAAATATGTACAGTTGTGTACTTTATTGTATTTTTGTATTTCTTGTGATATTGTTCTTTTTGCAATTTTGAGCAAATCTTCAAAGCTGGCTATAACATTTCACTGTACATTGTCCACCTTACCTTACATGTGACAAATAAACCAAATAGGTATATGAATGTGATCTATTTGTGGTCAAAATAAAATGTCCTCGACAATTCAGTGGATACGATTATATTTGACTACCTAGCATTTAGACTAGGCCTACAGTACATGTGTATCCCTTCACAAAAATAAACACATATTTTAAACAGGACAGCAGGCAATATCAGAAGAAGGAAAATCCTCATAATTATTTTTAAATATAATTGAATATAATAGCAGGTGCTGTGGGTCCATGGCCAGACACCTCAATGGTTCATCTAGGGAATCCAAGCCTATATCCAACCTCTTCCCATGTACTATCTTGCCAGTATCTCCAGAACCTATGAACAGACATGGAAGTGCCCCATATAATTATATATAACCTCAGTTCATAGAAGCCTTGTTTCGATGTACTGCTGAGGGATTAGAGATACCCCGGTGCTATTGTTGAATGCTGGCCTCCTGTTTATTTTGGTCTCCGAAAGAGCTATTAAGCACTACAAGGCTACTGTTGTCGTCCATGTCACCAGGGGAACCAGTCATCATACCAGCTTGATGTTGAGTGTGCTGAGTGCAAATACGGACCATGTCATCCCTGGGTTTGCTGGAAGTAGCCCTCCCAACTAGATGTTTGGTAGGGCTAGCCAGTCTGCAATACAGGGGTAATATGGAAAGCCATATGATGCAGAAAGCGCCACGCATTTGACGAGTTTAAAGTGACAAACGCCGTCCAGAACGCTGTCCAGAACACCATCCAAACTGCCGTCCAGAACGCCGTACAAACTGCCAAAAGAACGGCGTCCAGAACGCAGTCACATGTTGCTATTGGCCTCACTCAAATCCACCTCAACATATTGGTTGTGACTTTACTTATAGGCTTGGTGTGGATAGGAAAGTTGTGCGCCTTCTGAGCGACCAGACTGAAGGGAACACTATGGTCAAGGTGTGGTGGCAGGTACAGGAGAATCCCAATGAGGAGTACCTTCAACGTTAAGACCTGTACACCACACTCCTCAACAGGCATTTAGCAAAAACATGTGCAACATGGATAAAAAAACGATGAAAACAAGAGCAGAGAATGTTGCAAACCACATGGTTTACAAGTTATTGTATGTAATTACAACTTACAAAGTACACATTTTTTCCATGGCCGGTTCTATATATCTGCCTACCCTCCAAAAACAGGAAACTTTGTGTAGTATTTTTAAACAGCAGTTCAAACACAAACTCAAAATGGGCTTGGTTGTGTCTACCGGTGTTGTGCTTCAGATCAGCCCTCTGTCGCTCCCTCCTGTAAAGCACTCTTCAATCAGTTCAGTAGGCACACTGCCTGTGCGTAAAAACTGTCCTTGTAGTCCTGGTAGTCCTTGTACGGATGCTGCAGAACCAACAACTGCAGGGGGGAGAAGAGATGGTGCCCAGGGATGTTGCGGTCATTTGTGATGGAGATGGCCTTATTCAGACATCTGGTCCTAAAGATCTCCTCAATGCATAGAAGTGCACACACAATGCTATTTTCCACCGTCCTCACGACACTCTGGATGGCTTTCTCAGTGATGCCACTGGTCAGAACACTCTCTACGGAGCCACGGGAGAACCTCACAAGCCACCGTTTGCCTATGCCACTTCTCCTGAGGCACCGCAGGGCATAGAGGCGCTGGTGTGCCTTGACCTCCGTGTTGTGGGTTCACCCCAGGTCGTCTGAGATCTGTAGTCCCAGGAAACTGAAGCAACTGACGATTTCCATCGGTGTCCCGCCCAGGCTGATGGTGGAGTGGGTGCCTCAGTGGCTCCAGAAGTCCACCCTGAGCTCCTTAGTCTTTCTGACATTCAGTGCGAGGCTGTTGAACTCGCACTGAATGTCAGCGGGACCACCTCATCGCTGTACTCCGTCTCGTCGCCGTCGCTTATCAGGCCGATGACTGTGGTGACGTCTGCAAACTTGATAATCCATGTGTGTACAGCCAGTACAGCCGGGTGCTGAGGCAGCAGCCTTGGGGTGGTCCGGTGTTGAGGACCAGAGAGGATGAGATGTTGTTTCTAATCTTCCCCACTTGTGGCCTGCCCTATCTCCCAATACTAAAGAATTCTTCGGTCCATCTTTGATGGCGGTAATAAGAAATAACTAATATGGAGAACCCACATCTCCTAATGCTAAAGAATCCTTCAAAAGATTTGATCCCGATATTTCCCTAAATATTCTTAAATTGGTATTCCACCTGTAATGTATGTGATTGCATCTGATGTGTTTTACGTATGGACTACGCACCTGCGCATTGCTATATGTATAATGAGATTCACCTGCCTAATCAGTCGAGTAAAGAGAGCGACACGCTCAAGTTATACGAACTTCTGTCTCTGTGGTTTATTAAGGTTGACTGTGTGTGGTACATACACAACAATTGGCGACGAGGAAAAAAGTTAATGGACACTCGGAAAAAGGGGAAACTTCATGAAGAACTAAACGAAACGGAATATAAACCAAGGATGGCAGGAGCAATCGGGAAATTGGATAGTTACGACAGCTCATCGGAGGATTGGGCAACGTACATCGAAAGGTTGGATCAGTATTGTGTAGCCAACGACATTGCCGAAGGTAAAAAAGTATCTGTCCTTTTGTGTGCTATGGGGGCGAAAACGTATACATTGTTGCGTAGCCTGTTAGCGCCCATTAAACCAGCAGAAAAGTCCTACGCAGAGATGGTACGTGTCTTACAAGATCATCTGAATCCGAAACCACTTCTCATTGCTGAACGTTTTAGGTTCTATAAACGTAATCAGCTAAAAAAGGAGACGATTGCTGTCTTTGTAGCTGAGCTTAGGAAACTAGCTGAACACTGCGAATTTGGGGGTAATTTAGCAGATACCCTGCGTGATCGATTTGTGTGTGGATTAGACAGAGAAAACATACAAAAAAGACTGTTGACTGAGAGAGATCTGACATTCCAACGTGCCATAGAAATAGCATCTGCCATGGAAACCGCTGCAAAAGACACGGTGGAATTGCGAGAGCAGATGGGCCAAGAGCATCATGTACAGAAAATGGAGTGGAGGCAACAGAGAACTAGCCCATGCTTTCGCTGTGGGAAGAATTCACACTCCAGATGATTGTTGGTTTAAAGAGAGAGAATGCAGACAGTGTCAGAGAACAGGCCACATAGCCAAAATGTGCAGAACAAAAGTGAAAGAGAAAAAGTTTCATAAACAAAAAGGAAAAAATCAAAAGATCCATGATATTGAAACATGGGACTCAGACTCTGACCAAGATCTAGCCTACTTTGATGTGTGTTCATTAAACAAATCCGACAGGGGAATCATCTGGGTTTCACCCAAAGTGGAAGAGGTTACATTGAACATGGAGTTGGATACTGGGTCTGCCTTGTCTGTGATCTCCAATAAAGACTACAGGACGCACTTTGCACACCTGCAATTACAATCTACTGCTGTGATGCTGAAAACATACACTGGGGAGAGGATTACACCACTGGGCGTGATCACAGTGAACGTTAAATATGCTGATCAAGTGCATGTGCTATTGCTGTATGTTATTGAAAAAGGAGGTGCACCCCTGTTTGGGCGTGAGTGGCTGCGTAAAGTGCAACTAGACTGGCAGTCAATTAAAGAAATGCAAGCTGAAACAGACACTGAAAAACAGAGCAGCCGCTCCACAGCTGAAAGACTAAGAAAAATACTGAGGAACACCGGAGAAGTCTTCCAGGAAGGCATTGGAACGTTGAAGCACATGAAAGGTAAAATTGTGTTAGAGGACGATGCAGTCCCCAAGTTCATCAAGGCTCGCCAGGTACCATATGCCCTTCGCCCCAAAGTGGAGAAAGAGCTGCAAAGTTTGGAAAATGCGGGCATTCTATCCAAAGTGGACTGGTCAGAATGGGCGACGCCTATTGTTCCAGTAGTGAAGGGGAACGGATCAATACGCCTCTGTGGAGATTTTAAAGTAACCATCAATCCAATCTTGAAAGCTGAACAATACCCCTTGCCACGTATTGATGACATCTTTGCAGCATTGGGTCAGGGTAAGCGGTTCTCCAAGATTGATCTGGCACAGGCGTATCTACAGATGGAGATGGATGAGTCTTCCAAAAAGTACCTCACGATCAACACCATGAAAGGCCTTTATCAGTACAACCGCCTGGTGTTTGGCATAGCTTCTGCTCCAGCTATATGGCAGAAGGCAATGGAACAAGTCCTACAAGGCATACCAAGCACACAGTGCTATCTGGATGACATAGTGATAACAGGAGCCAATGACGATGCCCATCTTGAAAATCTGGAAAAAGTTCTGAAGAGATTAGAAGACTTTGGATTAAGGGCCAACAAATCCAAGTGTGAGTTTTTCCAGGATTCCATCAAATACTGTGGTCATATAATTGATAAACATGGTCTACACAAGTGCAAGGATAAAGTTGATGCCGTGCTAAAGGCACCACCACCACAGAGCATTACTCAACTGCGCTCTTTCCTGGGCTTGGTAAACTATTACCGAAAATTTCTCCCCAATCTATCGTCAGTGCTGCACCCACTGAACTGTTTGCTCCAAAAGGGCACTAGATGGCGCTGGTCGAAAGAATGTGAAGATGCTTTCAACCAGGCAAAGCAGTTGGTTATATCTGACAATGTACTTACACACTTTGACCCCCAGTTGCCGCTTAAATTGGCATGTGATGCTTCCCCATACGGGATTGGGGCAGTACTATCACACAGGTTCGCTGATGGAACAGAGCGACCAATAGCATTTGCCTCAAGATCTTTAAATGCAGCAGAACGTAACTATGCACAAATTGATAGAGAAGCTCTTAGTCTAGTATGGGGAGTGAAGAAGTTTAATCAGTATTTGTACGGCAAACACTTTACCCTCCTCACAGACCATAAACCTCTTGTCTCAATCTTCAATCCAGGAAAAGGAGTCCCCGCCATGGCCGCTGCACGTATCCAGAGGTGGGCTTTGTTTTTGGGTGCACATACCTACAGCATTGAGTACAAGGGCACTAACCAGCACGGGAATGCTGATGGGCTTTCCCGGCTACCTCTTCAGTTTCAGCCCCCAGAGAGAGCCAAAGAATTGGTGGACATGTTCCACATGGCGCAGGTGGAGCTATTACCTGTAACAAGTGAGGAGATTGCACGTGAGACAGGCCGTGACCCCACCCTCTCCAGAGTGTTCGACATGACACTGAAAGGCTGGCCACACAAGGGTGATCCATCACTGCCAGGCTATTCCAGCCGACGTGAACAACTCACAGTGGACCAGGGATGCATCTTGTGGGGAGCGAGGGTGATCGTTCCGCCAAACCTGCGTTCCAGGGTCCTGGCTGTACTGCATGAGGGACACTTAGGCGTGGTGAAAATGAAGTGTCTGGCTAGAAGCTTTGTGTGGTGGCCTGGAATTGATGAGCAGTTGGAGGCATTGGCCAAGACATGCAACGGGTGTCAACAGACCCAAAAGTCACCAGCAACAGCACCATTACACATGTGGGAGTGGCCTACCAAGCCTTGGCAGCGGTTGCATATAGATTATGCAGGACCCTTCCTTGACCGCATGTACCTGATTGTGGTTGATGCACATTCGAAATGGCCAGAGGTTTTTTGTACAAAGACTGCAACCTCTGCAAAGACTGTTGACCTCTTAAGAACATTGTTTTCACGCACAGGGCTTCCACATCAGATCGTAAGTGATAATGGAACACCTTTCACTTCTGCAGAATTCCAGCGTTTTGTCAGAAAGAATGGCATCCAACACACCACTGTTGTGCCATATCACCCTGCATCCAATGGACAAGCCGAACGCTTCATTCAGACTTTCAAGCAGTCCATTAAGGCCATGGACCAAGACGGTGGGTCGCTTCAGCACAAGATTGCAAACTTCCTGTTGGCGTATCGAAACAGCACTCATGCCACAACTGGACAGACCCCAGCCATGCTCTTTCTAGGACGTCCACTGAGATCACGCTTGGACTTACTGAAACCCAATCTACACCGACATGTACAGCGCAAGCAGTTTGATGCTGCCTTCACTTCAAAACGGCGATCTTTGCGCACCTTCCGTGTTGGACAGCATGTGCTGGCCAGAGACTACCGCAACAATAGTCAAAAATGGCAATCAGGCACCATTGCATCACAAACTGGGTTGTTGACATACACTGTTAGTGTCGGCCAGGACACAATCTGGCGTAGACATGTTGATCAGCTGTTGGATGCAGGGCCGACAGACAAGGACTCTGAGCCTACCCCTAGCTGGGATGGACTTGAGTTCAAAGACAGAGTCCCTGACACCAGCGACACCCTTGAAGACCGGGCAGATGGCTCTGGAGTAGACCCACCTGTAGTCCAAGAGCCTGCTGAAACCTTGACTGATATGCCTGCCAGGCGTTACCCGGACAGAGTTCGTAAACCACCAGAGAGATACTGTCCAAAAGACTAAGAACATGTGATTATGTTGTAGGATGATAAAAATTGTTCAGATGTAGTTATTACTATTCACCTCCTTAGTTAAATGAGAACATCAATGCTGAAAGGGAGGAGTGTAATGTATGTGATTGCATCTGATGTGTTTTACGTATGGACTACGCACCTGCGCATTGCTATATGTATAATGAGATTCACCTGCCTAATCAGTCGAGTAAAGAGAGCGACACGCTCAAGTTATACGAACTTCTGTCTCTGTGGTTTATTAAGGTTGACTGTGTGTGGTACATACACAACACCACCTAAACCCTTTTTTTTAACCCTATCTCTCTAATGCTAAAGAACCCCCATCCATCTTCAATGGTATATTTATTTAATTCAATATTGATACCATTCTAATTTTACTGCATTTAACATTAGTGGATATCATTGATGAATGTTTTAACATTATATAAACATAATGTTACAATGTCATGTTTAGGATGTTTAATTGTGAGTGTGAAACTGTAAATAAAATGTAATAAAGTATAAGTATAAATAATGGGTATCAAAACAACTAAGCATTCACATTCTCTAAAAGTTATGTCTCATTATACGGTTAGTATAAAAGGAAAGTATAAACTATACAAAAGCCACACTTACAGTACGAATTAAATAGAAACGTTATGTATTGTAATTCTAAATGAAATTTATGTTTCTATGTTGTTGTATACCTGTAACCTTTCCATGAATAAACATGTAAAACGCACTTAAATATAATATAATACATACAGGGAACGCCTAATCAGTTGCTATTAAAGGAGGATGGCAAAAATGAACTAACGCTGTTAACAACATGCACATGTCTCTCCTTTTCTTCCTCCTGAATCCCTTTCACCTGCTGCCTACGTTGTAAAACATTGCTATCACAGATGACCAGTAGGTGGCACTAAAATACAGAAACACTGGCAAGGCCAGAACAAGGGTTCTTTCACGCCTGTAAGAATGGGGTCAATACTAAACATTCAAGCATTGAGGAGGAACATCGCAGACGACTCGATGATGGACTGAGTTGCGCATTGCCTCACAATGTCACTTATAAATAAGCGCTAGTAGCGAGATTATAGAAGGTGCAGCACCACACATAAAGTGTAGTTGATATCGTAGCAGAGCTATGTGGATGAATACCAGTATAGATTAACCCATGATTTCCAATGAATGCCTGAATAACATACTTCCTATAACTTGTAGGAAGATATAACTTCCTGTAAGTTAGTAATAACTTCCAATAACGTACAGGTAGCTATAACTTACTGCAGCTTAAGGGAAGTTAGATTTAAGACTTTGAAATACTTTTTAATATCACTCAGAATTTAGTTTAGACTAACTACAATAACATAAATTGAAGTAAAAAACATAATTTTTTTCCCATTGTAACTTAAATGATGACTTTTTTGGTCCAGTAAAAAGGTTAGATGATGATCTACTGTTAGTTCCGCTGTCTGTGTTAATGTGAGAGGCATTCGATAAACTATTTAAAAAATAGATGGTTCCCATTTGGAGATTTTCAATTGCAAAGGGCCAAGGTAAGCAAGACGTTTCAACAAAAAAAAAGGGTTTTATTATACCCAAAACATAGAAATCCAGGTTATATAGCAACAATGTCAATGTCAAAAACATAACGATGAGTGCACGAGGCAGAACATAAAACACACAGGAATACAAATTAAATTCAAATGTGACTTCCTACAATGGAGACATGAGGGTGACTATATACTAAATGGGCTAAACCAAATTACACGCGAGGGGAGGAACACACACAACACCCATCAAAGACACAACCAATTTTCCATTTCCCCCCCCATGAACCACATGAGATGGACTGACCCAATCAGCAAAATCCAGCAGCCACCCCTGTAGCCTGGAACCCCAGACCTGATGCAATGTAATAAAAAAAAGATTCATAAAATCCTCCTTCCCATGGCATCTTTTGAAAGATTGATATGACGTCCTATATGACATACCAATTAAGTCGTATTTTTAGATGAATTAAATCAATGCCTAATAAAGACTAAGAATCTGCGGTCAACCCTGAACAACAGAGACACACGCATACAAATGTTTTATATTAGTGTTTAAAAATAATTTCTCTTTAATCACATAAATCCGATTTGTTTTTATACAAGCTGCAATACAAATCTTTTTCCACAATCTTTTGACACAAAAATACAATTGGGTTACCCAACACACGTGTACATGGAAACACAGGCGCACACACACACACACACACACACGCGCACGCATCCACACACACGCACGCACACACACACACATAACGTGCCATGTATGATTTGGCACTAGAGACATATGGAACAGTTGTATTGATCTGCTGGTTGGTGTGGCCATGCAGTGCAGTATTTGCTTTGTTGGTATGGTTTGTATGGTAAAGAATGACATCCCTTTTCCTTTTGATGGATCATAAGTTACTACTCACCCAGGGCTCTGGCTACACATATAGTGTACTGTAAACCACATTAACATTTGCAAATCTCACCCACCCACCCACGCACACACACACACACACACACATGGCAGGAGTATGCAAGGTTATTTGGGGTGGAAGAGGTTTAAAGAGGTCTATACTTGAAGTGACTTGAGACTTGTGACTTCCCACATCTCCCAACCAAATCCCACTATAGCCAAGCAGTCTTTTTTTTTTTTTTTTTTTTAATAAAATAAATTGCACACGGGTAAAATGTAAAAGGTATTTTTGAAAACTCAACTTACCCATTAAACGTGGTCAATTAAATATTTGAAAGAGTACACAAAACAAGCACAAAATAATTATGGTTAGCGAATTGATGTTACAGAATAAAGCAAGAGATTAGAAACCAATAAACAATTGGTACTTGGACAGACACACTTTGAAACCAAAGCAGAGAACACCACTTAGCCAAACATATTTCTCCCAATATTGTATAATTTTTCTCCCGGTTACATAAATCAATTCAAATGTGCCCCATTTTCTTTTGGTTGGCGTCAATCCAATTCACTTATGACAATTATTGCTACTGGACTTTCCATAGGAGGGTGAAATATGCAATGGTAAATACCCAATGAACTTGTACATCTCTAGACCTTTTGTTTTTGATGGGGAAGACAACGCAACTTAAAACCAACTATCATCGTTTATCAAGTCATTTAACAGATAATGAATGTTTTTTTCCATATTCAAGATCTCCTCTTGAATCTTGAACGTTTTGATACGGATTACCTTTTCATTGGCAAAAAAAACTTTTAACATAGCCGATAAGAATTATCAATAATATATATACCTGTATATATTTATTTAAAAATAAACTTTAAACCCTGTGTCATAAGTCTAAAAAAAGCTAAATGAATTGACATATTTAATGCTGATTCAATAAATATGCTTTGTCCAACAAATCTGTAATTAATCAAATTATTTTGTGTGGCTTTCATTTGGCTGTCCCCAAATGCTGGAGGTTTTATTGGCCATGCTGCAAATGCCATTGGATCCCAGAAAAGTGAATGGATTGCAAATGTCAGTCCTTATTTCTAAATATAAAAAGGTTCATATACAGTGTAAATTGTGCCCAATAGACACAAAGACAAAACCAAAACAAAAGACAACAAAAAACATAAGGCCTGTTAGAAATTGGCAGCTGACAATAAAAGTATTTTTTTCTTCTATTTGTTGGAGGCTTCTTGCATTCAGACCACCAAACCCTTGACACACACACACACACACACACACACACACACACACACACACACACACACACACACACACACACACACACACACACACACACACACACACACACACACACACACACACACACACACACACACACACACACACACACACACACACACACACACACACACACACACACACACACACACACACACACGGCCTCCCAGTCCCAACATCCCCACGCCAGAGCTGGGGGTCTGCAGTTCAGTGCTTGCAGAGCGAGGTTTTCAATATCCTACCACTTTACCAGTCAAGTACACAGAGGGTTTAAGGCAACTTGGAAGTCAGGTCAACATTCCCTGCGTTTCCACTAAGCTTATGCAACCATTATGACTTATAATTTTAATTATTAATCATTATAATCTCTCATACACAGCCACTCACCGTCTTCCCCAGCCGTTCTGTACATTCTTCTACCACCCCCGCCCCACACACACTCCTACTCTTAAAATAAAAAACAAAAACGTACTAATTCCAGTCATCCTTGCTACTGTAGGAACCTTACAAGGCCTTTCTTTTTCTTTCTATTTTAGGAGTTTTAAGTCTGTTCAATTTTATTTGGTTCTTTATCCAAGTGTGAGGACTTGGCCGCTCTTCGGCGCTCAGTTATCATTCAGTCCGGGTCAGGTCAGTGTTTCTTATTCTGCTTCTGCTGCTGCCGAAAGGCCGGTGCTGTTAATACTCCAGCGCCCCCCTGTGGAGCTCATGTGTCTTTCTTGTTGCAGTTGTTGTCCGTGGTGGCGTGGTGGTTGCTCTGCAGGTCGTCACCAAGAACACATTCTTCCTTCTGGAGACAAGCCTGCTGCTGCTGCTGCTGCTGCTGCTGCTGCTGCTCTTTAACCTGCAGGTGCCTTGCTTTGACCGGTAACGCTAGCACCAGGAGCAGACAAAGCAGATGCATGCAGTAGTACCAAGACCTGGGGAATGAGAGCCAAACGTGAGACCTAGTGGTCGTTGTTGCAGTTCGCTGACTAAAAGTGAACCATTTTAAGATTCAGTCATACATCATGTTTGACGTGTTTTCAGACTTATTTTGTAACTTGTACAGACAATTTTTCTGCTGTCAAACTGTCAAACTTAATTTAAGCTAAGTTTGGTAATGATTGCTGTCAAAAACATATGACCCACAAAAGACTCTCAATCAACTGCTAATATAATTAAATCAGACATTTATGGGGATTATGGCCCACGTTGAGATCCCAAGCCTCTTTACTGACACGGCTTTTATGTCCTCTCTCCAGAAGCCACTAGCTGGTTTGAACAGCCGCTCATCTCCTCTCGATGACAGCTGTTGGGTGGTCATTTCACTGCCGCGTCCCTCTTTTATACCACCCTGAATAAGCCCCGCCCGCTCTCTGGTCATTAGGCTGCTGTCACGGCAGCGCCAACAGCAGGACCCGAGGTACCGCAGGGCTAATGAGTGGGTACTCATCTCTGCTCCGTCCCTATGAGAGGCGGTTTGCTATGCGTAGTTCATTCTGCTTTAAGCAGCATTGTGGAACATACTAGTCTGATGTTGTCTGGCAACCCCCGGAAGGTTGCTGGTTCCACCCCCGGCTCCTCCCGAGCCAAGTATCAAGGTGTCCCTGAGCAAGACACCCTAACTGTTCCAATGAGTTGGCTGTTGCCTTGCATGGCTGTAAATATGTCTATACATTATATATGCCATTTACTATTTAGTATCTACTCTAAATATATTATAGGGAAGGACACCATAGGCCTATGGTATGTGACCTCCAGACGAAAGGTACTGGGTTCAATCCCCAATGTCCATAGACTACTCAGTAGGAATTGTTGAGCGAGAGTCAGTGACGTAAGACACTTTGGCTAAATAGTAAATAGCCAACGATGATCTTCACAACCAAACGGCATGAGACGGAAGCGAATAGTTTGCAGTGATGTTGGTTTGCCGGGATCCCTCGTGTACCTGTAGAACTTGAGCGAGGGTCCGACGGCGAGCAGGACGAACGGCACCACCGTGTAACTGATGGCCACCTGAGTCCCCGCCCACGTCATGACATCATAGACTTGCCTCCGGGAGTCAGATGTCTGGAAGTGTGGTCTCAGATTGTGCCTTAGCTGGAGCGGCGGCGGGGGGGAAGACGAAAAGATGCATAATGCAAATATATTCTACATTATAAATATTCTAAAAGTATAAGGCATAAGATTAGATTATTCAAATGTATTGTCATTGCACAGCACAAATACAGTACAGCGGAAAATAAGTTGGCATCCAACAAGAGCGCAAATGTACTGGAAGGAAGGAAACCGTCTTCTAGGTGACCTGGAAAACTGGTGTGTTTACAGTATATTTATGTACAGAGAGAGTATATATAGTGTATGTACTACACTATATATAGAGTGTAGTATACTTTCCGTAGCCATACTGACAGACTAACTTAGAGTAGGTCTGAGATATGTGCAGATATAGGTATATATAGATATATAGTATATATATATAGATATATATCTATATATATCACAGTATATGTATACAATATCACAGTATACAAGTATCAACAAGTAGTGAGCAGGGGTATGCAGTTATGTCAACAAGATAAATATCTCTAAATAGATCCGCAGCAGGCGGTGAGCAGGGGACTCACTGCGCGCGCGGCCATGGTCATGGCGGTGCCGGTGAGGAAGGTCAGGTAGTAGCCAGGGTAAACCCCGTGCCAGATGGCCGACAGCAGGAAGGTGGCAGCCGTCGGGTTGATGGGACAACGCTCGTAGCACACCCTGTAGACGGGACGGGATGGGACAGGACGGGATGGGACAGGAAGGGACGGGACAGGATGGGACAGGATGGGACAGGGCAGGAAGGGACAGGACAGGATAGGACGGGACGGGACGGGACAGGATAGGACGGGACGGGATAGGAAGGGACGGGACAGGATAGGACGGGACAGGAAGGGACAGGACAGGATAGGACAGGATGGGATGGGATAGGACGGGATAGGAAGGGACAGGACGGGATAGGAAGGGACAGGACGGGATAGGACAGGACGGGATAGGACAGGATGGGATGGGACAGGACAGGATAGGAAAGGATGGGGATAGGATAGGAAGGGACAGGGCAGAATAGGACGGGATAGGACAGGATGGGATAGGAAGGGACACGACAGGATGGGATAGGAAGGGATAGAACAGGACAGGATGAGACAGGATGGCACACAAGAGAGAGAAACTAATGAAGAGGTTCCATTCATTCAATTCCAGTTCCATTCAGCCAATTCAATGATAGTCTTTTGGAAGTGATTTCAAACATTAAATAAAGACCTGTCGATTTCCGTTTCTGCTTCATACTAAGTATGGAGCTATGATTCAGAATACATTTTCCCTTCCATACATCGCACATTTCAATGAATTTGAAAGGGAGGACATTACAACTTTACCTCTTCAACCAAAGAGCCGTCTGTATATTCCAACTGTCGAGGAACATCTTGAAACTGGTGGCAAACTGAAAGGATATATAACATTACAATTACGTCACTTGGCCTAGGCTTTTGTCCAAAGCCAAGGGTAGGCAAGAGAAAAACTTGTCGTCAGAATGCATTTCATTCCTAACAAGTCTCCGAAGTGAACCGAACCAGTGCTCAGGTAGAAGTTCAATAAGTTGGCAAACAACAGAACAATATCTAACTTACTAACAAGCAAACAATCGACTTAGTAAGACGCTAGTACGCTAGTAAAAGTTAAGCAAGGTAAGCAAGCACGTTGACAATATTAGACAAAGAACAAGGCGGTGACTAAGAACAATATCAAACTTACTAACAAGCAAACAATCGACTTAGTAAGACGCTAGGATGCTAGTAAAAGCTAAGCAAGGTAAGGTAAGCAAGCACGTTGACAATATTGAACAATATGACCTTATAAAATACCTCAATATCCATGATCTTTAGATTTGAGACGCGGTCCCACCTTGGTGAGCCATCTTTTTTGTAACCATTGAAGCCAAAACCTGCGGCATTGTTGATGGCGTCAGCTGAGGAAGAACGTTTATTTAAATTAAATTTAAAAAAAATGCAAAAATATCAGTGAAACGTATGAAGAACAGCCACCGAACCTTCACATGTTATTCGGCATGTGTATTAAGGAAGTGTGCCACTAGCAGCCACTAGATGGCACTGTATCACACGTCCAGTTTACTGTACATCAACACAATAAACATGGGCTTAATTCTGTAAAGGATGAAAACTCAGAAATAGTAGCATGCTATCTCTCTCATGCTACTAGCATGAGAGAGAGAGAGAGAGAGAGAGAGAGGAGAGAGAGAGAGAGAGGAGAGAGAGAGAGAGAGGGGGATATAAATGACAATCATTTCATCACTGAATACCAGACGATATTATTTAGTATTTATTATTAAGTATTCATGACGCTGCTGCTGCAGACTCACCCAGAGTCCACACAAAGTAGTACTTTGGCCTCAACGCCAGCATGGCCAGGTAGAGGTAGAGCACCTGCTGGTAGAAGGGGGCGGAGGTCACGAAGGAGGGGTCTATGGAGCGCTCCACCGGGATCACCTTGCACAGCGCCAGGTACACGCCCAGGGAGACGGCACAGGTGCACAGCTTGTATATGACGTCGTTCTGGGGGGGAAATGAGGAGAAGAGGGGGGGGTGGTCAGAGATTAATATAACAGATGCTCCTGCTACACAATGCCACAAAGATGTGGCACAAAGATGACCACCAGCAGCACAGGCAGTAGCTGACAGGTTAGCGCCTCTCTCCGTCTCTTGTGTGTGTGTGTGTGTCTGGGGATGGTTTGACCTGTGGGCCTGGGCCTTGATTGCGCAATAATAATAATAATAATAATAATAATAAAACATTTTATTTGTTGGGCGCCTTTCAAGACACCCAAGGACACCTTACAGAGCATATATGCTACAGTAAAATTTAAATTATAAAAATATAAAAAAGTAAAAACAGTGGACTTCACAAAGTGTCCGCAGGGTTTAAGACAAGACAAACAACAGGAAGTAAAATGAAGAACGGCAGTCTAGCTCAGGAGGTAGAGCGGTCGCCTCACAACCGGAAGGTTGCTGGTTCGATCCCCGGCTCCTCCTAGCAAAAACTGTCGAGGTGTCCTTGAGGAAGACCCTAACCCTAACTGCTCCCCGGGCGCTGTATGAATAGCTGCCCACTGCTCCTAATACTAGGATGGGTTAAATGCAGAGAACATGTTTCACTGTATGTCTTCATGTATGTGACCAATAAAGAGGATTCAATCCTCACAATTTGTTGTTGTTGAAAGGAAGAAAGATGGTAAGGGATATGCCAGTTTAAACAGATGGGTTTTTAGTTGGGCAATACACCACAGGTGCCTCACCCAGAGTCAGTGGTTTAAGGTGAGGCTTCTTAGACCAGCCACAAACCACACACACACGAGTGACTAAAACGCCGCCACCTTAAGCAACGTGTGATGGAACAATGAATTATTGATTATTCAAAAAGGTACTGCTAAAGTCAGGCTGGATCCTCCATAGGTCTCCGACTACACGTATAAATCAGCAACAGCCGATACTGAGGTTTTGTGACGTGGCCAAGATTAGAGCTCTATTATGTTGTCCGTTCTACCTATAATTTCTTAAAAAAGGCACAACCAACCCTCATGAATGAGACATTTGGCAGAGTCCCCCTCCCCATCATTTATCTTGCCTTAATGCTGACTCACCGTGTACATTATTTAATTGGGCGGAAGTGACTCCGAGTCAAGTTCTCTCTACGCTCTTAGGGTCTCTTAGGCTGTAAGCTAATTACATAGCAACACTACTGTAGCCGTTGGTTGAGGATTAAAAAATAATAATAATAAAACCCGACGTACGGTATATAATTACTTTTTGTCCCCCAAGCAGAACTGTACACGGCTTTACGTCTTTACTATTGCTATTAATATGTTGGCCTTCCCATGAATGAAATTAAAAAAAGTGAAGAGTATAAGGTCATTCCAAGGCCCAGGGTAATCATTACTTTAAAATATGGGAGGTGGCGATGGTAGTGCTCTATCCAAGAGCTCTGGTGGGCGGAGAACATCCCTCAGCTAGCCAGCCGCGTTGGTTCCACAACACGTTTTTTAGAAATGTTTTCACGCTCCTATCTCGTAACTTCCTTTAGAAGACGAGATATTTAAACAAACACGGCCTTTCGAAAATTGAAATGAAAACGAATGGCCGTGTTGTTTTGGCGAATGTTCATAAAATGGCAGCTAGGTTAAAAAAGTGAGCTCTTCACACGGGACCTCACTAATACACACAGCGCTTTCTCTCAACTCAGACAGGAACGGGTGAACGCGTCCGACTATGCGACTTTCATTGTCGGACTAGGTGCGTGTGAATATACGTATGTGTGCGTGTGCGTGTGCGTGTGCGTGTATGTGTGTGTGTGCGTGCGTGCGTGTATTTATTTATGGGTTTAACCCTGGCCTCCAAAAGCAAGTTGACTGTAGAATTACCTCTAAAACAAACATAGATCGATTATTTCAGCATCACATCATCATTGGACTGCTATAAGAGCAGATGTAACCGTGAGTGTCCCACACTGGGCTCGAACCCACGACCCCCCCCCAGCCAACAGGCTCCAGCTTCATCGTTACAGCGTCTTTTAGGCGTCTGGGTCGAGTGAGGTTTACCTCACTGCCTTGCGTTACACAGGCATGTATCAGTGGACGGTAGGGCGGGTGGGTGGGTGGGGTACCTTGGGCGAGGGCTCGCTCAGCTTACACTTCCCGTTCTCCTTCCCGTTGGCCATCTCCTGGTGCGCCGGGTGGTAGCCCGTGCCCTCGATGAAGGCCGTGTAGTCGTTGTAGGAGCAGGTGGGCCCCGCCAGGATGCTCATGAAGTTACAGTTGTAGCTGAGGAACTCCAGCAAGCTGGGCATCCGCCTGGGAATTAAAAAAATAAAATAAAAATAAAAACAGAAAATAGAGAAAAAGGCTGATATATGACACGACGAGAGGGAGGCGACGTAAAACAAGCCAACGGATGGACCACAAAACAGACCCATGTTCGTTTAGATCTCCCGTTTATTATTATTATTATTATTATTATAACATGCTTACTCCCCATTCCCTCCTGCAGTATGAATTTCCTACAACAATACTACACTATAAACAACACCATATACTACCTACTTTATACTTTAAACAACGCTATATAACTTCCCTTTAACATGTAATCATTAAACAATAAATACAATAAACAATAGCAATTTGCAAGTCAGCAGCAGGACAATAAACTTTTTTTTCAACATGATATGCCTTCACGTTCCCGCTCATCGTGTTGTTGTGGAAATTGTCCCCTTTACCAGGCAGGTTAAAACTGTAGCGGTCTGTCCTAGGTCTGTACTGAGACCGTCAGTACTGGGCCTCATCCCGCCTACTGGAGCTGCAGGGTAGACCCTGGAGAGCGTGCGGCCTCTCATCGCTTCCTGCTCCACACACAGTGCTACTGCACTCTGAGCAGGCGGAGGACAGGGCTCTCATTCTGATTGCTTTTTTTTGTGGTTGTTGTTGTTGTTATTGTTATTGTTATTTCCAGTGACTCACTCACAGGACCCCAGAGTGCCCCATTGTCTGCCGGGTTTATAAGCCGAAGGTTATAATAAGATGAGGTTATTAACACCGACTGAGGGGGGGGGGTGTTCTGTGTGACGCTTGGCAGGGCGATCAGGTGATCAGATGCCGCTTGTGCGCTCACTTGTGATAGGCTGTCGTCCCGCATTACTCCCGAGTGGTAAACACCGCTGGATCAGAACCATCTCTGATTTAGACACAGACAAAATCCTACATGTGTGTGTGTGTGTGTGTGTGTGTGTGTGTGTGGTGGGGGGGGGGGGGGGGGAGTGTTTAAATCCTTAAGTTGGAAGACAATAAAACAATAAAGAATTTTGAAAAGAGGATGTGAGGCTTCTACAATGTGGATCACATGACGTGACGGCAGTGGACTCATGTGACTACTCAAGAAAGCAGAAGAGCGACAGAGAACATTTAGAGGGTGGATAAGGACACCGTATGACCCTACTCTATGACTCTATGACTCCCAACACACACGGCAATGACATGGATAAGACCAACAGGGTGGATATAGGAAGAGTAGATACTTAACCTTTTTGTTTTTCGTTTTAGAACAACAACCCTCGTTGTATTTGAAGACAGCAGTTTGCTGAAAACATACCTGAGTCACATACCTGACAGCATGGTATTTCTGACTGGGCTTGAGTTGGTCCTCTTGTTTGGCCAGACCTACACGCACGCACGCACACACACACACACACACACACACACACACACACACACACACACACACACACACACACACACACACACACACACACACACACACACACACACACACACACACACACACACACACACACACACACACACACACACACACACACACACACACACACACACACACACACACACACACACACACACACACACACGTCAGAAACAGGTCACTCAAAGTTGTGAGAAAGAAAGAGCGAGAGAAAGATGAAAGAAAGAGATAGAGAGAGGAAGAGAGAAAGGGAGGTAGAGATTGAAGTCTAGAGAGAGACATGGCAGTGGCCAACTTGTGTACATAATAATCCCTAGCTCATTAGCACAGGATTTCAACAAAAGGGACACCAAATTACAGCTTTTGCAGGCAAAGAAAAGAGAAAACCAACTGCTACGGTAAGCATGCCGGCCGTATGCATCATACAAACTGTGCTAAAACATGAGGGTATGAGGTTGAAAAATCAGCTTATTGGAACATCAACCAACATACACACATGACATGCAAACGTGTTCGAAAAGCCCACTCTTCCTTTAGACTTGGAGAGAGAGCTATAAGAGGTTCTTTCCACAGCAGACGCCACTTCTTTAGTTGCTGCTACTCTGACTCTGTTCCATGACATAAACTACAATTCAGGGCTGGTAGTCACCATTTTCCTAATAAGCCGTAGACACTCACATTAGTGAAAACCAAGTGTCAGAAAGGCTTACTTTTAGCATTACATAACGCCAAGCACACTTTCATATTAAAACTGCTCATAAAGCAGGTTTTTTTTTTTTGGAAGAGGTAATGGGTTTCTTCCTTGGGATCAATGGTCTGTCATTGTCTCTCAGAATGGGGCCGCTTGGTACCAGGAGGACATCGCGTGCTCATATTTTACTGAGCAGGGAATGGGGCCGAGAAACCAAAGTGCATCCCCAATTTCCCGTCTCGGGGGGGGGGTGAATGAAGAACATCCAATCGGATATTACCTCCCAAGTTCCCCAGCAGGTGGCTAAATCTCCTGGTGCTCCAGGAGCCATCTTCATCGGTTCATCCCGGTTTATACAGTGCATGTGTGTGCGTTATGTATGTAGAATCTCTCCTCTTTCTCTAATGCGGTTATATACGGCGTACATATAATACATATTTACATATTCCGTACACATTCTATGATGCAATTTTGAGACGTCGATGGATGATTGTGATTAAGAGACCCTGAGAGTCCTAACAGCCTCCTTCTGAGCTCCCCTCGTTGGGAGCGTTTGACCTCCTCGAGGAGGAGTCGCAAAAGAGACAAAAAGATGTAATGGAACAATAAAGCCCACGACTGAAAGACTTGTATGTGTTATTTGTAACCATTGGTGGAGACTCGCTCAAAGTCAACCCTTTTGGCTTGACTGTTCCATGTTATTTTTGCAGAGAAGAGTAGACAGTCCTCGGTAACCGCAGCAGTATCTGAAATACGGGGGTTTCCGGTTTTGCTGAATCTCCCACCAACCACACCCGGGTGTGGTTGGTGGTTTAAGCAGCCTCACCAGGTTTGTAGAGTCACACAGGCTCCACATCTGAGGTGCCATTGGCCAACAGGTTAAACCAGCCACCCCACCCACCCACCCACCCACCCACCCACCACACACACAGAGCGAGAGAGGAGCACGAACATGTCAGTGCGTACTACCTGTGCTGCCAACATTCATGAGCATTCATGAGCTTCAACATTCTCAACCTCACAATAAACCGGTTCTATTATCAACTGCCTGTATCTGGGGGGGGGGGGGGGTGGAGGACTCCAGAAAAGCCACTTTCCTAGCAGGTAGCAGGGTAGACAGATACACTTCCCAACCCCTAGATATGACTAGGGAACCATCGAGGGCCAGGGAACCATCGAGGGCCAGGACTATCAGGACAAGGCCTCTGTCTCAACCCGTCTGCCCAAACTGAGCAAGAACTGAGCACTGGCCAGTTAGTACCTTAGAAACATGAAGCCATTGGAGCGCGTGCGTGTGTGTTTGTGCGTGCGCATATACTTAAAAGTACTCAAATACGCATGAAGGAGGCTCACCGTCGTGGATTTCAAACGCCAGGCTTGTTATCTTCTGTGTTATCACCATCATGGGCCTAGGAAGAAGAACAACAACAACAAAGAGCTTTGTAAACACCTGAATGATCTCTTTGTTATTCCCTAGCTCATGTTCTATCCTTTGAAGGAGGAAAATTCAAGCATTGAATCCGGTGTCATTACCAAGTGGTGGAAACAAAACTCGCCGAACCGTTCGCCACGATCAAACCTATTTAAAGGGGTCATATTATACTTCCAGGTGCGAGTATTCATATCATGCTACCTGGTAGTATAACGCGTAGTATGACCCCCCTTTAATAGCGGAGGAAGGAAGTGGGGTCTCGCTCTGCACTGAAGGGAGTTTTGCTTCCGAGGGAGTTTGGGGCTGCATCTGGTTGCTGGGCAACAACTGGCCAGCATGCACCCTTTAACCCCGGGCTGGGTGCTCCATCTTATTCAGGCGATTTGCCAGGTACCAAAACCACGAGGAATGCCGGTCTATACTCATGTGCCTGTGGATGAACTTACATACACGCACTCTACACAGTGGTGGTAGTAGCAGCAGCAGTAGCAGTCATGGTAGTAGTAGTAGTAGTAGTAGTAGTAGTAGTAGTAGTAGCTTACCCTGTGAAGTCTGCGGAGTACATGCCGTAGTCAAAGACGTACACGCGCGTTATCTGACAGAAGGTCAGGTAGCCCAGTGCCACGATGAAGCAGTACCTGGGGGGGGGGGGGGGGGGGGGGGGGAGAGAGGAGGGGGGGGGGGGGAAACAACGCACATGAGCCTAGACGTTAGTTTGCGTCACTTGAGGCGCATGAAACAATGCATAACATGACATGAATGTCGTTGATTTTTTTTTTTATTGGAACTCCCCATTCCCTCCCGTAGTATTAATCTCCAAAACAATACCAGAAAATACAAAATACGATAAAGATGAACACAAACAGAACAACAAAGTGACTGATGTTGAATTGTGCACATTTAAAAGCATTTAAAAGCATTTAAAGTGCCAGTAGTGCAGCAGCATCGTGAATACAGTGCAGTAACTGTAATGAGTCCAGAAAGTCCAGCAAAGTATGGTACTTAATGTTAATGACAATGTTATGATATTGGCAGCACTCCTAGCAGTTCAGTAGGTCACTGCCTGTGGATAAAAACGATCCTTAAACCTGGTAGTCCTTGCTGTACGGATGCTGCGCAACCGGCGACCAGACGGTAGGGGGGAGAAGAGATGGTGCCCAGGGTGGTTCAGATCGGGGTCCTTGACCCCGATCTGAACTCTACAGAGAGAGAATGTAGAAGATGCGGCTGTTGAATTGAGCATCTCTTCATTCCACCCCCCACCCCCTTCCCACCCCTCCTCCACCACCACCGCCCACCCACCACCTCATCTCCACAGAGAACAGGCCAGGGCTTCTTCTGCAGTGGAACAAAAGGGCCCCTGGTGTATCGGCAGCTGTGCGGCGGCCCCATGAGGAGCTGTGCGGAGAGGAGGGAGCCAGGCGTCTCCCAAGACGGAGAGGAGGGCCGGCGGACCCCCGATAGTATGTCTCCGTCAGCGGGAGGATGAGTGGGGAGAGGATGGGGAGGAGCTGATGCAACCCCATCCGCTGGTTTGAAGCCGCCCCTGCCGAGCGGGGGCGGAGGTGTCCGTGCTCACCGCTAGCCTCCCCAACAACAAAAGGGGGCTTTGTGTTGGACTAAAGGGGGGAGACTGTCTAAGACACAGCAGATAGCCAGGCTGTCTAAGGGACAGAATGGAAAGAATACGTGACTTGACTGGATGGGAATGTGACATTCTAACATGCAGAAACACATTCATTTGACTAGTAGTTATGCTTCCCCGTTGATTTATGTCATCATTATTGAGTGTGTAGCCGTTTTGAAAGCTCTTTTGAAATATATGATTATTAATTAATATGTTTCCAGCCACCGGTACGTACTCTAGGTTAACGATAAACACGACACTGTAAACTAGAAGCTCGGTAGCGGCTCTTAAAGTTCTGTGACCCCATGAAATCAAATCAACGAGGCTTCAGATACCAGAGGAGGCTTTCGCCATGCTCGCACGCTCTGAGAGCCGGGGGAACATCTGGTAACAGCTGCATGCCACTTCGCCACTTCGCCGCCAGCCGCGGAAATTCCGCTCTGCTGCCTCGTTGGCTCTGCACCCAACTGCCAAGCATGTGGGCTCTCACTGGAGTGTCTCCTCCGTACTTCCACATCCATGTGGGTCCTACTCACTTTCACATTTAGAGGTGCCTGCGCGCGTGCATGTGTGTGTTGTGCGTGTGCGTGTGCGGGGGTGTGCGTGTGCATGTGCGTGAGAGAGTGTGTGTCATCTTCCTGGAGTGTTATTATTATTTTTATTAGAATAAAAATAGATGCAAACTCCATCAAGCTACCGTCTACTAGACTTGACTCTGGCACAACTTCACTGGTGCTGAATAGGGGGACTGGCGCTGAATAAGGGTGGTTGGTGAGTTAGAGAGCGGTTCAGACATGATGCCCCAAGGGAAGCCACCCTAGCCAACATACACCACACGGTAAAAAGTAAATAGAGGCGTGTGTACACAGTGAGCCAACGTCTCCAAGCAAATATAATTCTCACGCAAATCACCCCTCTGGATGAGGAGCTGTGAAACTCCCCCTGTCTAGTGCATATAATAAAACGGACACAAGGCCACCCGCTTCACTGCAACACACTCATCACAACACCGACGACAAATGACATCATCATGATCATAAACCAAACCCCCCCCCCCCTAACCAAAAAACGACGACTCATCTCTCCTCCTCTTGTCTTAGTATGACATCTACGGTCTCCGGCTCTAGCGGTCAGGATGAGACACCGCGGATGTGGGGTCTGGTGGGGGGGAGGGTAGCCTCAAGCACCGGGTGAGGCCGGGGACACGGACTAAATGTGTCAGCCAGTGGTGTCCTCCTGGTGTCTATCAGCCTCGGCTGTTCTATTCTGAGAGAGAGAGAGACTTGACTTGATTTCTAAAGGCAAGGACTGCTTTACGGGTATTGTTTTTATTTCAATTCCAAAAGTCTGCGTCAAAATCTGACCACCAAGTTTTGTCCAATTCTGCACATAACCTTTTGAGTTATCTTGCTTACAGACAGACAGACAGACAGACAGACAGGGGTGAAAACTAACCTCCAGCCCCTCTTCAACGGCAGAGGTAAATACATAACTATGAATTTAAGGGGAAATATATGACAGGAAGGAGACAAGCCCCGCCTCCCCTGAATCTCTGAATCGGATTGGTTTCCACCGTCCGTTTACTCCCGCCCAGCACTCCCGAACGAGTGGTCTGCTCATCCTCCGAAGCGAGCAGTGGCCTGCGACCCAGTGCTAGTGATTTAGCAATCCAGCGCCGAAGAGGCTTGTTTCATGAGCCATGGAGGATGGAGTGGGAGGCAGGTTCAATCAGAAAGAACAGTTAGTCATCCCGGGCAGCACTGGCCAAAACCTTACCTCCATGTACACGCGTATTCAAATGTATTCATCCCATAGTCAAGAAGTAGTTAATACAATATGGACGTAATATCATTTGATTATTATAATATGATATTATCGGCCATTAATACTATTCCATATTATTCCACTATATTCCATACTATTATTATTCCATATTATATATATTGTTTTTGTTCAGCCAAATAAGTAAGCAATGAGTACATCTTATACACACCCTTGTATTTAATTTCACGTATTTAGCTTTTAAATGGAGTAACACATTTTTAAAGTGTTAAATAACTTAAACCATCATTTGTTCACCGGTGGTGGCGTGCGCGTGGACAAGAGCAACGGTGCAGGGAACCTTTTCATTTTACAGTCCTCTCCCCCCTTTTCATGTTCACATTCCACAGGTGAACTCCCCCGCGGAGCTAGACAGTATAGGGAGTGAGCGGGGGGGGAACAATGAGATGAAAGAGTGGGAAAGTGTGAGAAAGCGGGAGGAAAGCGGGAGGTTTTGCAGCTGCACGCATGCATTGACATGAAACATGACCCCTGAGGCCGCTAAACAAAGACCTCCCAGTTCACCTTGAGCCCTGTCTGTTTGTACCGTTTAGCATGAAGAAAGCTCACCCAATCCGTCTCTCTCTCTCTCTCTCTCCCACGATGCGGTTGCTATGGCACTTAATCCAATCCGGTGCTTTGGTGATAACCCCTTGAATGGCCCAAGAGTGGACGATTGGACTGGTGGTAGTAAGTCGCAAACAATCGCAACTTTTTTTCTACCCTTGTCATGAGGTGAGCGAGCTGTTCAGTGAACTGTGTATGGCGAGGACAGCCCTGCTAACAACCACAATGACACAATTCGCATCACCTTGGAACCCCTTCTTCATGTGAAATATATTGTGTCTGGACTCATTACAGTTACTGCACTGTTCTGTAATGTATTCTTGATGCTGCTGCACTACTGGCACTTTAAATAACTTTTCAAATGCCTTTTGCACAAATCATCAATGTACATATCATCCATCAGTCACTTTTATGTTCATTTCAATTGTGTACAGTATTTTTTTATAGTATTGCGTTTTAGAAATTCATACCGCAGGAGGGAATGGGGAGTAAGCATTCCATTTTACTTGCTACATTATGGCAAATACAAATCTTGAATCTTGAATCTTCAACATGTGCAAAGCTGCACCCAAGCTGTGGATAAACTGCATTATCGAGGGGCAGAGAACTTCCCAGAAAAGGTTGCAGGTCACTGAAGCTCTTCAACCTCGGATCGCCTCGAACCTCTACAAGTGAGTACAAACTCACACTGGAACACCATGTGCTCCCCCAGCACACACTTTCAAACAGCAAAGCCGCCGGGGGAAGCTAGTGAGACACTACTCCAGGCCATGGGTCATTTGCAATGTCAAGCTCGACAGGTCACCGCAGGAGCCCGTTCCCTCGCCTCCTGAACCCTGAACCGCACGGGCGACCGGGGAGTTCGAAACCATCGCTATCACCGTGTCACTGTGCCCCTTTAATATTACATAATAGATATATGGGGACTGTGGACTTTGAACGAGCGTGCCAGCTTTTCTGAGCTACGCTAGTCAGGCTCGGGTCTCTTGGCTAGGAGCATTTCATTATATAACAGTACTGACATGGTTATATAAACTGTACAAATAGTACTCTTACTGGGATATAATTACAATATGGGTATTGGGCACACAGAGGTCAAAAACGTGGTTGTTACGGGATATATACATATATATATATATATATATATATATATATATATATATATATAAACTATGAATGTTTACTTTGTTTCTGAGGCGGGTAGAATTTCCGATGAATAATTTGTACAGCTATTTTGGAGTGTTTATTCCGGGAAGGGCTGCTTTCCGTGTTTACACCTGCTCTTCTAATGAATAGAACAGCAGATACAGCCTGTGTGTGTGTGTGTGTGTGAGCCATGCTCACAGATGGATGTCTGGAAGGGGGGGGGGGGATTGTTAGAGGCAAAATCGTCGGGGGCATCACGACTAAGAGACACGTCTGTCCTCAACAACAAAGGACTCTCGAGGACGGGAAGATGGCACAGCGGCATCCCTGGATTCACCGCTGGAGACGGCCAGTCTGGGGAGCATCTCCGGCCCTGTCACCAAGCCCTCAGCGGGGGTCGATTGCCGTTGGATGCTCCATGCGCTGGATGTTAAGCAGGGGGAAAAAACCCCGGTCTCGACCCCCCCCCCTCGTCTTGAGTGGGCGGTGTGGTGTATACATCTCTCTCTCTTTCTCCTGTCTCTCTCTCTTTCTCCTGTCTCTCTCTCTCTGTGTCTCTCTCTCTCTCACCTATTCATCTGGGAAAAAATAATAAACATCCAACACAGCTGACAGGATTTTTCTGTGTACCACACAGGAAGCCTCCCCCTATGTGCGTGCGTGCGTGCGTGCGTGCCCCTTGTTATGTGAAACAAATCTTTACCTTCAATTTCTATGGTGGTGAGTCACCTGTAATGCTAACCATCTACTACGTGCCTACCAGGTATTTCCCTACTAGTAATGATGTCGATGCCCCCCCCCGGTGAACGCTTTGCATGTCATTTCCATGCTGCACATGGCGCTCTTACTTATGCATGTGCTCCAAACTGGCGAAGACCATGATGCTGTAGGACAGACCGCTCTGCACCAGGAAGTGGAGGGCGTACCTGCACGGGAGGAAACACAGACAGAAGACATATTTGAAAAAATTAAAATAAAAAACACATTGGTCAATGTAGTAGTGGTTACAGTTGACTACCACCAGCTGAAAGGTCCTGGCTTCAAATATCCCCAAGGTCAACAGTCTATGGTAAATGGTAAATGGACTGCCTTATATTTGGCGCTTTTATCCAAAGCGCTTCATACAAGTCATGCCTCACATTCACCCATTCATACACGCATTCCACCACTGATGGCGGAGTCAGCCACATCGCCTACCCATGAGCAAGACCCCAAACCTCCCATCTGCTCCACACACACACACACACACACACACACACACACACACACACACACACACACACACACACACACACACACACACACACACACACACACACACACACACACACACACACACACACACACACACACACACACACACACACACACACACACTCTTAATAGTGGTATGGTACCTAAATGTAAATGTATGCCATGGTAGTTGTCGAGACAACAAGAACTCTGTGCAATCCATCCCCTCTCTACCATCCACCGGCATCTGCCCTGCGTTATTGTACTTTCATTTGATTGGTTGGGAGACCCTCAGACCACGGTAACCTACGGTAACCTACAAGCAGCCTGCCGAGGTCGTGCTCACCGCCAGGCCGAGTACGTATTCCAGTGGCTTGCTCTGTGTGCAGTAGATTCCATCTCTCCCCTCCTTCTCCATGTGTCTCTCCCCTCCTTCTCCACCTCTCCCTCTCTCCCTTCTTCTGTGCATGTAGGTCTCCTTCTCCCCCTCTCTTGCTCTCTCTGCATACCTTGGCCAAGGGTGTGTTGTGGTTCTTAAACAGACTCCCAGACTCAACACTGAAGCAAGCACTCGTGCCTTCCTTCCCACCTACGGACAAACAGGAGGGCAGGAGATCCACTCATCGACACACAGGAAGAAAGGATGGGCCTTTTAAAAACACCCTTAAAAGGGGGCCGACAGCATGAGACGCTCCAGCATTTGTTCTCCTAGGGGAGAGAGAGGTGTCAGAGTGTGTGTGCAGGATCCGAGGGTGTTAAGGGCACAGACTGTGGGTAATGGGCAGACTGGGGCTTAGGGTTTGTTGTGCTGGAGAGCGAGGAGGAGAGGAGAGGGAGGGAGGGTGGGAGGCTGGTCTAGTGACGACGAGCGATGAGGGGAAAAATACAAAAGAAAGTGAGAGAGACATGGGGACCAATGGAGAGACGGCGGATAAAACAAAATCGATATATTTTTTTTAAATACTCTCCTCATCATCACCTCTGAACTTTTATTTTAAATGTCAAAATAATTTCCTTAAAACAATCCATCCCTGTCAGCCTGATAATCGGGGGAAAAGATGAGAAGTACGATTGTTCTCTCTGGGGATGCATTGATTTGAGCCAGTATGTCAGATGGGATGTAAAAATAAACGTGATCAGGCCTTGTGATCCCAGTCTTCATAGTAAATAAAACAATACCATGATAGCACATTTCAGACAAAGTGCAAATCAATGATCTCAAGTTACTGAAATGATAGACAGTGAAAGCGTCCGTTCTGATCTCATAAAACATTCATATCAATCTGTGAGCAGGAGATGATATTTCATAGACACACACACACACACACACACACACAGCCTGGCAGTCACTTTGAGCGGCACTCTGTCAGAGTCTACGGTAGCTTGTCCATTACGGGGCAATACCTCTTCAATTGGGTATCAATTACTTTCCAGCTATCCCATTTACTTTGGCAGGGCTACCATGGGGTGTGTGATGTAGTTGTGTACACAGGGGAGGAGGGGGAGGTGAGGAATGGAGGGGGAGGGGAGGAATGTGGGGGGTGGGGAGTGGGGGAAGGGAAGTAAGAGAATGTCAGAGCATTTTGAGTGGGATTTGAATGGACATCGACAGGACATGACCTCCCTCCGAACGTCTGTTGATGCTGCAATTGTCACACATGGACCAGGCTGGACAAGGACAATACATATGTTACTTGCATCATGAGCTTTGGGCTGCGCCTGCTGCTTCCCTGAACAGTAATTATCTGCAATCTGCGGGTTTGGTAGTGCAGGATCAATGTAAACGAAATATATATATACATAATGAAGTCAAATAGATCATGGTTTTGATATGCAAAACATATTCAAATTCTTCTTCTGGGGTTATCCTGGCGGAAAGGGTGTACCCGTGTGTGTGTGTGTGTGTGTGTGTGTGTGTGTGTGTGTGTGTGTGTGTGTGTGTGTGTGTGTGTGTGTGTGTGTGTGTGTGTGTGTGTGTGTGTGTGTGTGTGTGTGTGTGTGTGTGTGTGTGTGTGTGTGTGTGTGTGCTTGTGGTCAGGATGAGGTGCACCAGGCCAATCCTTTCTTGAGGGTAAATGTGTAAAAGAGGTTCAACTGCAGCTAAATCGGTAGTTCATTTAAACATCGTATTTGACATGGTCATAGTAGCGCCATAGTAGGACTCCCAGACAACAGGTTCTCGGGTTCAAACCCGAAAGTCCGCAATCTACCTCAACTCGAGAGAGAGCGAGAGCGAGAGCGAGAGCGAGAGAGCTCAATGACTAAAAGCAACAGCACGGGACACGTCGCACGGACGACGGAGGACTCACCAGCCGAAGCAGAAGAGCGCCAGGTAGAAGCCCAGCAGGGTGGCCACCACATGACGGATGAAGGGGCTGGTCTTGCTGGGGTGGAGGTAGAGACGGAACCACAGGGCCGTCAGCAGGGCAAACAGCTGGCTCACCACGAAGTTCACCTGCAAGCACACAGACGGACGGACGCTATCACATCACGTACAGCCGGTGATAAGGGGACACAGCGGAGGATAGGTGGGTGGGCCGCGTGCACCAGAGCTGATTCATCTCACACAAAAGTAACGCTCAAGGGTGAGAGACATGGAGGTGGTTAGAGAGAGAGAGAGAGAGAGAGAGAGAGAGAGAGAGAGAGAGAGAGAGAGAGAGAGAGAGAGAGAGAGAGAGAGAGAGAGAGAGAGAGAGAGAGAGAGAGAGAGAGAGAGAGAGAGAGAGAGAGAGAGAGAGAGAGAGAGAGAGAGAGAGAGAGAGAGAGAGAGAGAGAGAGAGAGAGAGAGAGAGAGAGAGAGAGAGAGAGAGAGAGAGAGAGAGAGAGAGAGAGAGAGATCCGTGCATGAAGTGTATCCATCAATAGTATCTATGCCCATCCATCAACTACGGCACAGCCATCCACCCTGGAGCTGTTTACAGCTAGCGGAAGCTAGCGCAGGAAATTAGATTTGCTTTGATAAATGGACGATAAGTATGAAACCAGTGCAACAACAAATTATTTTATAAATAATAAATAAATAAAGACAGCCTTACAACGTCTGTATAAAACACAAAACAGTGAAACAGAAATGAACTCACTTATGCCTCATTCAATTATGTGTTAGTAAGCACAATACGAAACCACCCTACTAAGCTTTTAAACATCTGGCATCACATCTAGTTCATGTGTTCCCGATTGAAAAACAGCCAATGTGAAACGACATCGACAGCGTCCCATGTTTTCGGTTCTTTCTCAAGTGGACATCATGGGTGATGTCGTAACTTTGTCGCAACAGAGCACTAGTGACAGAAACACATTATCAACATCATCATCATCATCATCATCATCATCATCATCATCATCATCCCCCTAGTGTGCCAACAATGTTAACAGGATGTTGTTGTTTTCCACGAGTGTTATCGTGCAAGAAGAGCCAAGCTCGATTAGTCCCATGCAATATGATGCCTTCTTATCAACACCGTGGGGGCCTACTGTAGTGTACATTCATGACTGCTGTTCACATTGTTTCTACATGATGACTAAATACTGTCCCTAAACAAAACAGAACTTTACAGCCGCCCACACACACACCCACACACTACTACTACTACTACAACTACTCTGACATCTCGGCATGTTTAATGGAAAACACGCCCCAGTGAAATGCAGATCGGTAAAGGCTCATTGGCAAGCCTGTTGCAACATATTAGTTGTCTGTACAACTAAAAAGGGGATTCGTACGGCAATCGTAATGTAGCATTGGTGCTGTGACTGAGTGTCCTTCCTTCTTCTTATTCGCTTCACGAACAAAAAGCAGGAGCATGCTTTGAATTCTCCACTTTTTTTATTGGCTGACTGTTTACTTACCGTCTTTCTAACTGGGTATGTGTGCCTCAAAGAAAGGGCAACGTGTGCTTGATTCAAGAGTCATGGCTGAAAGGCAGACAAGTCCAGGCAACTTTATGCCAGTTAGTGTATTTTTTAAAGAATACTTCCTCATTTGGAGTACATGCGCCAGTAAAAACCCTCTTATAAAGTGCATAATGTATGTTTTGTCTCAACAATTTAATTTTCTCCTCCTCTCCCACATCCTCTCCTACTGCAGAACAACTGGTCCAGGATTGTTTCTATTCAGTTTACCCATAGCCTCTGGGGTTAGGCCTGAGAAGTAGTAGTAGTACTAGTTGGCCTACGTGCCGAATCCACTGGCACAGTGCTACCTAAAAGGAAGGAGTTTCAGTGGAAGGGCGTGTCCGCTAGAGGCTGCATTGTTTGAGGGAGCACGAGGTCAAGTCGATGTGTGCTTATGTGTAAGAGCAAGAGTAAGAGTAAGAGCAAGCGAGCACACACACACACATACACTCACACATGCAACTGGAAACATAGCCACATTCTCTCTCACACACACACACGCATGCAACATAGCCACATTCTCTCTCACACACACACACGCATGCAACATAGCCACATTCTCTCTCACACACACACAACATAGCCACACCCACACACACACACACACACCACACACACACACACACACACACACACACACACACACACACACACACACACACACACACACACACACACACACACACACACACACACACACACACACACACACACACACACACACACACACACACACACACACACACACACACACACACACACACCTTCAGAGTTCACGAGTTCACAGAGTTCAGCAAATGTGTCACACATACTATTTGTGGAAAATAAATGATGTGTTGAGCACACACATACACACGTCGCCCACACACAGAATGAACATCAACACATACGCAGAAGCACACACACACACTCACACCTCGCAGAGCAAGATCTCTTGCGGTCCTGCGCTGTGCATCTGTGTAACTTGAGCTAAGACAACCCATGCATTCGTTCAACCCATGCAGCCTCACAAAAGGGTGAGAGGCTGCGTTCAGCCTACTTGAAGCCCTGTGTGCTTGACCCCCAAAGACATTGTTTAGAAGTCAAGGCATGTGTGTCCATCGTGCAGATCAACAACACCCAACCCCCGGCGATGCATGGGGGTCAGCCATGCAAGGTCTGGAAGTCAGGAGAGTCCTCCTTTTTATTTAGAATAAACACCACACAACGGTGCTTCTAAACATGCTCTGATGATATCGTATTTAGACTAAAAGAGACATCGTGAAAAGGGGGGGGGGTTCAATGCTAAAAGTAGTCCAGACTTTGCCCGTGGACAGAAAGCTACTCACTTGAGGAACATCTGCAAAACTGGCAAAGCTAAAGTTTCCCTTCATCTGGTACGGTTCAATCCACATGGACCATACCAGCAGAAAATGGCTGCATCCGAACCGGCGTGCTACATACTACATACGAAGCACGCAGCCCAAAGTATGCAGGTTTTTTGGGGACATTCTACGTGATGTCCTTTGTTGTCCTCTTGTCAAAATGCATATTAGATTAGATTAGATTAGATTCAAATTAGATTAGATTAGATTCAAATTTATTGTCATTGCACAGCACAAGCACAGTACAGCGAAAATAATTTGGCATCTAACCAGAGGGCAAATGTTACAGTAACGTGTATGGTAATGTATAATGTAGCATAGTTATATATACGCATCCGAGCAACATGCTACTCTCGTCTACCACGCAGTACGCTGGGTTTTAAGATTCGTCCAGCGCTCGAAGAAAACGTCAAATCAGAACGATAAATCTAACCAAAACGGGAAAAAAGAGAGAGAAAGGCTACAGAGTAGGCACCGCAGGGGGCCGCTAAGCCAGAGACCACTCGTGTCAGCCACTTCCTCCACGCAGCGGTCGCATCATAAAGAAGCAAGGCCAAGAGACAGGCCGACGGAAGGAAGGAAAGACAGGCGGACAGATGGACGGAAGGACGGGCAGATGAGGAGGAGGAGGAGGAGGAGGAGGAGGAGGAGGACTTTATGAAGTGGATGCAGGGGAAGTCCTCAGGATGTGCCTCACTTCCTGAAGCTCATTTATGGGTTTGTGAAGCGGAGGAGGAGGAGGAGGGGAAGCGTGTGTGAAAAGTCAAAGGCTTATAGTCGTGCTCCTGTTAAAAACAACACACAAATGTTTTCCCATAGGTTGTATAAATCTGCAGAAACAGGACTTTGTAACGGGCAAAAGGCACTGCTCTGCACACACTTCCATTTCAAAAGTATACTCTGGGGCGACTGCAAGTCTCACTTTACATGTGTGCAAATGTGACACATGCTCAACCCCCTCGACCCATACACACACACAACAGCAGACAGCTGTGCACAGAGCACTCTCGCACACTTTTGCATGTGTGCTTATAAGTGTAATATTGTAACGACCATTTCCAGCATTATGTTCGCTTTCAAAAAACGGTGCCAATGTATGTAGCAGCGTGCTCTGTTCAGTTTCCCTATTGAAAATAAAATTTTTTATCTAAATGATAGATAAAGATGTGTGTGTTAAGTGTGTTTGCAGATGCGGGCAAGTGCTTGCCAACACAGTCAGGATATGGTAGTACTCATTTGGATGTGATGGACATACACTGCCTTGTCTTTAAGTGATGTTCATGCATGTAAACAAAATATGTCCGTTTACTTTTTAACAAAGTATTAAAAATACTTAGATATAGTTGAGGCAGGTTAAACACACTCGTCAACTCAAGCACCTTGCAGCAGCTTGAGCAAACTTAAGAGGAAAGCATGCAAATCACAAAATCACTGCTAGGAGTAGCACCTGTGGCTTTGAAGAGCGGGTTAGATAATGCCCCGGTAAGCCACGCTTGAGACCGACGATTGGGTTGCAATGGGGCATGCCTTTGCATGCATTACGTGGCCATCGTGTTCATGTGGTGCCATGTCCAAGAAGACAGGTCTGTCTGTCCACGAGCAGGAGACAATGAGGACATGATCTGAGGTGGATCCCCTTGGTAGGCAAGCATACCAAGTCCTGGGTTCAGGTTCAAATTCTCTCCGTCACTCACTCAATGCCCTGTCTCATACAGATTAAAAAAATATATATATATATATATATATATATATATATATATATATATAGAAACAATAATAATGAAAAAATAAGAAATCTGACTAACATGATGACTTATATCTAGGAAAACCTGTTCTGTGGGATTGGCCTATTCAAAGGAACGCATCAGACCACCTGCTTGTTTTAATTTCTTACCCTCAAGTTTATCTCTGTACCATCCCGCCACAACCGGTATCTTCTCCTAAGCCCTGCCCTGCCCTGCCGGCTACCAGCCCGGCTGCTAACCATGCCCAAGGTCACCTAGCAGAGTGCACGTAGCAGAGTGCACTCAGCTGTTTCGCTGTGTACACGCTGTGTGTTCCTGCATCGTTTCAGGTTAAATTTAACTCTGTTGTGCATGTGTTTGTACGAGAGAGAGAGAGAGAGAGAGAGAGGGGCTGAGAGAGCGAGAGAGCGAGAGAGCGAGAGCGAGAGAGCGAGAGGGGCTGAGAGAGAGAGCGGGAGAGCGAGAGAGCGAGAGAGAGAGAGCGAGAGAGCGAGAGAGCGAGAGAGAGAGAGGGGCTGAGAGAGAGAGCGAGAGAGCGAGAGAGTAATGTGTATCCTAAGATGAGTGTGTTTGTGTGTGTGGATCAAGAAAAGTTCATGAACAGGCACTAATGTCTTGAATATAATTTGTCAAGATACAGGCCTACAGTTACTTTTTGCTATTGCACATTTTCATTCATTAATATATTCATGAATGTCCATTATGTTCAATAAAGTTTCACAATGATTAGGTATCGCTCAATAATATATTATTTTCCCCTCTCTTTTTTTTCCTCCCATAAACATCTTCACCTTTGGAACACGTGAATGATTTCTAAATGTTTCCCCTCTCAGTGGGTTTGTGTTATAAATGATAAATACTACAAACTGTAGAGTCAGCATGTTTTTTACTTTTTATGTTGAACCCAATCTAGGAGTCGGAGCCATAGCCAAGCACCGAGTACAAAGACTGGGAAATAACAACAGGGGGGGGGGGGGGGGGGGGGGTGTGCGAGCGAATGTGAGAAATAGAGCGAGCTAAAGGGAGAGCGAGCTAAAGAGAGTGAGAGCGAGCTAAAGAGAGAGAGAGAGCGAGAGACAAATGGAACAACAGTATCATCCAGAATGGTATAGTAGCTCTGTAGTATAGTAGCTCTGTAAATGCACCACGGGCTTGTTAATGTTGTGTATTCTGTTTAATAGAGGAGCAATTCCTTCCTCCTAGCGCATTCCCTTATCACTTTTTTTATACTACCTTTACTGGCATATTAGCTTCATATCCTTCCTACCAAGGATATGGTTTGCTTGGTAGTGAGTTATATATTGTATATATTGTATGTATACTGTTCAACTTATTGTACTTTTACTTTCACTATTGTAAGTCGCTTTGGACAAAAGAGCCTGTAAATGTGAATGCTTTTTGCACCATCCGACATATGTATATATGTGTATCGTGTTATTGTTGAAAATTCATACGGAGGGAGTGAATGGAGAGTAAGCATTCCGTTGTACTTATGGGAATATGGCAAATATAGACATCTTGAATGAATCATCTGGTATGAAACACCAAGTGCATCATACCAGTAAGGGCTGCCAGTACATGTTTACATATCTGTTGCATTGTTTTGGATGACCTTTTGACCCCCAAGCCCCCCCCTCCGTAGATTGAAACACAAACATTAGAAGGAACACCATTTCTCAACTATATAAAGCCTTTGTGTAACAACCCCAAAAAAACGGCTGAGAATGCCCCGTCGAGGGGGCACTCTTCTCTCTCTCTCTCTCTCTCTCTCTACGCCGAGTCTCAAATCCCAGCCAGGCTCCAAGGCAAGAGGGGCTATAAATAGCCCAACAATCAACCAGCTCACCAAAGGCCCCCTCAAGGCTGGCAGCACCACTGGGACCGAACCCAGTATACCTTGCTAAATCCCCGCCAAATAAAACATTGACCTTTCGTTTCTTGGGGGATGGAGGGGAAGTGACTTTTGGTTAAACAAGTCACACGATTGAGAGTGAGAGTGAGAGTGAGAGAGAGAGTGAGAGTGAGAGAGAGTGAGAGTGAGAGTGAGAGTGAGAGAGAGATTGAGGCCGGACCGCTTTCATTTGCGAGAAGTCACATGGTTGTGGGGGCAGCACAATACATAACGCATCGCACGGCTCACGCCAGGCCTACTCAGCTGTATCAACTGTGTGTTGCCATAACAATGGAAAGTAAACAGTGCCATGGAAAACACAAAAGGGAACTCGGGGGGGGGATTTAAGGAATTTAAGAAAGAGACAGAGAAAGAGAGAGGACAATTAGTTTCATGTTTGTTAAGGTTACCGTAGTTTCAGCCACTCAAGCTACCACTACAACCATACGGGTCCACTGGTCCGAGTATTTTTGTTAGTGCCAAATCTGATGTATGAACTATGACAAATCACTCCATCAGACACACCCTTATGTACAATACGTTTAACGACCAACTGCCAAAATGTATAACCAGCTTGTAATGCAAGAATATGAGAGAGAGCGAGAGCGAGAGAGATTCTGTCAGACCCCGTCAGCAGTTGCTTTAATTCAAATCCAACCCAAAATGGAGCCTCTCACTGAGGCTATTGTTTGGACCCCATCGCAAGTGGTGGAGTGGTATTTGCCTTTGCATAATATGTTCATGTCCACACACACACACACACACACACACACACACACACACACACACACACACACACACACACACACACACACACACACACACACACACACACACACACACACACACACACACACACACACACACACACACACACACACACACACACACACACACACCACTTCAATAGTATGGTCATGACTCTTTGAGCAGAGTCATGGTCAGTTGACCAATGCCGAGAAAGCACACACAGCCAAGGTAACAAAACTCAAAACTATGCATGTCTCTTCTGTGTGAAAGAAAGATGCACGCACAAACCCACACCCACAAACAATGCTTTGATAACCTTTCAAAGAATAGGATATATACCGGTATGTCAAATCTCATTTAGTTTGAAATGTACCTGTACATATGCAACTGCAGCCAGCAAGGATGAGGCATCATCACCCACAAACATTCCCCTTAGACATTAGACACCATTTAGAGAGACAGAGAAAGACAGAGACATAGAGATACAAAGAGTGAGAGAGACAGACAGACAGACAAGAGAGAGAGAGACAGACAGACAAGAGAGAGAGATACAAAGAGAGAGAGAGACAGACAGACAAGAGAGAGAGATACAAAGAGAGAGAGATACAAAGAGAGAGAGAGACAGACAGACAAGAGAGAGAGATACAAAGAGAGAGAGAGACAGACAGACAAGAGAGAGAGATACAAAGAGAGAGAGATACAGACAGACAAGAGAGAGAGATACAAAGAGAGAGAGAGACAGACAGACAAGAGAGAGAGATACAAAGAGAGAGAGATACAAAGAGAGAGAGAGACAGACAAGAGAGAGAGATACAAAGAGAGAGAGATACAAAGAGAGAGAGAGACAGACAAGAGAGAGAGATACAAAGAGAGAGAGATACAAAGAGAGAGACAGACAGACAAGAGAGAGAGATACAAAGAGAGAGAGATACAAAGAGAGAGAGAGACAGACAGACAAGAGAGAGAGATACAAAGAGAGAGAGAGACAGACAGACAAGAGAGAGAGATACAAAGAGAGAGAGAGACAGACAGACAAGAGAGATATATAAAGAGAGAGAGAGAGACAGACAGATAGACAAGAGAGAGATACAAAGAGAGAGACAGACAGACGGACAAGAGACAGACTGACAGACACACAATTTCTCTCCCCACATTCTTGGCAGGGGGACAGGTTGCCTCACCCTGTTCCATTGACTCAGTGGAGAACCTCATTACTCACCAGAAGGTACTGCATGGACTCCACACACACACACACACACACACACACATTATTACACACAATAATGGAAAAAAAAAGATATGAACGCATGGACACATGAATGCCTTGTGATCCACCACACCATATTGTTTGTCCCAGAAGTGCTTGTAAACTGTGAAACTGTTAACTCGTGAAGCAAACCGCTAGTAAGTCAAATAAGCACAGCATTTTGTTCAGCTGTAGAAGGTATGTTGATTTGACATGCAAATGAATAACTAATAAACTAGCTTTTGTTTCTGTCCACTTCCGTCGAATAGGGGAGGTGCCAGGAGGACACGAGCTAGCAACCTGTAGGGCTGGATAAGATGAGTTATTGATCTCATCACGGCTGAGAAAAGAAAAGAGCAACACAAAGATGATGAATTACCCATTAACCGTGTCGCTCTTCATCTGAAACCCATTTCATTCTCGCTGAGCTCACCAAACGGCACGGCACAAATGAAATGCATACAGCAGAGCAGCGTTGCCAAAATAAAACTTGCCCGCGAAAAAAAAAAAGCCCCACTCAACACCCAACATGAAAAATAAATCTGCCTATACACACACACAAACAAAACATCCAATATGATATTATTCAGTTCATGCAATCAGTCGAAACGGCTACGAAGCAGTGAGGTGCAGCCAGCTGGATGAAGACAGGGTTTAAGTATGCACGGCCACACGCGCACACACACACACACACACACACACACACACACACACACACACACACACACACACACACACACACACACACACACACACACACACACACACACACACACACACACACACACACACACACACACACACACACACACACACACACACACACACACACACACACACACACACACACACACACACACAGGCTTGCACTTCGGTCACGTAATTCACTATTGAACATTTAAGCGGTCATCGATTCCACGAACATTGACGCAGGGACAAAAGCCAACCACTGCTTGTTTGATGTGGCTGTAATATCGAAATAGAGTATGCTATAGTGCTTGTAGCTAAATAAAAGCAGCAGCCTGGTGCATACAGAACTAAAACAAAACATACAAACACTGCAGTTACTGTCCCTGCACAATGTAGTCGTCCCCCCACCCCGTGGCTAAATCAAGCTCCCCCACATAACAACGCCCTGAACACACTGCTGGTTTTGGCACAGACCCCCCCCCCCCCCCACACACACACACACAGTTGCTATGATACAGTTAAAATGCAAGTGAAAGTGAAATGCAGAACATTAGGCATTAAGGACCAGGCAACCCAGAGGAGCACATGTAAATGCACACACACACACAGTGTGAGGCGGGGAGGACCTGAATGGAGAGTGACATGCAGCGATCCTGGTCAACCCCCTCCCCGTAGCGTTACAATGCAAGGGTTAGGGATACAAGTAACTGACATTTGTCGGCTCTGTGTGTGTGTGTGTGTGTGTGTGTGTGTGTGTGTGTGTGTGTGTGTGTGTGTGTGTGTGTGTGTGTGTGTGTGTGTGTGTGTGTGTGTGTGTGTGTGTGTGTGTGTGTGTGTGTGTGTGTGGGGGGGGGGGGGGGGGATGATCCATGTTTTTTCCGGTCCACCATGCTGGAGATATGTCCCCGACCACAAAAGCTACACTCCCCCTGGGGGGGGGGGGGGGGTGGGGGTGACTTGGAGAGCTTGAAGGACAGATTATAGATTTAACATTAACATTGTTCCAACTGATATTTTGGAAATCATCTGTTATTCCACCAAATATATAGACCTGGGAATATTGCTTTAAAGAGAACGCTCCACCTAATATCACAGATGTCATCAAAAGCATCACTTGCCTCTCAGTCTGGAATGTGATTCAATGACATTTCTTCATAGAGTTCGTGAAATGCAAGCCTCTTAATACGACGAAGGGTAGCAAATGTTCCTTGGCCTTAAGGAATCAATCTACCCACCAAGTTTTGCCCACATCTGTACAGAACTTTGTGTCCAACAGACAAACAGAGTCAGACTAACAGACAAACAGGATTGAACACATAACCTCCTCCCGTCTTCAATGGCGGAGGTAACAAATTTGAAGAAGGTCATTATATTACATTATTAAGCGAGTGCTCAGGCCTAAGCTTGTTCCACAATCTTCACAGTATATAGTCCTCTTGTGTGGGAGAACTCGCTTTCCACTGCAAGAAAACTAGCTAGACGGGTTATAAGACAGACTTACATGATTTTGGCACTGTAAGGTGCAAGTGTGTACATGATTTTGGCACTGTAAGGTACAAGTGTGTAAGGTGTGCAAGTGCTTTTGTTTATTTGTAGTAATATGCTATTGCTAATCTGTCCGTCAATGAAATAAGATTGAGTCTGCTTTCCCTACTGCTGCAGTTGAGGCTTTAGCATTAGCTCACAATCCTTTCATATAAAATAAAAATATCAAAAGAAGCTCACAATAGCCGTGCAGATTCCCACTTTGACAACATATCCTTTCATATCAATAGAAGCTCACAGTAGCCGTGCAGATTCCCACTTTGATAACTACCCGTGTATGTACAACCATTGAACGGGTCACCTCGATCCCTGCAGATGTCCTGAAGTGAACTACTGATGAAGAACATTCTAGGCCACAGGCTACTGCTCTGTCAGAGCCAAAAACATGTTTCAGAACTAGATTCCCAACTTAATCCCCGACACAAATATGTGCAGAAAATCTCTGCTCATAATTATGTTTGGTCATGGCCGTAGCTAGCTATGAGGTCATGGACCTCTGTAATTATTTCAACCAAATTTTATGATTCGTTTTTTACATATTGAAAAGAAAATTATAAAATCGATGAATTGGTGCTTTAAACTGATCATGAGTTGAGAACGTGTCTGCATAGCAGCAGCTGTACTATGCTCATGTTAATTAAATGTGTGTGTATATAGTGCCAATATTGAGTTTGTCGTCCATTACAAAATAGAGTAGAAAATGGACCTCACTCATTTGTAATGCCTAGCCACAGCCCTGTGTTTGGTTAATGCACTATGGTCAGCAAGCTGACCAGTGACCAGGCTGTTGGAGCTCAGAATGAGAGAACCATACTATCGCAGTAGGCCGATGGCAAACATTATGTCCATCACTAAAGGCCTCAGATCTCAGATAGTCTGTGTTGTGTACAAGCGGGGGGGCAGTTGTAGGTTTGACTGTAGAACATAGATCACCAATGCTAATGCAGCTGCTGTGCCATGTTCACAATCACCTGCAAATGGGTGATAGGTAGGACACAGATAGACATAGATAGGACACTATTTGCTTTGGGCAAACAGCGAACAGGTCGACCTTTGAGTCCCATCATTATTTACTCTTCCTCCCAAATTCATTTTATGTACGTGGAAATTAAGCCTGCTTTTTCCTCACACGCACGCACACGCACTAACAGTAAGCACCCGTCTGTTACCTCGTCACACGCTTTCGTCACATGATTCCGCAAAGTTAGTGATGAGTGGGCCACGAGACATCCTGCGACTTCCCGGGAGAAATCACACATGCCCCTGTGTTGACGTCGCACCATAATGCAGGCGGCAGCCAGCAACACTTCATTAGAGCACAGGCACGGGGAAAAGAGAAATTAATTGCACGGAAGAAGACCCCCCCTAGAGAGCATCCAATTAAACCGAGCGCAGGAGGGAAAGCAGGGCTCTGCGGAGCGAACCGAGACGCCCCCTGGAACCAACGGGCCCCGGGGCTGGAGCTCCAGGGACTAAAACTCAGAGCGGTTAGGGGGGAACCAACAAAGACACAACTTAAAACCCCGGGGGGGGGGGGGGGGGAAACAGCACCTAGAACCATGAACACCGCTTCCACGGTGCACCGGGAAAGGTACAAAGGCGATCACATAGCCACAGCATGGATAGGATAGCGGCTAGTAGTAGGAGGCTTTCAGGGGTTTTCCAATTCCCTAATTCTACCTGAGAATCAGCTCCTGATTTCACGGCAAGTCCCTTCTGGTGATTAAAGCTTTCTAAAACGTGAAGTGAAGAACCATTATGGGGCACAAAGGGTCTCACTGACAGGAAGTGTATCAAAAACGTGCATGGAAGTTTTGAGTTTTGTTGCATGGAAAACGCTGAGACAGGCCATCGTCACACATTTGACCTATTTGACCAAGCAACTGCGGATGGACAGGACGTGCTGTAACACGTCTATGGAGGCAGGGAGTAGGCTCAAAAGGCCCACTGGCAATGTACAGAAGGTCCAAGATCAGCCTAGCACAATAGGGCTACAGGGGAGAGGGGGCTGTCCGGAGAACAAAGGAAGGGTTGTTGACGTGATAAAAGACGATGGAAGGGAAATTGCGATCCAATATGACTGACACACACACACACACACACACACACACACACACACACAGTGGAGAGATTGTTCAGCTGGACAGTGCATATTTTGTGACCACAGGATGCGACGCAAAGTAATCTAAATAGTGTGCGTGTGCGACTGTGCGTGTGTGTGTGCCTAATGTCCCCGAACACTCATTCTTTGAAGATCAGAACAAAAGCTCTGCTTATACAAGCCAGCATAACAGCGACCACTTCTTGGGGACATTGTCAAACACACTATGGGTTACAAAGTACATCTAGTCAAAATAAACACAGCAAAAATGCAGACTTATTTGGTGTCCATAAACTATTCTTTAACTTGCAATTAGCAGGGGCCCTTCACCCGTCACACTTGGATATCGTGCAATAGCACCATTGTTTTCACAGCCTACGTGTGAAAACAATGGTGGAACAAAAAACACACTCAGTTATGCCATTTCTAAAAAAGCACTCTCTCTAATAGCACACCGTCGTGCTGTCTAAATTGCACTAACAAATCAAGGAGACATACCGGTAGTTATAGACATTTACAGATTTTTCTAGGATAAAAAAATAATAATTTAAACTCGATGACCCTGCCACTTATTTCATGTAAACACCAACAGTGTTTATTATAGGAAATGTTCCGAGTGCCAGTCCACCCACCAGAGACCATACCGGCCACCCTGAACCAACTGCTACGAAACACAAACTGCTACACCAGCTGGGCTGAGGAGACAAAGAAAGAGACTGTACGTCTATGGTACACAGGAGGACGGGAAGAGGCTACAACACACACAATGCACAGAATGTCCCCAAGAGTGAATGGCATCCATGCTTCTCTTTGGGAGAGAGACGGAGAGGGAAAGAGAGAGCTGCAACACAGCAGGCCAGTGGAGAAGCTTGATTAACACACACGTTTAAAAAGAGGAAATTTGAGGGGATAGAGAATAACCATGAGAGCGAGAGCAAGAGAGAGAAAGAAAGCAAAAGAGATATAAGGAGAGAGAGAGAGAGAGGACACAGAACACTCACAGATGCATAAGATAACACACTTCCAAGTCACAGTTAAAGACTTCAAATAGAACCAAAGTTCAATCATCAATAGACCTGTGTGTGTGTGTGTGTGTGTGTGTGTGTGTGTGTGTGTGTGTGTGTGTGTGTGTGTGTGTGTGTGTGTGTGTGTGTGTGTGTGTGTGTGTGTGTGTGTGTGTGTGTGTGTGTGTGTCCGTGTCCATCACACGGGGAACGGCACATGAGGTGAGTCATAACTCATTTGCGGTCATTTTACAGTTGGAGGAGCCAGCAGCAGTGAGTGATAAGCTCCGCAAACAACCTGTTTTTTTAACCGGGTAGCCAGTTGGGTTCGATAAGGAGGAGAGTGGTTCTCTCTCCATCATGTGTCGTGCGGTGCTTGGAGGGCTGACCCCTGGGTCCAGTGACGTCCGCACCCCCCCCCCCCACCCCTAGAGCACAGACCTCAATATAGTGGAACTCACTAACTGGCGTGGATTACATCACCACATTACACATGACATACGTCGCTTTATATATTTCTACATATGTATGTAGCTACATATGTATGTAACTGTGATTTGTGAGCGCTTTTAAGGATGGACTTACATTACATCACACACTTCCCAGTGGCGTGCATTGCAATTCTTTCATACACTATTTGGCAAAGAGTAGAACTTCCTTGGATGAATGTTTGCCAGATTGTGCCACCCCTCGGGAAAAAAACACTTATTTATACAAGCCTGACGACGATCAAAGGGGAAGTTGGCTGCATCACACTTGGCTAGCTAGCTAGCAATCAAGCACGATTTGATTCAGTGACCGATACACGTAGTAAACTTAGTTTAGGCTACAACTAAGTTGAATACATGAATTGGCATTGCTATTCCAGATAATAGAGTTTTGTACTTCTTTCAGCCATTTTCTTTCTAACTTCTACTTTACCAGATCTGGATGCACTGTATGTGTGTATGTGTGTGTGTGTGTGTGAGAGAGAGCTAAGCATCAGTGTTAGTTTAGTCTAAAACCAGTGTGTGTGCCAGTGTGTGTGCCAGACTATTTTCCATATCCCCCAACAACACAATACATTCCCATCATCTGTAAATCAACGTTATACAAAGTGAACCACACCTTGTTGTTACACAACCCTACACGTCACCGGTGGTTCCTTCTGTCCGTCTGTGCTCCATTCACCATGAGAGAGAGAGAGGCGGGCTCGTCCGATAGCCAAGCCTACTCCTCATCCTTAGGCCAGGCTATACGTCGTATAGCCTGTCGTATCACAAATATACATATATATATGCCTGAGTGATTCAAAAGGAGTCATCGCCATCCCTTTAAAACAGGCCTACAGCTTATACTATTCGTTGCAGAGGGAGGCGGTTCAACGTTTCCATGCATTTATTGCATGTAGGTGTCTGAAAAATGACCACAGTATGGGCTGCTCTGTCTGTCTGTGCACAGAAACCACTGCTTGGGCGCATGAAACGACACAGAAGTGTGTGTGTGTGTGTGTGTGTGGGGGGGGGGGGGGGGGTGCAGATGCCGAACAGATGAGGCTATGCGCACTTCACTCCACAGGACAAACCCAACACGGAATGCAAGATGACGGCTGCAGACATACAGCCCGGCGTGTTTCTCTTGTCCTCTATTTATAACGCCCCCACGGCATCTTGTTCTGACTGAACGCCATAACCAAATGGTCAATGTACACATATTATTCTCAGTAGTCGACATCAAACAAAAAAAGGTTATCCGAGGGAAACGTTGCACCCCGCAGGGGGTTTAGTCGAGAAACCCGAATGGTGGGACACGTACCTGGTCGAGAGGGAGGTTTATAATGTCGCTGATCGGTTGCAATAAAGTGGACCCAGTGCAGGAGGATGTCGTCTGTGTAGCCATGGTTGATCGTGGTTGTTTTTTTTGTTCCCCCGTGGATTTGTTCCCCTCCCTCCCTCTCTCTCTCTCTCTCTCTCTCTCCCTCTCTCTCTATCTCTCTCTCTCTCTCTCTATCTCTCTCGCGCTCACTCCTTACCGCAACTGACTGGCCTCAACTGACTGACAAACTGCTATTGTTGCTGTTGTTGCTGTATGCTTCCACTAGGCTCGTGTGTGTGTGTGTGTGTGTGTGTGTATGTGTGTGTGTATCTGTGTGTGTGTGTGTGTGTGTGCCACTCCTCTCCGCTCCTCCTCAGCACCCAGCCTCCTCGGTACTTACGGTCCAATCGTCATGGAGAAAGTGAAGTTCCGGAGCCAATCGTCTCCGTGAGAAACACGAGGCTGGTTTTGATTCGCGTTTGAGGCACGACATATCGCGTGTCCTCCACGTCCACGAGATTGTAATGTACGTTACTGCTATGTATATATATATTTTTATTTTTAATTTTTTTTATTTTTTAATTCAAGCACAAATCTTTATATATATATATATATATATATATTGCAGAATAATATATTCTCAGTAATACAAACGCATGTGTAAGTCAAATAGAAACACACATGTTGACCACCAGCCATTTGCATCAAAAGGCCCTATAAAGTACTATCACTTGAGTTATATTAGGACTACACTACTGTACTGATAAGTGGATAGTCTTGGAAGAGGGACAGGGGAGTCGAGTATCAAACGTGACGGCTACTAGCAGATCGTTATGTTCGTTGTGCGTGAGCACCACATAGAGTCCACCGCGAGGTTTGCAATTAATTTCACCGTCACCGCTGGTCGCTCATATGGTCTGCATTGAGGCACAGCCGCCAGTAGAGGGCGCTGCTCACAAGCAGAGAGGGCTAGGCCCGATGACTAACTATTTAATTCCCCCATGATGTCAGTGAGGGGAAGAATACAAAATACAAACATGGTAACAATATGGAAGGGGTTAGTGAGGTTACTACAAGGGGAACATTTTGCAGTGTGTGTGTGTGTGTGTGTGTGTGTGTGTGTGTGTGTGTGTGTGTGTGTGTGTGTGTGTGTGTGTGTGTGTGTGTGTGTGTGTTCAAGATTCAAGATTTTCCATTTGCAACAAGAACAATGTAATGCTTACTCCCGCAGTAGGAATTTCTAAAACACAATACTTTAAAAATACTATACACAATAAACCTTACAATAAAAATAACATTAAAGTGACTGATGGATGATATATGTATACATGTGTTGAATAGTGCAAAAAGCATTTTAAAGCATTTTAAAGTGCCAGTAGTGCAGCAGCATTATCAATACAGTGCAGTACAGTACAGTTCATAACAGTGCAGTAACTGTAATGCAGAACTGTCCAGAAAGTCCAGCAAAGTATGATAGTGTAATGTAATATGGATGACAATGTTATGATAGTGGCAGCATTTCTAGCAGTTCAGTCAGCGCACTGCCTGTGGATAAAAACTATCCTTGAACCTGCTAGTCCTTGTATGGATGCTGCGGAACCAGCGACTAGACGGTAGAGGGGAGAAGAGATGATGTCCTTTGTGATGGAGATGGCCTTCTGACATCTGGTCCTAAAGATCTCCTCAATCCATGGAAGTGCGCACCCAATGATCTTTTCCGCAAGCCTTATGACCCTCTGGCTTTCTTGTCCCGTGCAGTGGTATTGCCGTACCACACAGTGACACCACTCGTCAAGGCGCTCTCTACAGTGCCATGGTAAAAGTTTACCAGCCACCATTTGCCTATCCAGCTTTTCCTGAGGCACAGCAGGGCATAGATGCGCTGGTGTGCCTTCTTCAGCATAACCTCCGTGTTGCTGATCCACGCCAGGTCGTCAGAGATCTGTAGTCCTAGGAAACAGATGCAACCGACAATTTCCACCGGCGTCCTGTCCAGGCTGATGGTGGAGTGGATGCCCCAGTGGCTTGTGAAGTCCACGATGAGCTCCAAAGTCTTGCTGACATTCAGTGCAAGGCTGTTGTCCTTGCACCATCGCGTCAGCCGGACTACCTGTCTCTGTACACTTGATAATCCCATTATTGCTGTGCGTTAGCATTACAGTCATGTGTGTACAGCGAGTCCAGCCGGGGACTGAGGCAGCAGCTTTGGGGTGCTTGGGTATTGAGGTCCGGAGTGGATGAGATGTTGTTTCCAATCTTCGCCACTTGAGGCCTGCCCATCAAGAAGTCCATAATCCAGTTACAGATGGGGGCGCCTAGACCTAGGTCCCTCAGTTTCAGGACCAGCTTGGAAGAAACAATGGTGTAGAACGCCGAGCTGTAATCAATAAACAGCAGTCTGATGTAGGTGTCCCTCCTGTCTAGGTGCTCCAGGGCCATGTGTAATGCCAGGGAGATGGGGTCGTCTACAGACCTGTTTGGTCTCTATTCAAACTGGATTGGGTCTAGGGACTCAGGGATGGAAAAGTTAATGTGTGACATGACAAGTTTCTCCAGGCACTTCATGGTTATGGGTGTTAAAGCCACTGGACGATAATCATTGTTACCTTGGTCTTTTTGGGCAACGGCACAATGATTGTCTCTTTGAAGCACACTAGGACGACAGACTGTTGCAGTGATGCGTTGTAGATGTCTGTGAACACAGGAGCCAGCTGGTCAGCTGAGGTCTTGAAGACACAGGACGGAACTCTGTCTGAGCCGGCTGCCTTCCCTGCCTTCACCCTCCTAGAGGTTCTGCGGACCTCGGGCTTAGACAGTTCACCCAGTCCTCTGGGTGAATGTTCAATTAGTTGGTCGGCTCAGAGTTCCCTCTTTCGAAGCGAGCGTAAAACGTGTTCAGCTCGTCTGGTAGGGTTGTTGTTGAGCTCTCCTTGTAATTCAAGAGGACCCTCAGACACACCCCTGTGTGTGTGTGTGTGTGTGTGTGTGTGTGTGTGTGTGTGTGTGTGTGTGTGTGTGTGTGTGTGAGGATGAATGATGTCTAAATTCCGTTGATTATACTCTCCATCATGCAGAAGACGGGGGGGGGGGTCATCATGTTTGCGTTGTCATGACAACGTTTATGGCATCACTGCTATTATCGCATATCAGTTTCCAGAGAGCAAAAGACAAGGAGTAGGAAAAACAAAGGAACTGAAGTCTGTGTGTGAATTCATGTATTGGGACGTGCTCTCTCTCTCTCTCTCTCTCTCTCTCTCTCTCTCTCTCTCTCTCTCTCTCTCTCTCTCTCTCTCTCTCTCTCTCTCTCTCTCTCTCTCTCTCTCTCTCTCTCTCTCTCTCTCTCTCGCTGTATTGTTTCAAAATGTATTTTTTTCAGAGGTAGTGTTACTATGAGTGAGGGGTGATGGACGTTAGTTAACCAGCAGGGTCTGTATCCACAGTGATGGGGTCCATAAGCTCCTTATATAGTCAATATTTCACGGGTGTTTATTCTAATCCCTCTGGGGGGAAGGGGAGGGAGAGGGAGGGGGGGGCGGGGCGGGGGGGGGGGGGGGCAGCCTCTCCTTCTGTTTTCAAGCAGAGACAGGAAGTGTCTTTGTGCTCATGGGGGTCAGGCTGAAATGTCAGAAACACTATGACTAACACATGGCAGACATGGACTGTATTCAAGAAGAAGAGGAAGAAGAAAAAACAAACATGAAGTCTGCTATATCACGACTCTGTGTTGCGTGTCCCCCACCCACCACCGCCCCTCCCCACCCTTCCACCTCCTCCTCCTCCTCCTCCTCCTCCTCCTCCTCCTCCTCCTCCTCCTCCTCCTCCTCCCCTTTCACCTCCTCCTCCTCCTCCTCCTCCTGCTGCTCTCCTTTCCTTCCCATCTTCCGTTGACAACGCCTGCAGAGGCGGGGAGAATGCTTCCTGAGCAAACAGGATCTCAGACTTCCTAATGATGTTGTGGCTCTCCCAGGGGCATTCCGTCTCCGAGTACATTGGCTTTTCACTCCGCTTTCACTGTAAGACGCAGGCAGCAGTCAATGAGGTTATACCTTTCAGTCAGTGACACGTGTGTGTGTGTGTGTGTGTGTGTGTGTGTGTGTGGCCCCGATCAATCCAGCTCTTCCATTTTTCTTTTTTTTATCAATCCAAAGGGTGGGGGCTGGGGGGAGGGGGATAGATTGTGACAAGACGGTGGCGCTTGAAGTCACTGTGTCATGAATCAAGGGGAAGATGAATCAAGGGGATCAAGGGGAAGATGAATCAAGGGGAAGAGGGACACGGGAGAGCAGAGGTGGAGAAATAGGAGGAGGAGATCGGAATCAACGTTACAAGCCAAGAGTGGAGGAAGGAGGCGAGAATGGGAGAAGGAGAGGAGAGAGGAGAGGAAAATAAAAGGGGAGAAAGGAGAGGAGGGACAAGGAAAGGAGGAGAGAAGAGTAGATGAGATGGATTTTGGAATCCACACCCTTCCAGTCCACTCCAATCACGAAGGACACATTTAGAGACAAACCATCAACCGCCGTCCATTTCGGTGGCAGAAACGCCAGCTCTTCCTTCCAGTTCATTGTTCCACTCTTCTCCGGCTGAAGGGAGGGGGCAATCATTTTAGTCTCACTTCGGTCTGAAATCATGGCTTCTATTCTCCGCCACTTTCTCTATAACTCCCTTTCAGCCCCCCCCCCACCCCCCACCCCCCACCCCCCACCCCCTCTCTCTCGCTCTTTCTCACATGCTCATGCAATTCTCTCTCTCTTTCTCTGCCTTCTTTCTCTATGCTTCTATACCCATTCCATTATTTATTTTACTTTAAGTTGACTTTTACGCACATCATGGAAGACAAAATGATTGAATGAAACATTTCAAGCAGTTTGACCCATATTCACTACACACAAATATCCTTAACTAAGTTGAACTTAATATTGTGCACACCATATAAAGAAAAATGATGTAGGCCTATTGAATTAATTTCCATTATGGTGTCCCGTGAATTAATAAGATTATTCCTGCACGGACCTAACACAAAAGTTTTGCCGTTTTGGCAGAGTGAACCGTTGCAGCATGCAAAGTGACCACACAATAGAGGCTGGGTGGGTGGTGGTGGTGGTGGGGGTGGTGGTGGTGATGGTGGTGGTGTGGGGCGATGAGAGAGCGGAGGCAGCATGGTTGGATTTAAGGAAGCTCCTTCACTCGCTTGCCCTGACAAAGTATTTCACCATGAGCACAATTATCGTTCGTCCCTTAATTGGTTATTCTTATTATGAGCATGATGCTTGCAATGATTCCAGTGATTTGGGCTCAGAAATGATAGTAGCCTTTAAATCGGAATATATTAAATTAAAGGGAGACAGCGTAGTGTAGTGGTTGAGATATGGACTCCCAGAGGAAGGGTTCTTGGTTCAAAACCCCTGTCTTTTATAAGCCTCCATGAGAAAGATGTCTAAGCCCTACTTGCTCATTAACACCATTCCTTCTTTCTTAGGGTAAAACGACTTAAATATTGAATAAACCTAAGCAGAAATCCTGTATGACGGAGTCTCTTGGATAGCAAGGTGTTTATTTAGCACGGTGTCAATGAGTTTGGTCGTGTTAATGGTGTGACTTTAATTCAGATCAGGGATGTAGATAACCAGTAAGAGGGCCCTTTTTGTCCAAGGTGACTTTAGCGATGGATCAATAAACCAATAGAGCTGTGATTTATCACAGTTAATCTGAATTATCTGGCACAATGTGTCACATAGTCTGTGGTTAACCTGATAAGCGTTTAGATCAATTTTCCTACACTCGCATATCCTCCATTGAATGTATGTATCGTTTTTGTCGTCTAATTGTTAATATTTTATTCTCTTTTTTTAAGAACGCATTTCAACGTAGATAGCTTTTCATTCTTTTTTTACTTTTACTACTACAGTACAACCTTGTACTGTTTGGGACCGCAAGGTCAAGCCTATTGTCCTCTGTTCCAGATCATCAAACACTCGAACAAAAATGAATGAATAATATTCAAAGCGATGAACGACAAGTCTTAAATGCTGCTGCTGACGCCCCCTCTGCTAACCCCCCCCCTCTGCTCACACCCCTGCCCCACACCTCTGCTCAACACCTACAACAGTCACCACCAATGTCTCTGACTAACTGTGAAAAAAAATCCATCCAGGGGGGAAGCCAGCCTGGGCGTTGTCTCGTCACCTCCAGCGGTGGTGGCAGTGGCGGTTAGCCGGCGGCGGTTGCTCGAGGAGTTTATAGCACTGTCAGTTGGCCCGGCTTTCACAAGGTCGGCGGCTCTGCGGAGATGCTGACTCGGGGCCTGAGAAGGCAGCGGCGCGGCCCACAAGATGAGCAGCTAGAATAACTGCTACGGTAGAACGCCACAGCTTCACATGGGCGCGAGTAAGTGAAACTGGCGGCTAGGAGATGTTTTTTTTTTACTTCCCCACGAACTTGGCTGCAGGACAGGCATTTTCTCTTAAGCAAGCAGTTTGACTACTGTAGTGCCAGCTGAACACAAGGTTCTGGTTCACGGTTGAGTAGAGGAAAGGCAACATCCGGTCCGGAGTCGGTTGCCGTGTGACCCAACTCCTAACAAGAAGAATCTACCCCTCGTCATTTCCTCATCTTATTTTGCTGCGGGCTTTAGAGGGGAGAGTGCAGGGGTTGGCTTTGGGTCGAGTCCCAGTGGAGACAAAGGGGGTTGTGTTCTTCTGGACATTGGGGAACCTGATTGTATATACAGGTTCAAGTCTCATAGGTTTTTGTTGGGGGGGAGGGGGGGGGGTGGTAAAGCTGGTTGAAACCACACTGTTTTGCTCTGTTTCTTGGTTCCTTTTGCCTTTGAATGTATTCCCACAATTGTCAGTGATTGCTGTTTTCTACTAATTGCTAATTATTCTGTTTCAGTGTATTATTTTTCTGTTTACAGATTTAATTTGAGGCACTGAACCATATAGCCAGTTCTGAAGAATGCTATGAATACAAATGACCACATCGGTGAATAAATCAGGTATTTCATGTCGATAATAGAATGCAAAACAGGCATGCATTTCAGTGCAAGCGAGCAGCAGTAGTAAGTAGCAGTAACATACAGCAGCTTGAGAGTCCTCTGCGCAGAGCACACAGAGACTCTATGAGCAAAGCCACGTGTGCCTCAGTAGCGCCTGCTGTATATCCGTGTCCCATAGCTTAGTAGACCCAGACTGCCATCGGAGGAAAAGGATGGTTCATCCTGCTGAGGTCTTCTTATTGTCTGCTTCAACTAATGTACACCTTGTAAGTCGCTTTGGATAAAAGCGTCTGCCAAATGCCCTAAATGTAAATGTCTTCAGTTCAATGTATCAGAATCAGTGCACTGCACCGCCCCCCCCCCCCTTCAATGAAGACATGTTGAGAACTGCCCTTATTATATTATAAAACCCAGACAAGTGCAGTGTGTAACTGATTCGTGGAATTAGTGTGTCTTCATGTCTGCACAATTCAATCTTTTTTTTTTAAAGGTTAACAGGGAAGGAGGGGGGGGGGGGGAGAGAGTGGGACGTTAAGTGCTCTCCCACAGATGTGGCAGTAGAACGTAACAAAACTCAAAGGATGATGGTAGTTGACGTGCCGTCAGTCAGGAATACAATGGCACCTCTTCGTACGCGCGCTAGCAAGGGGCAAATCCGCCACGACTGTAAAAGCCACTCGCTGCTAATAGCAGCGAAGGAGGCGGCGTTGGAAAACCTTGCGTCCCTGTAATCATCGCGAGGAAGATAAAGAAAAGCGGTCTCTGGGTGTAATGCCATTTCTTCCCATGGCATTGCATAATATGTGTTGGTGGCCTCTATCGTTGGTCAACAAGAATCCGCTGGTGTGTTCTTTCGTTGAAGTGCGGTTTCCGTCGCATGTGGGAAAATGTGTCACATGTGTGCGAGTGCTTGCTATTTTAGTCGGGATAGTTGGGTTAGTTTTTGGACTGAACTTCCCATCCATCCATCCATCCAGTCGAGGTCTGGACTGAACTTACGGAAGGAAAAACCTTCATGATAAGACATCTGCTGAAAATCAAACAAAGCCTCTACCCCTCCCCTACTACTACTATCAATACAATGGTATTAACGGTTAACATTCTATGATAATGAATTGTTCAGCTTTATATATGATTATTTACAAGACAGACTAGTAAAAAACGAGACATCCTTACTAAACAGTTAGGAATGGATTTTACTCAACCCCATTAGATGTGTGGTTAATCTTCAAAGGCTAATCCAATTATCTTGATAACCAATTGAAGCCAATGTTGACCTTTGACCCCTTTGGAATTTGCATGATGCCCAAGGAAATGAGCCTAAACTAATTATATTTCCTGCCCCACCAATTCCAAGTTACTATTCTAATAAAACAATTCAATATACATAACATATTTAAGGACCGGAATAACAATAGTGTTTACAGACAATACTAATGTTTATATAATGATGGTTATTAATCGTACCAAACAGCGTGTCTCTATTCCAGGCCATGAAATAAGTTCCTGGAAATATCAAAGGAGAGTTCTAAAATGCCTCCCTAGACACTTGGGAAGCTCAAATAAGAGCTCTTATCCAAGGTAGGAAAATGTTGAGAGAGAGCACCACTCATAATGTCATAATGCTTCTCCGTACCCTGCCATATTGAAAATCCACGGTGAGGTCCCAGGTTTAGCTGGCTCTCGGCAAGGTGACGTCTGAACAGAGGGTGTATTTATACAGCAGGGAGAGACCACTGCTGCTGCAGTCTCTGCTTATTACCCAGAAGGCCCGGCGAGTGATTCCTCTACATTGTGAGGAAAGAGTACATGACATTACATTACAGTCATTTAGCAGACGCTTTTATCCGAAGCGACTTACAATAGTGAGTTCAACAAAGGACTCGTCACCAGAAGTCAAATGCAAAAAATGCATTTCATTCCTAACAAGTCTTCAAGAACTAAGACAGTGCTCAGGTAAAAGTACAATAGGTTCAGGTCAAAGTACAATAGTACTTTAGGCTTGTAACAGTTGACGGCCTTCTCGTCTCTCGGGGCTCCTCTGGCTTATATGACCTTTAACCTCCTTCTCCTGTCCTCCATCCCTGATTCCTTCACTCTTTAGTCTCTTTAGCCACAGCTCAGGGGTCACACCGCTCCCTCACTGTAGCTCTCTTGTGTTTCTATGGTACCAGTTCTGGCTCTGCTATGAAAAACCCGCTGGCCTAATATATCCCAAAGGTATTCCAACAGTTACAAATTGCTGCTGACTTGAGCCGGAGTGAGAGTTTGTGTTGGCTAAGTGGTTTCCACAAGGACCGCGTTCATCGCCCTTCTACAGCGTGTGGAAGTGGAACAGTATATAACAAGCTCACTTGTGTGTGCCTTCCACCTGTTACACAAGCATGATGTCAAGTTGGGGGGGGGGGGGGGGGGGGCAGGGGGGAAAGTGAGTCTTGGTTCCTCATTATGGCGGTGGAACGCTGCCTGCTGTTTCCAATCACATTGGAAACACCAACAATGAAACAGGTTTATAAATGTTCCGATTATTCTGAACAAATGATGCGTTCAGAAAACAAACAAACACTCTTATCCCCCCCCCCCCCCCCTTCCGATAATATGATCATATTCCACATCCCCAAGAGGCAGTGGTTGACTTTGTTGTTTTTTTCTGAAAGGAATATTGGCTTTTGTCCTCTCGGGAAGCTGCCTAATTGTGTTAGAGTATTAGCTGTTCACAAACAAACCTACAGGTTATCTTAAGCAATGAGATTAGCGGCTACTTTGTATGGCATCTTTTGGTCCACATAAATCAAGTCATTAAGAAGGAGAAGTGAAACTGCAGACATAAGGTGGACCATGTGTTCCCCGTGTGTAGCGTGGTAGACTAGGACGGTCAACTTTATGTTTCATCAACACACAACATGGGGCAACCTTCAGTTTGTATTTAAATATATCGTCGTGCAAAGGGGATGATGGTCATACGGGGAAGCCTAGCAAACTGTGTGTTTAATGGATGTGTTTAATTAAATACACGCTGCTGGGTTCTGCCTAAAGTATTGTGCGATGGCACTGTGGGGAGTACAAAGGTGTCGTTAAAACACCACAACAACAACAAAAAATCTTACATTCTGTTTGGGGGTTGTATGAACAGAATACAGGAGAGGGCATGGTTTTTTCAGTGGTGGTTTTTTTAATGATGTAATGTGGTTTAATGAACCCGATATCTTAACCATCGTTTTCGGTTGTTGTTTTTTCAACAACAGGCATTGGACGAGACCTTGGAAAAAGCCCAATCATTGTCAACGTAGTAATAAACTAAATAATGAATTATTTAATTACTAATCAAATATTAATATTAAATATCCCTCAAAGCCATCTATAAGGTTTTGTCTGGGCATTAAGAAGATACATTTTTTCTAACCCTTACCACCTTCTGAGTTATCAGGCAGTGCTATCCGTGGTAGCTAATATGAGCTAATGTCATGCAGCCAAAATAAATACAGCCACAAGCTTCCACAAGTCCCTTCACCTCATGGTAACAGATGTTCAGTGGTAGCCAGTGTATTCGTATCCCACTGTAGGGGGGACGACATGCAGTTTTCCACAGACAAAAAATACAAACATTATCAGCCGGGTTTGATACCCAGAAGGAGATATTGTTGAATCGACCAAAGGTTTTGACCACAGACATGAGGAGTGGCCCTGTCTGGCCTGAATGAATAAACTTGGATAGAAGAAGTCAGATACAAAGCACAGGAATAACACACACAAGGGAGAGAGAGAGAGGGGAGGGAGATAGAGAGAGGGATGGAGGGGGGGGGGGGGAGAGAGAGAGAGAGAGAGAGAGAGAGAGAGAGAGAGAGCATGTCAGTACCTCCAGTGTCTGGCGACCAAATCTCCAGGCGTGGGAGAACAGACCCGTCCAAGTCTCAGACAAGTCGCTAATGATAGAATATTTTATGTCTTTCTATATTTTTTAACTCTCTCTCTCTCTCTCTCTCTCTCTCTCTCTCTCTCTCTCTTCCTTCCCTGGTGGGACTTTACTTGAGTAAGATGCAGAGGACGACATCATCGTCTATTTCCGTCCAGTTGCCCTCCAAAGACAAAACGGGTGTTTTCTCATATGACGTTACCGTAGCAACTCAACTCCATTCAGTAAGTGACAACAATGTCTTCTGCAGAGAAGAAGGCTGATGACATAATTACAAGTGCGGTGGTCTGCTGTACCGCAGCCATTTGTGTCAGTAAAGTGAGTCGTGACAGTTGGATACAACAACAGGGCTAATGCACAGCATGGGCTCATCATCCATACTGTAATTATACCAGCACTGTGCTGTGAGCTTATCACTGTGTTTACCTTATGCTTTCCTCTACTGGCTGGAAGTCTGTAGAGGAATGCATTTGTTTCCCCACTGAATAAAACACATTGTTTTTTTTGGTCCCTTATCTCTGTTTTTTAAATCAAGTTTCGGGGCTCAACCGGATAGTGTGTGTAGTAGTCTATAGGGATTGACATGAGATCAGAGTGGTTCAGATCCTATTAAGGCTTATCAGAAAAATCTATCCCAGTATCTTGTCACGCACACACACACACACACACACACACACACACACACACAAACACACACACACACACACACACACACACACACACACACACACACACACACACACACACACACACACACACACACACACACACACACAGAGGCATGTACACGCACACACACACACACACACACACACACACACACACACACACACACACACACACACACACACACACACACACACACACACACACACACCACACACACACACACACACACACACACACACACACACATTTGTGTGTCTGGCTTTCAGCTTATCTCTCAAGTCTAAATAAATGCCATTACAGATCCATAGACTGTTTGTTCAACGGTGAAGCTACAGTGGAGTATGTACATTCAACAAATGGGTTAGCTTTTTCATTATCTGTATTTGGTGTACTATTGTTAGTCTACTACACACAGATACTATACACTGTGAACGTAGAGTAAATAATAAAACCATTGGAAGATACTTGTGTTTTTATGAGTTATTTTAAACCACTGACTTCAATGTGTGGGAAAATCAGAAGAATGAATGAATACTTGATGCATGATAGGCCTACTGCAAATAAACAGCTTAGGCAGTTTGGCAGTTCTCTCTGTTTAACTTGCTTGACATTATAAAGTTACTACAACAGTCCGCAAGTAAGCACATCTGCAACATAAACGACCGGTCTGCTATTTCTGAATCCTCAGACAATATTTTCATTGTTGGCCCCAATAGCAGTTCTCCACCTTAAAAAAAACAACCTCTTGGTGTGGCTGTAATCAAGACACTGGTCACGCCTTCCGTGGTTTCTGATTGGCCCCGCTATCGCCAGTGGCTCTTTCCCATTGGTCGGCGCACATCCACGGAATCTCCTCCTCTTACCTTTGTCAATTTCTGCGCTCCGGTTGAAACGCCTAGTCGTAGTAGTTGTGTGCTCCTTCCCACTTCCCAGGCTCGCGAAGGAAGTTACTCCTCTCTCTATTGAAAAAAACAACAACCCATCAGGCAGGCAACCGTCGGTGGATGAAACTGTCCCTTTCTGATTAGTGGACGCCTCCCCCCCCCCCCCACACTGTTGAATGAAGAAGGCAGACAGAGGGGGGTTGTAGATCCACCACCACAGTCTTTATCAGCAGTGTGAGTGAGCACTGAGCCACCAGCACCAGCACCACCACCACCCTGGCATTAAGTCGGTAACGGTGTAACTACCGAGGAGCCAGCGTGCAAAAAAAGAAACCGTCAACCGTTGGATTGTTTTTGTTGTTGTTGTGCCCACGGGAACGACGCGCACATGACATGACAAGACAAGCGATGGTTTCCTCTGGAAGATCTTGTGACACTCTTTCGCTGTGAACTTTCCTTTCAGTTTTTTCTTTTTCCCCCCCCCCCCAAAGCTGTTGACTACACGCGGTATAGTAACTGGCCTCAATACGACCGACGTAACCCGTCTCTACCATAGAGAGAGAGAGAGGGGGGGATTCACCATGCCGGAGCAAATAACCGTCTCGGAGTTCGTGACGGAGACAAATGAAGATTATAAGGCGCCGACCGCCTCCAACTTTACCACCCGAATGTCCCACTGTAGGAACACGGTGGCTGGTCTGGAAGAGGTGAGTGTGTGTGTGTGCAGAGTCTATTTTCTCTTGTGTCAATTGCGCTCAAAGCCAGCATCCTCCTATGGTTACTACAACTATAGTGATGCGTTTTTATTTTTCATTACTTACCCTCCTACACATCAAATCAACGTGTATTTTCAACCAAAGTCATCAGTTGGTATTTCTGAATGCTCTTTTTTGACTATAGGTAGCCTACCAAAGGGGACATTGGCTATTCAGTAGGACTTCATTGGTATTTATTGAGAGATATAGATTTGTTAATGGAGCCGTTATTCTATAGTTCTCCAATCTCATCATGTTTGCTTAGGACTGCTCATGAATCGATTGTACGTTTACGAGCCTTTGCCAGGAATATATATGCTATGATGACATCTACGATGGCAATAAAGACATTCCGATTCTCTGACTCTAAATGGATCTGACCTAGTTTACACCTGCACTGTAGGTGTGGAGAGAGAGTAGGCTTGGTTATTGTTTCTCTGACTTGCAGGTCATTTTCAGGAAGGACACTTCCGCTTTGTTTCTTGGGAGCCCTCCAGTGCCCCCCCCCCCACACCCACACACACACACACACACACACACACACACACACACACACACACACACACACACACACACACACACACACACACACACACACACACACCCAACCATCCTTCCCTGGTTAAAATTCACCCCCACTTTGTGTGCCAAGATTGAAGAGCTTTTCTTCAAATGGCCTTGTTGGCACGGGGAACATACCTGTACCAGAGTAAGTTAAAGTTAAATAAAAATGTCCTCATCCTCTCACTTGCTAGTATGCCTTGAATCTTGAATCCGTTTACGGGTGCATTTTGGCATCTTTTTAAATGATTAAATCACCAGACCGTTAGAGTTCATTAACCAGCATTCACCTGTGCAAATACTATTGTGGACAGAGAAATCGACCACGTTATTCAGTCGTAAAGCTGTGATGTAGGCTATACAGTCAGTAGTCAGCCGTAGTAAAATCGAATATTTAAGTAGTATAACGATCCAGTGTAAAGTTATTGCATGTAACATCTAATGCATAAAACGAACACACAGAGACAGGCTTTGAGCTCCTGGGTCCTAATGCCAGTGTTGCTCAACTAATCCACATCCAGGCTCGATGTCAGGTTTACCGTAAGCCCTGTGATCCCTTGCACCTTGGTGAGGGTTGTGGCTTCTTTTGTTTTTCCATTTGGCTGCCAGACGCACACCTGCTCAGGGCGGACAGGTGCTCAGGCGGACAGGTGCCTCGCGCGTGGAGGAAAGCCTCATGCCACCTGCTTCCTCCTTTTCCTAACTTGAACTGGAAAGTTCATAGAGATGTCTGGTGTCTTTGGGCTGTGAACAGGGTATCTAGGTCAAATGAGGCATACCATTGTGTCTACAATTCGGCAGACACGGGTGACTTATTCAAACATATTGCATACAGTGTCCGCAATGCTCGAAATTGATAAAGGAAATTGGAGATTAAAAGGAATGAAACACAAGCAGTCATCACAGTAATAAGCCTTTATCTTAACTAGCTAATTCTGGGACAATAGCTTTTGCTTTGTGAGGCCGGAAAAGGTCATATTGTTATCCCAGAGAATGGTGCGGTAGCCGGTTAGGGAGCTTTGGTTCCGCTAGTGTTGTTGTTTTTAAGTTGACCTATCCACGGCGACCAACACAAGGACACATTGTTGGGACAACAAGCCCTCATTCACTTTGCTGTGCTTGACCAGTGGAACACCGCAGTGGACGGGAACAAGAACACTTCCGTGTATTGTCTCGCTCGCCATGGCTGGAATCCCTTTTTCTCTCTCTCTCTCTCTCTCTCTCTCTCTCTCTTTTGCTGTCTCTCTCTCTCTCGCTGTCTCTCGCTGTCTCTCGCTGTCTCTCTCTCTCTTTCTCTCAGCCTCTACATGTACACAAACCTACAGGAATCTTTTTCGTTATTTCAGGCCTTTTGGTCGCTTAATATGTTGAATAGAATATATATATTTTTAATTATTATTTATTTATTTATTTTTTCCAAGAGAACATTTTATGGTACAGGCTATAACCCACATCTATATATTTGTCCTTTGCTTTTTTATTTCTTCTCTTCTCTAAAAATAAGTTTTAGAATTATTCAATAACATAACAATTATTATATTACACAGAAGCAGCTGTATTGTAAATGCCCTTTTCACCTTGACATGGCGGTCAATGACAGATTTGCTGTGCCGACAGTGAGACAATGATACCGTCAGCTAGGGGACTGTACACTATTGATGTCCTTTTCTTAGAAGTCTGGAGCTTTACAAATGCAACATGTTGTACATTAGGTTATGCTGATGCTTCAATGTAGTACACTCAAGGACACTTTACCATACCTACCATACCTGGTTGAACACACTTGTTGACACCGCGAAACAACTACACATTCATTAAAACCAAAGCAGTTTAAGTTCTACGGACCGTTGACCATAGCTTGTCAAGGACTGAAACACACTGTGTTTGGAGTGTGTGGAGAGGTTGGCACGTTTTTCATTTGTGAGCGGACGGGCTTGTTGGGAAATCCGTTATCCCAGATGGCCCCCCGGAGTCGTTTGGGCAAATCATGTTGAGGTTCTGATCCTAAATCCTGAAAGGGGGAGGGGGTAAATCCCCCAAAAAATGTAGAGCACATTTTGTAGAGCACATTTTGAGAGCATATAAGATTCCAACATCGTCCGGTTTGGATTTGCTAATGTGTGTTATTTAAGAGGGGGTTAACCTTTTTTGGTGCTTTTGACCTCTCCCTCTGGGGATGGGATCAAACCAGTCGGATCTTGGATGGACACAGACTGTTTAATGTCATTATTTATCCCTTAACTTAATAACATCCAAACGGCTCGTTTAAATGTGTCCAGCAGAAGGCTTTTAAAATCCACAAAAAGCACTTAATAAAGGTGTGCGTCCTCTTAAACCCACAGCAGCTATTAAACCAGTTTGTCCAGTGTGAAGGTTGATTGGACTTTGAGTCCCCCCCCCCCCCCCCCCCCCCCCCCCCACTCTGTCATGTAAAACATACATAGTCCTTATTTGCCAACCGCTCACTGTTGTAGTCCTCCTCAGATTAAGTTAGAATGTCAAGAAACAGGGAACATATCTCAGATTTTAGGCTTTGTGAGGCTGCTCAACGTGACTGGAAAGCCATGCCGCTCTCTGTGCCATGGAGCTGGGTCCATAGATCTTGTTGGACCAGTGGCAAAAGCACCACTCAAGCCTGGCAGAGAAAACGTCCCTCTCTTTTTTTTTAGTGATGGGATAGAGGGATCGCTGTTCGATCTCCAGGGTCTTGCTGTTTATCTTGTGTATTTCAGATTCAGATTCAGATTACTTTATTAATCCCGAGGGAAATTAAGGTGCTGGAGCTGTTACAGTTACAGCCTACCGTCTCCTATTCCAGTTTTGTCGGTCTATGCCACCCTGGCCAAAAAACATTTCCATTTTTTTTTAAACACAATACCCAAGCAAATCTTTCTACACTTCTGTTCGTCGATAAGCTTCTCACAGCAGTTTATACTTTCAATGGACATTCAAGTGTATTCATTCTGTGGCACATTGGTTTGGTTTGAGTTGGGCTGGGTGTATGTGTGTATTTCATTTCAGCAACAACCCACTCTAAGTGTCAAGTATAATTACTTTCAGGGGGCCAATACAACCCATATGACAAACATTAATCACAATGACTCCATTGTCAATCTCTTAACCAATCATCCAGCTGCATGCATTTACCGCCTGAAATACACTATAGTGCCTTGCAGGCGTCCCGCCTCCAGTGTGTTTCATGTTGTGCATGCCGGTAGGGACGGCAATGCTTATAATTTAGTCTCCGGGATCCGTTGCGTGGAAACCACTATCGTCCCCCCCCCCCCCCCCCCCTCTCGGTTAGTTTGATCCTTCATGAATGATGATTAAATCACAGCGTGCCCTGTCAGCCTGCCGTCTCTTTTACTGTTAAACATTCTCAGAGCTTCTGGGCACGGCCAGAGACTCACACAATAACCTCACAGCCATCGTCCCATCGGTGGGCCCGGCGTCCCGCGGTGAGGCACCGCAAGTCGTCCAGTGTTTTTGTGGCCTCTCCCCTCATACCTCCCCCACCAGGCCTTCCCCTCTGTTCTCTGTACCCCCCCACCACCCTCCTCTCACCCGTCAGTTCATTTTTCTCTGTTGAATGAGTTATTTATACCAAGGTATGGCAGGGGAGGAGGAGGAGGAGGAGGAGGAGGAGGAGGAGTGGGGGGGCTTGTCACAACTCAATTTGTGGGCTGAAGCCGTAATCCGTTGGAATTTGGCCGATGGATACCTGCCACTATGGCATGCCTGCTATGTACAAACAATGCCTCTGTTCCAACACAGAGTGTGTGGGTGTGTGGTGTGTGTGTGTGTGTGTGTGTGTGTGTGTGTGTGTGTGTGTGTGGTGTGTGTGTGTGTGTGTGTGTGTGTGTGTGTGTGTGTGTGTGTGTGTGTGTGTGTGTGTGTGTGTGTGTGTGTGTGTGTGTGTGTGTGTGTGTGTGTGTGTGTGTGTGTGTGTGTGTGTGTGTGTGTGTGTGTGTGTGTGGGTGGGTGGAGAATATTCGGTGGAACACCGGCCGCCCAGACTACCCTTGCCGTCTGGTGGCCCTCCCGGGAGACAAATCACACATCTTCCTGGCTCGGGTTATTACAAATGATGCCCCCCTTCCCCTTTAATCCATCATGTGTGGGCTGAGCACTGCAGGACCCGGCACACTCAAGAAGATATCTATTTATATCACCCCCTGGTAGACGTTTCGCGTTCCTCTTGTTTTCACATAAATCCATTGTTCCCCTTCAAACCCCACAATTGTTCTCCTCTCCACCCCAACCACACCACACCACACCCACACCCACACCCCTGATGCTAGCGAGAACAGCTCCGTGCGCCCACGGTGGGTTTTATTGGCACGCCGGGCTGCCAGCATGTGCTGATGCTGGAGCAGTTCCCAGGCCACTCGGGGAAGGCTTGACCTCCCTCACTCCCACAGATTCCCCCTCCCTCCCCTCCCCGGCCACCACAGTTGGCGGGAATGGCCGCAGCCACGCTGCTTCGGGGACGGCAGCTGCCTCCCTGGAAACAGGTGGCCCGCAGAAGAGTTTGAAGCTGGCTTCACACGGGGGACAGCAGGCTTATGTAGGCATACTGGGATACCCCCCCCCGCCCAAGCTTAGGCACCCTCTCCCGGACCCCATTGCTCTGTAAGGGGACGTGGTTTCGCACAAGCGTGAGTTTGGACGCCGGACCTCTGTCCAATGAGGTCGGGGCCTTGAGCAACCACGGCCTTCTTAAATAAGAAGCTTAATTCCTACTGTAATTGAAATGGGAGGCTTGGCAGGGTTTGGCAAGTCTGTGTCCTTGAGTGAATCTCATCAAAGTACATTGAAGCAGTGTGCACCGTGCATGGCAGGTTAGTCAGGTGGTATTTCAGAATATTGACTTGTCCAATGCGAGCCTTTTAGTCTTTATGCTAGGTTCCCACTATCACGATTCGCGGCACGATTTTAATCGCGGACTAATCGTGGTGATCCTATCAGAACTTGAGGTCAGTCGTGGCAATCGTGTTAATCGTAGAAACTTTTTGAACGGTTCAAAAATGTTCTACGATCAATTGTCAATCGGGATCATCGCATCAGATCGTATTGCATCATGACAAAGCGCGACAGATCGCATCTAATCGTGGCGATCGGGATCGATCTTAGACAGGGCAAACACCACGCTCTGTTGAGATGTGTTGCGATCTCCCACGATCTGTTACGCTCTGTCGGGTCCCATTGCTCAAGACCTGACACGAATGACTCACGAGCAGATAGGAGTTGATACGAGAAGATGCGAGTGCAAATGTTGCAGTAAAGTGCATGGTAATATAATATAATTTACAGTAGAGTAGATACGAGTAGATAAGGAGTAGATACGAGTAGTTACGTTTTTACACGAACGCTCACGATCTGGTCATTATCCGCAACTCCTGCCATCATCAATGGTTGAGGGTTGTAGTGTTCACTCTGTAAAAGTTCAAGAAACAATGAAGTCCATGGTCAGTCGGGCTGTATATATACCCGTTCGGGGTCCAGTCGTAGCTCAAATCGTGATCACCCTCGATCATGAGAGTCATCGCGGCCAAAATCGTATCCTATCGGAACGGAGCGCATCGGTTCGTGATCAGATCGTCCCAATTCGGGGGAACCCGATCGTGATGATCGTGTCAGATCGAGACCCAATCGTGGACTCGATCGAAACAATCCTATCGGAACGTATGTGATCGTATAACGGGAGATCAGACCGTGACAGATCGTGACACCTGAAATTGACAAATCGTGACCAGATCGCGTCCGAGCACAACAAATCGTATCAGAACGTATCGACTCGCATCACCTCGTATCCAAACCTGAAATTTCTGAGAAATTCCACGATCAGCTACGAATGGCCAATCGTGGCGTTTGTAACGGATCGCACAACAGTGGGAACTAAGCATTAGTCGTCACTCTACAACCCAACTTGTTTGTTTTGTTACCCGGGTGTGTGCGTGTATGATTGGGGGGGGGTGTGGGGGGGGTTGGAGGTTAAGCTTCATTCTTGCCCAGGGGGTTACAGGGTTAGAGACCCTGGGCGGGGGGAAGGGGGGGAAAGTCAAGACCCCGCCCATCCGTCAGTCAGAGTTCCCGACTCTTGTCGGGAGACGACTCTTGTCGGAGACGACTCTTGACGGCGGCTTTTGTCTCGGGACGGTCGACGTGGCTCTTCATTAATGAACTGCATCATTGACTTGTAGCCAGGGCCCTCTCTGCACCGCCGGGCTCAGTGGGCGGAGAGAAAGGTTGTGTGTTTGTGTGTTTGAGTGGAGTGGATGGTGTGTGTGTGTGTGTGTGTGTGTGGGGGAGGGGGGGGGGGGGGTGCTTCTGCTTTCTTCACTTATCCAATGTTTACTCCAGTGAAGTGTGCGATCCACATGCTGCAATCAAGTCAATTGATGACATCCCCATTGGATCCCTTTCATGTTCCGTTGTGTGTGTTTCGGTTTTCTTCTGAAACATTTGTGCCACGTGTAACATCGACGTCAAAGAACTCCGTTACCCGATTGCAATATTATTCTCCGCTGATGCTCTTGAGCCTGAATGGAAACAATACATAATGGCGTTATTTATACATATTTCGATTTAATCTCCCGAGACTTTTCATTGGATTACGTTTCATTTTGCAGCAGCCCTACGGAATAGACCGGTGTCATCTAATGGAAAGCTGAATTTAATAAATTGGTATTGAATATAATTATGTAGTAGTAATGTGTATATTGAATAGTCCCTTGGACAGCCATGTGGGTGTGAGATGGGGTTATGCGGGCGATGGGGGCGGGCCCTGACATCCCATTAATCACATACAGTCCACGTCGTAGCTTCCATGATTAAGATCTAAGGTCCCCCGGTAAGCCTCACGTTTGCTTAAGAAGTGTGATTATTATCAAAGCCCTCACAATGTCGAGCAGAGGTTAACATGATGTGGAGGACCACGTGGATGCCAGATCCAGGTTCCCGCTAGACTTCAAAAGTACACACACACACACACGCACACGCACACACAAAAAATGCTCCCTTGTAAATTGATCTTTTCCAGACCAAAAGCGGGTCATTGGCGTTAAGTATCTTCCGGCCCCTTTCCCTCGCCTCTTAGAAGTCGATGGTAACCCAACCGCAGGACGCAGTCCCCACCGGCAGGTTAGTACAGGCCGATATGACGGAGCCAGAGGGAGCAAGGAAAGGAAAGAATAGAATTAGAATAGGGGTGGTTCAGGAGGAGGAGGAGGAGGTGTTTTTGGTTTCCACCTCAAAGCACGGCACATTTGGTGCTCATTCCCCCAGCCCTCCCGCCAACTCTGCTTCCATCATCAGCCTCCCGCCGCCAGCTTTACACACTTCACTAAATACTTCCCCTCAAACATACAGCACACAGGGTTTTTGGTTTTTTTCAGGTCGCTTTCGTCATCATTATAGTCTGTTGTCGTTCGACAAAGCCTGTGATTTGCCTGTCTTTTTTTCATGTTATGTTTTATACCACCCCTCCCTCTCTCCCTCTCTCCCTCTCTCCCTCTCTCCCTCTCTCCCTCTCTCCCTCTCTCCCTCCCTCACTCCTTTACTTTTATGTGCTGCTGCTGCTTGGTGCTTTCATCACACTTGAAAGTCAGTGGATGATACTAAAGAACGCCGTAAACTTCAGTCGCACACACATTTGACAAGAGGTTGAAGCGGCAGGCAGAGGTGGGTGTGGGTGTGTGTGTGTGTGTGTGTGTGTGTGGGGGGGGGGGGGGTGTGTGTGTGTGTGAAGAGAGGAGGATGGGGGATGGGGGGTGTGGGGAGGACAGCAGAAGTTTGTTTTCATTAGTAAAAAAAAAAAAAAAAAGAAAAGCCAAACCCAGCTTTGTCGTCACCCCCCCCCCCCCGTTGCGAGTGTAAGCTCTGGCAGGTGGTGTTAACGGCCTGTCCGCCAACACACCCGAGTGGCCCGGTCTTCTCGCGGCGGCAGCAGCAGCAACCGTAAAACGTTCCCTGAAAAAAATGTGTCCTGCTGCGATTTAAGACGTCTTAAACGAGTAAAAGAGTCGAGGTCAACCAAAAAAACCGAACGGATAGAATTCTAAACGTTAGTGTGACGTCGCAACGGACAATCGAGTCACGTTGGAAGAGTGTCCGTGTTCACGGCTTCTTCTTCTTCTGTAAGTTCGATCAGTGGCCCTCAAGTCGTCGTCGTCGTCGTCAGGCGGGGGTTCGGGTGGCGCGCCTACGAGAGTGTGTCAAACGGTTTTATGGGGCACAGTAAAAGTGACTCTCTTTCTCACCCCCCTCACACTCTTTTCTTTACACCCACACACACACACACACACACACACACACACACACACACACACACACACACACACACACACACACACACACACACACACACACACACACACACACACACACACACACACACACACACACACACACACACACACACAGCAGAGTCCCATTGAGCCTGGCGTACTTTTCCGTACCTCGCCCAGGCTGACCAGCCTCACACATCCCAACTGTGTGGGAGAACAAGCCGGGCAGTGGAGCCCTAGCGTGGCAGCGGTTGCCCACCCTCCCTCCCTCCCTCCCACCCCTCCCCCTGGACGACACCCACTCCCGGCTAAATATTGACTTTACTTGCTCAACACACACGGGGCAAAGTTTGTGAATCGGTGCCTTTTTTTTTTTTTTTTAAAGACGGGATTCTGAGTCAAGTACAGCAGTGTGTACTGCAGTTCTGGAAAAGGGGAAACCAGAAGGGGAGTGCTGCGTTGGACTCGCCTTCTCCGACCGTACAAGTTGCCTCTCAGTGGAATTTCACAGCGATCCATCCACCCCCCCCCTCTCCTCTCCTGTTTGTTTAGTTTCTGCTGGAGGAGGAGAGCTGCGTGTGTACAGTATATCTGACCCACATGCTGTGAAACGACTTGCAGGTGCCATGTGTGGGGGAAGTCAAGCCAAGCTGTGGTTCTTCCCTCTGTTCATCAACCTGTGAACGCACTGCACGTGCAGCGAATGTTCGAGCAGCTCTCGCTCTTAATCTGGCTTGTGGCCAGAGTAGACACAAGTCAGCACCACTAGTCTGTCTCATGTCCTGCTGCTGCTTCCTCTTCTTCAGCCGCAGGACCGGGGGACCAGACCAACTGGTGTTTCAGGCGTTTGTGTTTGTGTTGGGTGTATATATGTGTGTGTGTGTGTCTCCTATTGATCCGTGAAGCCAATCATCGGCGTTATTGTGTGACGCATTGTGTGGACGCCCTTTGTTTGTTTTGGGATACCCATGGCTAAGGCGTGACTGTCTGACCTCTGTTCCCCCTCACCCCTCCGGTGCACCCCCCCCCCCCCCCCCCTTAAGCTTGTGTCTATAAGGCGGCACCAATCATACAAGGGTAGAATTGGAGGTGTAGGGGGTGGGGTGGGATGTCTGAAGGACACGAAGAGAGACGTTTTCCAATCGCACTAATGCACTAACGTGTGCCGTTACAGCCGCCTCCCCGCAGAGCTGAGAGGCTGGCTGTATTTATTTACACATCATTACTTAGTGTAGCAGTGTGTAACAATCGTCTTGAGTGACACACACACACACACACACACACACACACACACACACACACACACACACACACACACACACACACACACACACACACACACACACACACACACACACACACACACACACACACACACACACACACACACACACACACCTGCCTGTATGAAAAGTATCGCGTTGTGGTTAATTTGATCTTCTTTTTTGGCATCTTATGTCCGCCGGTCTGTGGCCCGAGCCGGCTGCCGAACAATTCATCAAAAATACTATCAACATTGCAATATGACCAAGGGTACTGTCCGAATCGCAGAAGCTGCAGTTTATTGATGAGGGTAATAGTGTGTAACTGCAGGTTTGTAAAAACCTGCAGTTAGACACTATTACCCTAACCCTCTGCTCCTCCTAGTCAAGGGTTTTTACAAGTCCCTGAGCAAGACACCTAATCCTGACGAGAGATGGCTGTCTCCTTGCATGTGTATGAATGGGTGAACGTGAGGAATCGCTCAATTCATATCAATTCAGTCCATTTACCATTTTAAAATGTCTAACACTATTATAAAGGAAGTACTGTAGTGCTGCAGAGATGCCCTGGCCTACAGACCTCAACAAATGTCACACTATCATCATTTTTTTTTAAAGTAAGTTCAATTGTGATGCAACAATGATGATTCCCGCTAATAGTGAATCATACTGCATTCACAATATCTGTGTGTGTGTGTGTGTGTGTGTGTGTGTGTGTGTGTGTGTGTGTGTGTGTGTGTGTGTGTGTGTGTGTGTGTGTGTGTGTGTGTGTGTGTGTGTGTGTGTGTGTGTGTGTGTGTGTGTGTGTGTGTGTGTGTGTGTGTGTGTGTGTGTGTGTGTGTGTGTGTGTGTGTGTGTGTGTGTGTGTGTGTGTGTGTGTGTGTGTGCGCTCAAGATGTAGAGTGGATGGTTTGGATTACAACCTAAATCCGTGTGTATGTGCTTGTTGAGGCCCTCAGAAGTAGGCCTAACGCAGGACTAGCAGACATGCTGTCATCTGCAGATAATTCCCCGACTGGAGCAGTGGTTCAGAGGATCCGCCTCATCTGTCAGTTACTGCCATATGCCATCATCCTGCCTGGAATGTCTTTCTTCTCCAGCGCCCAGAGAGGAGGAAGTGGTCATGGCCATGTCTAACAAGAGTCTCGCAATCTCCTTCGTTCTTCCTACTCAAACATTTTCCTCGTCTTGCCCTTCCCCCTACCCTGTCTCCCCCCCCCCCCCCCCCCCCACTGTCTCTCTTTCTCATTCTCTCTCTGTTTCACTATGATTGCTTTGTCTTAGATTTCCTCTTTCTGTCTGCATTGGCTTTGTCTTTGTGGTAATATTCAGATAGGCTTACAGTCTTGGCACAAAACCCCAGCCCTTGCAATTATTGCAGAAAATTAGGCTTTCAGCCTTTTCAGAGTATCATTTGCAAACATTTAAATCATTCTGAACCCCCCCCCCCCCCCCCCGAAATTAAATTTTGCCTGCATGACTGGAGCGGAGGCTTTGGGAGAACACTTGTTTTTAATGTGGCTGCTTGCTCTCCGTTATTGCCTCAGAGTTCTAGTCACGCACAAGTAGAAAAATATAACCGAGTTAGATATCGCTGTGAGGCAGACAATCGGAGCGATGTAAAGGGAGAAAACCCTGCCCCCTTTGACCATTCTTTGCTAGTTTCCCCCTCCATGTTTTTCCTTTTTTTTTTTCTTTTTTTTGTCAAGACCTTGGGAAAGGAAACTCCTAGCCCTCCACAACACTGTTAGTTCTGCCTTTAGCCAGTGCATGCAGCCAGAGTAATTGTGCTTGCCTGGCTAGGCTAGCTAAGCACCGGCTTAGCCATTGGCGATATCCTTGTGACAAAACAGTCAAACTTTAGCTTTGGTTTTCTTTTGAACCTGGTTCACACGGGTCATTCCGGTGCCACGGTTTTGATTGGCCTCGTGGCGTCTTGTTTCAGACGCGGCTGTGGTAACCGCTAGGTCAGCAGGAAGTCGGATGGTGTTTTTAAAGCCGGTAAAAGGAAATGAAAAGCCATTTTCATGTGTTATTTTTCTGTACACATACAAGAAAAATACAATCTCCCATACAGGCAGACGGGCAGGCAGACACGCACACACGCAGACAGACCTAGACATAAGAACACCTGCCCAGCACAACAAGGTTGATATTGATTACTTGGGACTTTACATTTATTTAACCTCAACACCATGGGTCATTACAAACTCCCACACATTTTCAACACTATAATTTTCTTTGTGTGTGTGTGTATTCATTAGAATTGTCTCTCTCTCCCATCTAATGAGCAAACACTTTAAATACAATATATCAAATCAGTGCTCCCATATTGTCACCCCTTCCTCCGGGTTCAGGAGGTGGAATGACTGCATCACATCGCTATGGAAACAAGCAAACCCCCCCCCCCCCTCCCCCTCCCACCCCCTCTGGGAGTTGATTGTCTCTCTAGATTAGCTACCACCTACCAGCTGCTGCTGCTGCTGCTGCTGCCTGAATACTAGGATGATGATGATGATGATGATGATGATGGTGGTGGTGAGGTAATGCATAAACATAAGGATTCATTTGAATCTCTTCCGTATACTCTCTGTCTTTATAACAGCCGCCACATTCACGATGTGCTTGACAATTACGAGGTGCTCGGGCTCATTTAGCTTGATTGCCATCAGGAGAGGTAAAGCAGCAATCTAAACTGCAAGTGCTGCAAGTGCTTATCTAAAAAGCTAATATAGCTATAATCCTGTTTGGCCCATTTCCACAGTGTGAAAATTCCCTCTGGCTATGTTTGGGGCAAAACGTGTTTGTTTTAAACAATGCTGGGGAGACTAAGGTTGGTGGGGTGCTGGGATGTAAGATTAACTCGGCCATGGAAGGTTTCATGTAAATCTAAGTTGAGGATGGAGCAAGTGTTGCCGTATGCGTGAAGCGACTGAGGGTGTGAGTGGCAGGTAGGGCCCTGTGTGGGGGTGGGTGTGGGTGTGGGGGTGGGTGGGTGGGGTGGTCCCTCCCTGGTCAATAACAATGTTAATGTCCATGTCAATATACACATGCAGGCTGCATGGCTTATTCAGCGCAGTAAGTTTCAATGCAGCAGAGGGGTATGACGGCTCTGGAAACCCAGCTTCCTCCTCAAACAGGATGAACACAGTACTATTGACTCACACCTTTTCTTACATTCACCCAGTCCTCATCAATTCATAATTTCCGTTTTTTTTAAAACCAATTACAAGTACACGGTATAGTCGGTGCACTAAACCTCGCTCTTATCTGCGACGAGCGCCCCGGCATGCGTAATGAAAGCTTTCTCCTTGAAACAAACTGCTCGCTATAAATCTCCCGTCCGTTTAGTTACCCCCGGCTCCGGGAGAACAATCCGGCTATTGCCCGGGGGGGGGGGGGGGGAGCCCAGCTGCGGGCCGAACCCTGGGCCTCAATGGATCTCGCACACAATCTACACAATAGAACGGCCTGGCTGCTCTGCCTCAGTGCCGCCTTACCTTCTGTCCAATGTGCACACATAGCCCAGAGTGTTTATATTCCTGAGCTAATATTTGAAAAGCACACACACACACGAACAGATCGTCAACTGGGTTGATGAGTTTAGGCTATACATTAGTGATACATTGGTCTGTTAGTTCTGCCAATTGTTGTCAATCCCGTGTGTGTGTGTGTGTGTGTGTGTGTGTGTGTGTGTGTGTGTGTGTGTGTGTGTGTGTGTGTGTGTGTGTGTGTGTGTGTGTGTGTGTGTGTGTGTGTGTGTGTGTGTGTGTGTGTGTGTGTGTGTGTGTGTGTGTGTGTGTGTGTGTGTGTGTGTGTGTGTGTGTGTGTGTGTGTGTGTGTGTGTGTGTGTGTGTGTTTACTTGAGTGGCAACCAAAAGCTTTTGGAAGCTTTCTCTCATCTATCTGTGGTCCAAGTTGTGTGGCTCATTTGGTTATTGCTATTTAATGTATGCTGATCCAACAGCTTCTTCTTTGTATGTACTCTGTAAATATCCTGATTTTGGGTGGAAAATCTTTAGTATTATATATATATTTTTTACGCTCTTGTCTGTAAATAGTTACTTCTGCCGGCCAAAGACGCCCAGAGCTCAAAGGTAAGAGTGAGAGAGAGAGAGAGAGAGACCACAGGCAGTCCAAGCTGCCTTCACCCTTTCTGTGCAAACACTCGGTGGTCACCTCCAGATTCCCCTGTGGTCTTCCTCCTCCTCTTCATCTCATTGTGGTCCTCAAAAAAGGGCTTGACTCCCTCATGGTCTTTGTGGCTGGTTGGTCGGCCTCAGCATGTTTTTACCAGTACCTATATACAGCAGGGTATTTTCTTGGGAGGATAACCAGGGTGAGTTTTGGCATTCAGGGTGTGGGGTCTAAGTGGAGGTTAGTGTGTGTGTGTGTGTGTGTCAGCCAGACGGCGCTAATGAGATAATGGTTATGTGTAGCGGATGATTCAGTTGCGTTTACAAGGCTGTCACCACACAGCGCTGCAAAAGCACTTTTTTAATATGTATGTGTCGCTAACCGTAAGCTTCTTGAAATAAGTTCAATGGCACTTTTGTGGTACAGAGTTTTATATCACGCTTGGGTTTGTCTATATGGCGCCAAGATTAGCTATAAATAGACTTGACTAGCTGTAACTTGAGGTAGTTTATCATAACAATCATAGTTTAGTATCTTTTTGCCAAATAAAGCATAATATGTATGCCTTAATCAAACATTTGCATATTCTTCTTTGTACTGATGTACCGGAAAATTTCAGTAAAAAAAAAAAATACATTTGTTTTCTGATTTATCTTTTTGTGAGGTGAGTAGGCAAGTTCGCTCACCTCTTTAATAACATTTGAGTAACCTTTGGTATTGAGTTGAGGAGAGTGGAGCGTGAATACAGAGAGACCAGTCCTCCAGTTGGTCTAAACTAACCATGTTCCCATCATGTCGTCTTGGATTGTAGCTGCCATCCCTTCTCGTGCCTCGGTGGTTCCGCTACTAGATTCAAAAGGTGTCCAATCACAGGATGTCATCGTCTTCGCTGTACACACAAAATGTGCACACTAATTAATGTAAGAAGTTGGATACTAGGCCAAAATGGCCCAAAATAGCCTGGCTAATGGTGAGCCATTCATCCCGTGTCATCCCGTGTCCCACATACAACTGCACCCCGTGGCGTCCTCCACGCAAACTGAGCACTGAAGTCATTTCAGAGTCCAAAAACTTTAAACTCTTAAGACTTTGTCCTTGAATTTACACACACTTATTCCAAAAAGAGGTTTGACTTCATGTTGCTTCGTTCAGTTTTTCTATTTGTTTGACGTTGATCGTCTCTAAAGCAGGCTTGTTAAAATACTCACTCACTCACACTCTTTCCCCCCCCCCCCCCCCCCCCCCCCCCCCTTGTGCTCAGACTAGATTGACTGGGGAGCTGCAGTCTATTTATACCTTTTCTCTTGAATAATACATCACTGGCAGAGAGCAAGGAGACGTCACCGAGGTGTGTGTGTGTGTGAGACACACACCTCTGTGACACACACACACCACATCACACACAGTCATCCCTGAGCGAGTCCAGAGGGTTTGTATCGGCCTTAAATGCAGACCATCTCGCAGGGAATAAATTCATCAAAATGTGCAATATTCAAATTGCAGGAGCTGCAATTTTTTGATAAGGGGAAAATGTGTAAATAGAAATTCATAACGCCACTATAAATGAAATACTGTAGCGCTGCAGATATGCCCTGACCTACAAATTATTTTTCTTGGTATAGACCCCAACAAGTCACCTCATGCCAATTATGATGCACAATGAATCACATGGCATTCACAATATCGGCCAGAATAGGTTTAATCGCAATATGTTTTTGTTTTTTTCTTTACCAGTAGTTTCTTTTCCTGAGCTGTAGCTCAGAGTAGAGGTAGAGTGGGTTGTCAGACAACCGGAAGGTTGCTGGTTGAGGTGTTCCCTGAGCAAGACCCCCTAACCCTAACTGCTCCCAACGGGCGCAGTCAGGGCCCTGTCTTGCATGGCGGGGAGTGTGCATGGCAGAACTTGTAAAGCGCTTTGAGTGGCCACTGGGTAGAATAGCGCTATATGAATGCAGTCCATTTACCATTTTTTTGATATCGTTCAGTTACTCCACGTGCTGCAGTTGTACTGTGTACACCTGACCAGTACTGTCCACCACCTTTCCTCTCAGACCAGGCCTGTGTGTGTGTGTGTGTGTGTGTGTGTGTCATGAAAAGCACTTAGAATAAAATGTATTATTATCATTAACTATTATTATATAGGCTACATACTGCATGTACCGTGTTGGCTCTTACTTTAAAAGACCCCTCATCTCTTGTCTCCTCCCCCCTGTCTGCTCTGTAGGCTCTGGACGTGGACCGCAGTGTTCTGTACAAGATGAAGAAGTCTGTGAAGGCCATCTACGTATCTGGGCTGGGTGAGTTCTCTCTCCCTCCCCCTCCCCCTCCCCCCTCTCTCTCTCTCTCTCCCGCCCCCCCCCCCACTTTGTTCAGTGGTTCACCCGGCACGCTACTTGGCGTGTATGACGCCGTCGACTATTAAAGGCACCGGGGAGGAAAATCCTATGCGGACGATATTTTTGTGGAACAAAGATGGCCCGTGATGAAAGAGGGAGAGAGAGAGAGAGAGAGAGAGAGAGAGAGAGAGAGAGGAAAAGTGCTGACCTGGGAACAGTGCAGCGCTCTGTTCAGGTCCGAGACACGGCTGTCCGATCCACAGCTGTGTGTGTGTGTGGGGGGTATAGGGTTAGTGGTACTACTCCCCCCCCTCCCCCCCCCCCCATAAGAAAAAATGAAAGACGGTCGTAATAGTTAAGCCAGTTGCTATAGACCCAAGTGCTCTTTCCTTCTTGTATTGAAACCCAGATGTTTGCCGGTGGAAACGTCTCTCCCTCTGTGTTTGCATTAAACACACACACACACCAGCCGCCTGTATTTAGAGGAGGGCTCCTCCTATCGTCGTTTCCCCTCAAGGTTTCCGACAGAGGCGGGCCTCCATTTGAGGTCACCTTTGCTTATCTATACCCTAACGCACATCCAGGAAAAAGGGCTGAGGTCCTGAGAGTTCGGGTAAAAAAAATATATATATACAAAATAAGTAAGTAAATCATGGGTTGGAGGCGGAGGACACTTCTGCCATATGCCCATGGTGACCCCGGGTCACAACATGGACAATGTCAGTGACGACGACAGCTGCTCGGGGTCACATGATCCTGTACATGTGTGTGTGTGTGTGTGTGTGTGTGTCTGCGTAACTTTGATCGCCTGCAGCAGTGGATGAGAGGAGAAAGAAAGGAGGGAAACTTCAACCTTCAACCCACATGACCGATATACCCCATCCTGCTTTTAGTGCCCTTGAGCAACAGACTGAAGCCCTGATCTTTGCTCTAGCTGTCTGAACGCCGGGAGACTGAACTCGGTCTCCACAGGCCACAGACAAAGTGGATTCGCTGGATATTACGACAGAGGTGTTGCATGGGGGGGGCAGAATACACTAAAAAGAAGCGAGAATAAGATCTACTTAATTAATCCCTGTGGGGGAAATTCAGTCTCTGCATTTGAGCCATCCTGACCACACAGTGTAGTGCCAGTTTCTAAAAACAAAACAAAAACACACACTGGTTCTCAGTGCCATCACCGGGGTTATGGCAGGGCAGGAGTGTTATCCTGCAATGTTAGACATACTGTACCCGTAACACAACATAGTCAGACGGTGAGAGACAGTGAGAGACGGCCGCGGTTCAACGGTGACTTCCGTGTGTCTCTGTCTTCGCACGGCTGCAGGGCTTGGCGCTGAGCTCGGTTGGTGGTTGTTATTGTATTTTTTTTTTTATGAATAAATCGCCAGCCCTGACTCCATCCCGACGACACTCGGAGGAGGAGGAGGAGGAGGAATGCCAAGGCTCCGGAGAGCCGCAGGAGTAGATAAGAGCCAGGGGGAATGAGAAGGATTGTGCTGAGAATACTTGTTGCTATGGGGCAGGTTTTGGTTGGCTTGGATGCGGCTGGTGAATAATACACACACACACAAAATGGCAAAAATAACTAGGCCCTGTGGTCACCGGTCTTATTTGTTTTTTAACAAAAATGTTTCCTGATAACTTCAGTCTCTAAAGAAGGAAAGAAATAAAGGATAAAGTTTGTGTGTCGATGAAGTCATGAACCAAATGCCGTTGAATTGGATCAAGGCCTGGAATACAAGGTCACCGTTGGTTCTTCAGTTGGATCTCCTCCCTCTGTTCCTTCATCATAACTCAAGACCAGAGTTTCACCTTCGTGTGCAGGTGCAGGTGGCATAGCAGAGTTCAGTGTGTGTGTGTGTGTTTCATGTTTGAACCTGAAAACCTTCATCACTTATCGAGTGGATCACGTCACCTCCCGTTCTCTCGCGGCCGCGAGTGACATACACAAACAGACACACACACACACACACACTCTCTCTCCATCCAGACTGCTCTCCCAGCATATACACTGTTGGTGTGTTTAGATCGCACGCACACACACACACACACACACACACACACACACACACACACACACACACACACACACACACACACACACACACCACACACACACACACACACACACACACACACACACACACACACACACACACACACACACACACAGAGAGAGGCAGGCACACACAGAGGCAGGCACACACACATACTTATTAGGGGGGGGGGGGGGATGAGGGGCTTCTGTGTCCGTCCTGTTGTTCATGCTTGAGGAGTAGTGCTCAAAGCTCTCTCATCTGCCACTTCAAATACAGCCAAAGAAAGAGGCCGGCACCCTGCTGGCAGCATGCCCAGTCCCGGCAGAGCCACTACAAAGCGCCTCGGCCCCATGCGTAAACAGAACGCTGCTGGCTGATTTGCTGTCGGGAGACAGCCGCTTGGAAGGGATTGTCTTTCCTGTCTGTCTGTCTTTCTTTTCTTCTTCTTCTTCTTCTTTCCGACACATCTTTTACTTACTGTAGCTTTAAATAGTCTGGATCAAGTTGTGTGTCTGCCTAGTGTGTAGAGGTGGTGCTTTCCTGTTGTATATCAGAGAGGGAGAGGGAGAGGGGGGGGGGGGGGGGAAGAGAGAGAGAATGCATCCTGGAAGCACGTGTGTTCATATAGAAACGACCATGAGCCCTGGAAGATGGACGTAGTCATGAATGTGTCTGGGATGTGTTCACGCCTGTGTCTTGAGCTTGTTTCTATGACTAATTTTGATGCCAGGTGTGTTGCACAACATCTAAGATACATCTTTGTGGTTGAATTACACTGCAAACACTTTACTGTGTGTGTGTGTGTGTGAATTGAACACTGTGGTATTTTTAACACAACAACAAACAAACAGACAACAGGCCACTGTCTCAATGAGCAGACACTGTGTGGATGACATGGAAAAACGTGTCGCAACTAAGGGACCATAAGTCATTTCATGTCATTGTTGTTAATATGATTCATATCTCTGGGGCCCCAGGCATGTGTTTCGACGTGTGTGTGAGACCGGTTTGTTTAGTTTAGCAGCAGGTGTCTTATGGTGTCATCTGGCACATATTTTTATACTTGGTCCCCCCCTGCCTCCTCGTTGACCCCCACTACCTCCTCCCAATCAGCCTATTACTTCTCTACATGGCGGAGAGAGAGAGAGCAAGAGGGAGAGAGAGAGAGAGAGAGAGAGAGACCAGGTGTCGTCATGGTAACAGTCTCCGGTGCTAATGCAGGTCTCCATCCCTAGCTGTATGTCAGTCCCGGTGGCATTGGCTGTTACAGGCAACCTGCCCCTGGCAATAGTATATTAAGTGGATCCGCTCGCTCCGTGTTAAATGAGGTGGTCTCTGTGGGTACGCTGTGTGACTTGCTGTCATGGCTCATAGATTTCCCAACTGGACTTGTTTGAAATGGTTTACAGGACCTGTCGCTCATGGTCTTGATTTTCATTTTCTATCCTGTAGTTATTGTCAAAGGAGAATCTAATCATTTCTGTAGTATTATGGGTTGTGTAGAAATCCCTTTTGAAATGCATTGTTGACATTCCCATTCGGTGCCTGCCGTCAGGCCCGGCTTGTTCACATACACGTGTCTGTATATAGATAGATAGATAATGTGTGTCTCAATTGTGTGTTTCAGCCCATGTGGAGAACGAGGAGCAGTACACCCAGGCCCTGGAGAAGTTTGGAGAGAACTGTGTGTACCGAGACGACCCTGACCTGGGATCAGCCTTCCTGAAGTTCTCCGTGTTCACCAAGGAGCTGACGGCCCTCTTCAAAAACCTGGTGGGTCCTCACTGTGTGTGTGTGTGTGTGTGTGTGTGTGTGTGTGTGTGTGTGTGTGTGTGTGTGTGTGTGTGTGTGTGTGTGTGTGTGTGTGTGTGTGTGTGTGTGTGTGTGTGTGTGTGTGTGTGTGTGTGGTGTGTGTGTGTGTGTGTGTGTGTGTGTGTGTGTGTGTGTGTGTGTGTGTGTGTGTGTGTGTGTGTGTGTGTGTGTGTGTGTGTGTGTGTGTGTGTGTGTGTGTGTGTGTGTGTACGGACAGTGTTCCGACCAGGTTACACAGACAAAAAGGGGACCTTTTTGGGGTCTATGCTGTGTGCAGGTCTGTAACGTCAGTCGTGGAGTGGGTATGCGCAATGCGGATGTCTGGAACATGGTTTTCACCGTGGTGGCGGCCTAACCGCTTGTGGAGATTTAAGAGCGAGAGAGAACGATGGGCGCAAGGTTGACGTAAGCAACGGGGGGCCGAGCAGTCAATGTGTAAATAGTCAATTGATATATATGTATATACCTGTATATGTCTATGAGGTGAACCCCCATCACCTGTCTGCTCCACCCACCGGTAGTCTCCGCAGAGACTGCAGCAGACAGGGTTACAGGGCCGTCCAGACAGAACCTAATAGGATGTCTCGTACCAAACTCTGTCTGTCTGTGTCTGTGTGTGTGTGTGTGTGTGTGTGTGTGTGTGTGTGTGTGTGTGTGTGTGTGTGTGTGTGTGTGTGTGTGTGTGTGTGTGTGTGTGTGTGTGTGTGTGTGTGTGTGTGTGTGTGTGTGTGTGTGTGTGTGTGTGTGTGTGTGTGTGTGTGTGTGTGTGTGTGTGTGTGTGTGTGTGTGCGCGCGCACATGTGAGTCTAGTGGGAAGTTGAAGCCCTCCAGAGGGCTTGCCTTCGAGTCTATTTTGTTTCGATTGTGAGCCACAGAAAACACCTGCGCAAAACATATACACTCAATTGTACTCTCTACACAATAATGTGATAATTATTTTGAACAACCCTCAAATAAGATACGTCTGTTAGGCTTTTTATCCTTTTGTGTATTGCCTATTTTGCCAAAAATGTTTTAATTTTTCAGCTATTAAAAGCTTAAGGTTAATGTAAAACGTCTGTAGGCTATTTGTCAAACAATTTTACGCTGTTCTTTTTCAGTTTTACACATTATGCGTTCTGAATGTGAAGGACACACACACGCATGCACGCACACACTCAAACACACATTCTACATTATTAGTCCACTGGTGAATGTTAGTCTTTGTTGTCGGTCTCTCGCTCTCTCTCTCTCTCTCTCTCTCTCTCTCTCTCTCTCTCTCCTCTCTCTCTCTCTCTCTCCATTACTGTCATTTGTCCCTGTCGTTTTCGCTCCCTCGCTTGCTATGTCTTGATCTCTCTCTCCCTCTCTCTCTCTCCCTCTGTTTTCAATGCCCCAGTTCCAGAACATGAACAACATCATCACCTTCCCATTGGACAGCTTGCTGAAAGGTGACCTGAAGGGAGTCAAAGGGGTAAGGTCATTCATATTTATTTTCTATTACTTGACTGTGTGTGTGTGTGTGTGTGTGTGTGTGTGTGTGGTGTGTGTGTGTGTGTGTGTGTGTGTGTGTGTGATCTTGACGACACTGTGTGGGGAGATTGTTTTTAGCTGGTCACCTCGGCAAGGATTATGATGTTTAAAATTGTTGGGCGGTCACTATCGGATAGCCGTGGTTACATACATTATCGGTTGGTAATTCCACAGAGCCGTTTATTTCCCATAGTCAATTAGTATCACCCCTTAAGGCAGTGGTTCCCAAACTGGGGGGCGCGACCCCCGTCGAGGCTAAATATAAATGATGCGATTGTTCCTATTCAGATATGCCGTTGCAGTGCTGTATTAATTACAGCAAATTCTATAGCAAATTCTTAATTCTATAGGAGTGTGCAAGCAAAGGATGTGTCTAAAAGCGTCTTTATGTGGGTGCTTTGTAGGTTTTTCAGTTGATCTACTAAAAAGGCATCCTGCATCTGCAGGATGCCCTGCAGAACATGTTTTTGACTCACTCATTCAGCCGACTGTAGGGGGTTAAAGAGAAAACATTTGTAATATCTGGTGAAGAGTTCTCTGGTCCCCGTAAAGTGGGTAAAACCAGTCATGCGTGTTTGCCACCCAGACAGACGGACACTTAAATGCTCTCCTCAGCACTGTAATCGAATCGTCTCTCATTACCTTCCATTGCCTGTGTGGGTTGGGGGGAGGCTGATGTGATTTTTGGTTTTAATGCCCGCTACCTACTCTAATGAGACACGTTACCGTAGTAACGGCACTCTCTCTCACGTCAGCACAGCAGCTTTGCCGTCTGCTCTCGTCTGTCCTGCTCCTCTCTCCTCTCCTCTCCTCTCTGTTATCCTCTTCGTTCTCCTTCCTCTCTCCTCTCCTCTTCGTTCTCCTCTCCTCCCTTCCTCTCCTTCCTCCCTCTCTCCTCTCCATTCTCCTCCCTCTCTCCTCTCCTCTCCATTCTCCTCCCTCTCTCCTCTCCAATCTCCTCCCTCTCTCCTCTCCATTCTCCTCCCTCTCTCCTCTTCGCTCCTCTCCATTCTCCTCCTATCCCAGGCACACCTTCTTAACGGCTTCTTTCAAAAGCATTTTTCGGGCCTTTTGTTGGGCTGTGATGGGGGAGGAGGGGGAGTCAAAACATGAGGAAAATGAGAGACAACTCATTTTGAAAGTCCCATTAACAGAAACGCACGCGCGCGCACACACACACACACACACACACACACACACACACACACACACACACACACACACACACACACACACACACACACACACCACACACACACACACACACACACACACACACCACACACACACACACACACACACACACACACACACACACACACACACACACACCTTTATAGGTTTAACTCCCTGAAGACTTCTCTTTCTCCTCTCTCCTTCTCTTCTCATTATTATACTCCTCACGCCCTACTCTCACCAGGGACTGGTCTGTTGAAACTGACAGAGGAGCAGAAACGTGTTTTTTAACCCAGTAGAGGTAGCATCCAGCAGGAGAGACTGTTCAACCCAGTAGAGGTAGCATCCAGCAGGAGAGACTGTTTAACCCACTAGAGGTAGCATCCAGCAGGAGAGACTGTTCAACCCAGTAGAGGTAGCATCCAGCAGGAGAGACTGTTTAACCCACTAGAGGTAGCATCCAGCAGGAGAGACTGTTTAACCCACTAGAGGTAGCATCCAGCAGGAGAGACTGTTTAACCCAGTAGAGGTAGCATCCAGCAGGAGAGACTGTTTAACACACTAGAGGAAGCAGTATCCAGCAGGAGAGACTGTTTAACCCAGTAGAGGTAGCATCCAGCAGGAGAGACTGTTTAACCCACTAGAGGTAGCATCCAGCAGGAGAGACTGTTCAACACACTAGAGGAAGCAGTATCCAGCAGGAGAGACTGTTCAACACACTAGAGGTAGCATCCAGCAGGAGAGACTGTTCAACACACTAGAGGTAGCATCCAGCAGGAGAGACTGTTTAACCCACTAGAGGTAGCATCCAGCAGGAGAGACTGTTTAACCCAGTAGAGGTAGCATCCAGCAGGAGAGACTGTTTAACCCAGTAGAGGAAAAGGACGGTTTGAGTAAAGGAACAGTGTAGGACAGTGAAAACCAATTGGAAGTGGACAGGAACCTGAGATAAGTGAGATAATTATTTAAGATGCTTATCCATCAAGGACAGTGAAAGGTTGCATATTGTCCCTGAGCTGTTGGACGTACTGAATTTATATGGATACATTAAATGTGTATAAATGTTATTTATATCTATACCGTTTGGACAGGCAAAGAATTGAAAGGATCTCTTCGGGGACCACAAGTAGCTTGTTGCTATTCAGGCCAGGCAACCGCCGGCTAATCCCGGGAAGGACAGCTGCTAATGGCTCCATGATTACAGGCCTGCCTGCCTGCCTGACTGCCTGTCACCGGTGTCATCCGGGCACTGCTTCACGCCTTATCAGCCCCACGCACTTATCTCCAGAGAGAAGAATTGAGAGTCGGTGCATGAAACTGAGGGTGACCCGGACATATTTACTTTTTCATAACTTCCAACCATTCCCCCTACCCCCCCCCTCCCCCCCCCCCCCCCCCCCTTCCTTCTTGTTCTCTCTCTCTCTCTGTGTGTGTGTGTGTGTGTGTGTGTGTGTGTGTGTGTGTGTGTGTGTGTGTGTGTGTGTGTGTGTGTGTGTGTGTGTGTGTGTGTGTGTGTGTGTGTGTGTGTGTGTGTGTGTGTGTGTGTGTGTGTGTGTGTGTGTGTGTGTGTGTGTGTGTGTGTGTGTGTGTGTGTGTGTGTGTGTGTGTGTGTGTGTGTGTGTGATTACTGTGAAGTTATGAGACTACACTGCAGTCTGTGGTAATGGCATTAGAAGTCTGTCCCGTGATGCGGATAGTTTACAGGAACTTTGAGACACGTATGCACTAACTTGGGGAAATCTAAACAAGGAAAACGCTGGTGTGATTAGCCAAGAGATTTACGAGGAGTCCTACACACACACACACACACACACACACACACACACACACACACACACACACACACACACACACACACACACACACACACCACACACACACACACACACACACACACACACACACACACACACACACACACACACACACACACACACACACACACACACAACAATTGTGCTGAGTCTGCCGGACTGCCCTGCCAACAGCGGATTTAACAAATGGCCTCTTGCATGATGTCATACCTGCAGTGGAACCCCCCCTCTCCCCCCCCCCTCTCCCCTGGGGCCCATTGTCTCACCAGCTTCTGTAGTTTTAACCCACCCGGGGCCATCTAAGCTCCTTTAGTGTTCGGCTTGCGTCATGCGCCCCGGGTTAGAGACGGTGTGTTTGTGTACGCAAGACCGGACCGGGTTACTCTGCTGTACTCTCTGCCGGTGTCTGCCGGGCCTCCCTGACTCTGAGCCGCTCATCCGTTCCACAAACACAGGCGGAGAGACTGACTGTCAGCGGGCCTGCAGGTCACTTTAATGGGAAAAGAGCTTGCTTTAAAAGGTTGCTGTAGGTAATATTTAAGAGCCGTTATTCCGGTGTAATTTGTTAGAAAGGGTAGCCATCCGTCAGCTATTGGCGAGCGCTGTGAGAGCATCTGTTTCTAGATGACTGCGCCTGCCTGGAATATGAATAGATTTTAGACCACTCCCGGCTCATTTCTGGGCATCGCTTCTCTGATTGGTTCGGGGGAACCAATCTTGCTTGTCGGTGTCAATCACAGGTGTGTGATTGCCTCTCTCTCTCTCTCTGTGTGTCAGTTTCCGTGTCCGTGTCTGTGTCTGTCTGTCTGTCTTAACAAGCAAACACTTTCCACAGGTTTAATATTATACACACATTGTTTGTGCGCATGCATTTTCACCACAGCAACTGGAACCAAACTGGGAATAGGCACAGGATAGACGTTTATCTGTAGTAGTCCGTCAGCAGTCGTCAGCCGCTAGTACTACAAGCAGTAGTAATAGTAACTGTATTGCGCTAGTAGTGTATTAAAGGCATTGTACATGGCATGCCATTCCACATTTTTGAGTACTTCCTGCTTCCTATAAAGGCGCCAGAACGTGAGGAGAGAGGGATAGGGGGAGCCAGAGGTCGCAGCTCATTTCTGTGGAAGCATGTGTTAGCTGGTGGCCGGCCCTGCCCAGTCCTGGTATTTTTAGCCATTGTTAACTATTCCCCCCGTGCCCTTTCACTGACGGTTCCTTCCTCCCGCTCTTTCTTTCCTCTCTCACCGCCTCGCTGACAGGGGCTGTCACACCAAATGGATTTTTTTTGTCCTTTTATCTTTTTTTACTATACACCTCTGGTCCCTTTCATTTCTCTCTCTCTCTCTCTCTATCTCCTCTCTCTCTCTCTCTCTCTCTCTCCTCTCTCTCTCTCTCTCTCCTCTCTCTCTCCTCTCTCTCTCTCTCTCTCTCTCTCTCTCTCCTCTCTCTCTCTCTCTCTCCCCCCCTCCCTCCTCCATGTGGCCTTTACTCTGGTCAGGTGTCTTGAGTGTCGGCCGGTCTCGGAGCAATGAACTGGACCCTTCACGCAAAGAGGAGAGCTGGCAGCTCGAGGGCCTGCCTCTCTGTGTACCAGGGCAGCAGGGGGGGCAGTCACGGGGGGGGGGGGGGCTGTCATGGCTCTACACACTGTGGATGTAGAACAATGGTGATGCGATGGTGCCGGTCTCCAGCCGCCCGTCATTCAGATAAGAGCCTTGTTGTTGTTGTGGTGGTGGATGTTGTGTCTCTCTCTCCTGACCGTGAAGTTGAAGTGACGTGTGGTCAATCCAGTGTTTACGTTTGATTTGAATCTTTCCGTCGTGGATGATTGCATGGATGGGTTCTCTTTTTGTTTTAATGTAATATGCATGATTCGGTCAATTACAGAAGAGATCTAGCTTGTAGTTTGTAGCCCCATTGCCCCCGGACCAGCATGTAAGCCAATACTTTTTTCGCATGCAGTGGGAGTTAGTTTTTCACAATTAAGATTTCATATTTAATTATCGTACACACCTCTCACGGTTACCAGTTGGCTGAATCTGCCCATGTGATTGTTGTAAACTAATTAGGCATCCGGGCTCATTTGGTGTTGGGCAATTAGCTCCTTTTGGCTGTGGGGCAGTTTAGGAAGAGAATGACACGGTCATTTGAACCAAGTAATCTCTGCTTTGGTTTGTTGTGATCACTGTTGGATTAGCGACACAACGTGGCTTAATGAGGCATCTTCACCAAACAGCTGCGAAGAGGGAGACACGCACGCGCACACACACACACACACACACACACACACACACACACACACACACACACACACACACACACACACACACACACACACACACACACACACACACACACACACACACACACACACACACACACACACACACACACACACACACACACACAGAGGCAGGCTGACCACTATTTCTGTTGTTTGGTAAATGTCCATGTGCATCATTAGGCTTTGTGTCTCGCTTGGAAGACAAAGGTGTTTTTAGCCTTGGGTTATTTGCAATTACATACACATAGAGAACATCGATTGCTACTCTAGGTCTGATTGCTGTCGGTTGTTGTTGTTACGTGTCTTGATACATTTCACAGTTTTGATTTCAATGTTTTCTGCTTTCTCTCTCTTCTCTCTTGGCATTCCTACAGGACCTGAAAAAGCCATTTGACAAAGCGTGGAAGGACTACGAAACCAAAGTGTAAGAATCCTCCAAATATTTTCCACGTTGTTTTGCTTTGACTGTGAACTCATTCCAGTGACTAATGCCAATAATACATGACGATTCTTCCTATCATAGACACACCTACAAAACCTTCATACATGACGATTCTTCCCATCATAGACACACCTACAAAACCTTCATACATGACGATTCTTCCCATCATAGACACCCCTACAAAACCTTCATACATGACGATTCTTCCTATCATAGACACACCTACAAAACCTTTATACATGACGATTCTTTCCATCATAGACATACCTACAAAACCTTCATACATGACTATTCTTTCCATCATAGACACGCCCACAAAACCTCCATTCCCCCCCCACCACTACGGTTGGTGTCTTGATAGACTGTTTTCCCCCCATCAATGGAACCCAATTGTGGGCCTAATTGAAAAGCATCTCCTGCTCAACATCCTGATCCTCTAGCCTCTTTTCCACATGCTAGTCCCTCTTCAGTCATAACCTCATCTCTCATATCTCATCTATCATATCAGGTATTTTCTTATACAGACGGAGCATGAGAGGGAGAAGGAGAGAGGGGATATTTTGGTGATGTACTAATGTGTCGTCAACACACACAGTTTGAATCCTGTTGTCCATGTGGTAGATTTGAATGTGGTGTGTTGAATGCGTCAACGGGACAATTAGCTCTGTTTCAAGGCTGAATGGCTGAGATCTGACCTGCCCATCCTGTAGTTAAACTGTCTATGATCATACAGGTGGCGGAGTGAACAGAACACCATTTTTTCCGAGGGAAAGCAGGCATTTTATCGCGCGGTAGCCAGCCTGGAGTCGTCGGAAGTTTTGACTTCAGTTGCGTTCTTCACGGTCTTCACTAATTACAACAGAAGCAGAGTTGAACGGTTGGCTAGTCCCCATCGTGTAGATGATGATGATGATGATAAACTACCGCGAGAGCAGATTGCAATCTCTGTTTCTAACAGCTGGCTGCTTAATGGCACCACACGTTCCCTCGCTGGAGCGGGACGGCGCCTTCCGACGAACGTTGTCTTGCTTTACAGGATATAATCAATAAAAAAAAAATTCTAAAAAACATTTTTGATATGACATTGACTATTACATTTTTATGACATGAGAATTGAGCCTTAGCCTTTGTTGTTATTTGATAACCACTCATTAATAAAACAATTAGTATTAAATTAAGTAAAAATTGACATCGGGCAAGTAAATTTGCAACAAAAAAAAACATTAACGTGTGTAAAAAAAAACCTTAACGTTGAGCTAAAATGCCTGAATCTCTGCGACGCAAACGGAACCGGACTTCATCTTACGGACAACATTGATTTTGAGGGTATACGAGAGAGACCCCTGACACCTTTCGGGGGAATATGCTGCGTGTACAAAACCTCACAACATTGGAAAGAAAGGCCTTCTACAGACGGAGCATGCTCATCATGCTCGTTTGATTTTAGTCTTCCGGGTTCCTGGTTGAAAGCACCGCCGCTGCCGCCACAACGGCGGGGCGGCCACCACAGTCCCTCTTATTTGTATCCCTCTATTTGACGACCTCACTTCCTTCCCTTCCGGCAGCACGAAGATCGAGAAGGAGAAGAAGGAGCACGCTCGGCAGCACGGCATGATCCGCACGGAAATCAGCGGTGCCGAGATCGCCGAGGAGATGGAGAAGGAGAGGAGGTTCTTCCAGCTGCAGATGTGTGAGGTTCGTTTCAAAACCACTCTCTTCTAGTGGTAAGGGTAGTTGACTCGAAAGGTTCTGGGTTCACCCCCCCCCCCCCCGGTTGAGTGTCACAAATGTTAAAGGGGTCATATTATATACCACCAGCCAGGTGTGTGTGTGTGTGATTGGCCATTACAAGCCGTTTTCAAAATTGTCACGTGACCTACAATTGTTATTAACATGGTGACATCAGCGTCATGCATCCACCCTGATGTATGATGGTGGCTAGATCGGTGTACCAGCCTACCCAGTGGACTGTACCCACTGGTATGCCTTTATAGTGATACTGTACATGTGGGTGGACACTTCCACTGTGTGACAATTTTAGTCACGTGACAATTTTTCTGACCTAAATGAGTCAACGGCTTGCAAAGGCACTCCCACCCGCTGGTGTAATAGGGGCCCTTGTTAAATGCATGTGTCAACGTGAGTCGCTTTTCTGTCCACTGAACAGTACCTGCTCAAAGTGAACGAGATCAAGATCAAGAAGGGTGTGGACCTGCTTCAGAACCTCATCAAGTACTTCCACGCACAGTGCAAGTGAGTGAGACACTCACGTCCGTTTCTGTCGTCTTTCGATGGCTTAGGCTTCTTTTGTGGTGGGTTGATGGTGGTGAATGGGTAGTGACGTACCGTACAATTTGTGTTTGTCCTTTATTTTGTGTTTAGTTTTAGTTGAATGTATAGCTTTTCAATGAATAACTTTCACACCCGACCTACCAACCTGCTTTCTAAGCTCAGCGATGTTGCTTTGTCCGAATATGAATCTGGAAGGATCTGTGTATTTCTTAATATCACAGCCGAGTGAAGGTTTTCGGAGAAATATGTCAAATAGGCAAATGTGCTTTTCAACTGCTAACCTCAATCGGTCGTTTTCAATGATGTGAATTCAAAATATGTGGTTGTGGTAAATTGTTGCGAACAATTTACCAATTTCACTAACGTGACTCCCACCACAACCACCACGGTTCAGTTTCTTCCAGGACGGTCTGAAAGCCGTGGACAATTTGAAGCCGTCCATCGAGAAGCTGGCAACAGACCTGCACACGGTAAGGCTCGCCCTGCGCCTGTGCTCTCCTCAATGCACTCTGATATACCATCAATGTGCTGTAGTGTACCATAGAGCAGGGGTTCTCAAACTTTTTTCTGTTGGAGTGATAGAGAGTCATATATGGAGTCATATATGAATTGATATGATCAAATCTGAGCCCCCCCCCCCCCCCCCCCCTAAAAAAATCCCTGTATACATCAAAATGTATACATCAACAATTGGAATAAATTCAAGATTCTGTGTACACCTTGTAAGTCGCTTTGGATAAAAGCGTCTGCCAAATGCCCTAAATGTAATCTGTAATTGTAATCATGCCAACAAGCATGATGTGTACATTAAAAAATATATATATATTTGAAGGTTCAAAATACATGCAGCTTGGTGGGCCCCCTAAGATCTCTGCTGCCTACCTAAGGGGGACTACTACTACTACTATACTACTACTATACCACTACTATACCACTACTATAGAGCTACAGACGCACTTACCTATGACGCTTATGTTTTCATCTGAAATGGGAAAATGTGATTTTTATATCAAGGATTATGTCGTTTCTTAGGACTCAATGGGGGGGATGTTGTAGTTCAAACGGTTCAGTTATACCATTGGTGCTCGACATTAATTATTAATCTGTACTTTATATGTCACGTATAATGTGTCTTTAACTGTGAATTGGAATGACCCCAGATAAAGCAGGTGCAGGACGAAGAGAGGAAGCAGCTCACTCAGCTACGAGAAGTCCTCAAGACTGCTCTGCAGGTGGAGCAGAAGGAGGTAGGACACACACACACACACACACACCCACACACACACACACACCACACACACACACACACCACACACCACACACACACACACCACACACCTTTTCAACTTTCTGTTAAACATGGCGCTGGGGTCGGCACCATCTAATCTAAAATCTTAATCTGAAGGATTAAATCCTCTTTATTGGTCACATACATTTACACACACAGAACCTATCCTAGTATTAGGAGCAGTGGGCGGCTATTGTATAAACCGCACCCAGGGAGCAGTTTTAGGGGTCTGGTGCCTGGCTCAAGGGCATACTCGGCAGTGCCTAGGAGGCAAACTGGCTTTTTCCATGTACCAGTTCTCACCCCGTACTTGGCCTGTTTCGGGGACTTAAACCGGCGACCCTCCGGTTCACCAAACCAAGCTCCAAAGACTGAAGATGCCCCAAGATATACCCACCCCCCCCCCCCCCCCCCATCTCAATCGACCTCAATTAAAGATCTGGACCAAAACTACTAACCTTAGGCATTTCAAAATCAATTAACTATTCGTGTTCATCTCACACGTTGCCCAGATATTTTTGGGCTTGTTCCCCTTTTTAATGGGCATTTGTATTGACGTTTGAATGAGGGCCCTTTTTAGACGTGCCTCGAGCTACTGTGACAAAAAAGTCCCATGTAAAGAATGCTCTTTTCTTTCTTTCTTTCTTTCTTCCCGTCTTGTTCACTGCTTCCACAACTTTTGTGAACCAAGTCTAGGAGAGTAAGTAGATAAAACCCGTCTTGGTTAGAGGCTTTTAATTGTGATACTAATAGACCCCCCCCCCCCCCCCCCCCTCCCCCTCCTCCTCCTCCTCCTCCTCCCGGCTCACCTAAATTCTTGCCGTGTTTGTTTGTTTGCTTGTGTTTGTCTAGTTGTCTTCATAGTGGTTTCTGTACCGTCTGTTTATTTAGTTTGTTCAACTGAACCTCCAATATAAACGACCCTACACATAGTGAGTGAGTGGTTGGTTTGTCTGGGGTTTTCTGTCGTTTGTTGTTCTAATTATCTAATGTTTTCTTCTTGTTGTTGTTGATGTTTTTTTGCCTTTTTTGTTGACGTCAAAACAGCTCTGGTATAAAATACTAAAATAATTATTTTTTTTATCTGTATATTTTCTTTCCGGAAGGACTCCCAGGTACGGCAGAGCGCCACATACAGCCTCCACCAGCCACAGGGCAACAAGGAGCATGGCACGGAGCGCTGTGGACACCTCTACAAGAAGAGCGACGGGTGAGTTTTTAACCAAACCCTCCCTCTGACCTTTTAATATTGGTCTGCATGTATTTTTAAAATTGTAATATTTATCTCTTGGTTGATCAGAGATTTTGGCCCACAAACTGAATTGGGCAGGATTTAGTAGTGAAAAAATGCTTTACACATCACTGGAGCCACGTCTCCAGCCTCTGTAATCACTCTCATCCCCGGGCCGGCGCAATCACTCACACCTGTCTCTCATCAGCCAATCACCTCTGTCTTAACTGCTCTAATGACTTTATAGGCCCCCTCCATTTCAGTTCCCCTCGGGCGGTATAGACTATAGACCTGATACCTGAAGATAGTGTGTGTGTGTGTGTGTGTGTGTGTGTGTGTGTGTGTGTGTGTGTGTGTGTGTGTGTGTGTGTGTGTGTGTGTGTGTGTGTGTGTGTGTGTGTGTGTGTGTGTGTGTGGTGTGTGTGTGTGTGTGTGTGTGTGTGTGTGTGTGTGTGTGTGTGTGTGTGTGTGTGTGTGTGTGTGTGTGTGTGTGTGTGTGTGTGTGTGTGTGTGTGTGCGTGCGCGCCGATGACACCTGTGAAAAGGGGCCACAGTTCAATGACAATCTCCCAGGTCCGTCCGTGTTTTTAGCATCACATTTAGTACCAAGTATCGTTCCATCTCATGTTACCCTACCTATCGACTATATCATCACAGGACGAGCTTGTTTTATATTGCCGTATATTGATAAGGTAAGATACTTTGACTTGATTATCTTTATTAGCATCTGTAGCAGCAGGGGAGTTCTTTATTATAGTGTTGCCATTTAGATGCATAGTAGGTCCGGCCGTGGCATCATAACTAATGCATTTGCGTTCTCAATATTCATGAGAAGTCGAGTGTGTCACGGTGGTTCTGTGCTCGTATATGTGTGTGTGTATGTACGTGTGTGTGTGTGTGTGTATTCACATGAACTAAAGCGTGTGTGTCCTCTTTTTCCTCCAGCTTGCGTAAGGTGTGGCAGAAGAGAAAGTGCTCCGTAAAGAATGGATACCTCACTATTTCACACGGCACGGTGAGACACACACACACACACACACACACAGGCTTGTGTATTCCAGGTGCATTGTGCCTTTGGCATAAGTCCATGTTCCATGGCTGTCATTGTTATTCCTCATTAGTGGGGAAAGCGCATTGACACACACAAACACACACACTTAGCCAGGAGGCTAACTTTGGCCGTTTCTATTCGGCCCGGATCGCTTTCACACGGCCAGTGAGTGGTGCCTCACCTTCCTGAACTCTTCATGCCTCCCATTTATCTTAATGGAGATCAACCTCCCAGCCAATCAGCTGCTCACTCAGATGGAGTGTGCCACGCATAACGGTAATCGTCTCATCTCCCTCCCCCCTGTCTGTCTGTCTCTCTTACTCTGTCTTTCTTTCTCTGTCTGGCTGTGTCTCTTTCTCTATTTCTCTCTCTGTATTTCTCTCTCTGCCTCTCTCTCTGTCTCTCTCTCCCCCTCTCAGGCAAACCGTCCTCCGGCAAAGCTCAACCTGCTCACCTGCCAGGTGAAGCACAATCCAGAAGAGAAGAAGAGCTTCGACCTCATATCCCGTAGGTCTCTCTTCTGCCCCCACCCCCACCTCCACACTTTTGGAGCATGAGTGTTCCTGGCTGCCCTCTTAATGCCCTCTGGTCTGATTACACCTTTGTTATTATGCCATAATTATTATGTCACTGTGGCGTTTTAATGTATGAGCCAGGCAGCTGAGAATAAATAGGTAGTGTATTCCAGCATGACCCCTTTGTGTAGTAGCGGTGTCCGTCCTTGATATCCATTGTTAAAATCACTGCTAATTGTAACATGAATATTGTCTCGCTATGGCGAGGGCATAATCCAATCCAAGTAGCTTCGGTATAGACGCTATATAGATGGATGCTTTTTATATAGCGCTTTTATCCAAAGCGCTTTACAAGTCATGCCTCACATTCACCCATTCATACACCGACGGCGGAGTCAGCCATGCAAGGAGACAGCCAGCACGTCAGGAGCAGGGTGTCTTGCTCAAGGACACCTCGACAGTTTTTGCTAGGAGGAGCCGGGGGATCGAACCAGCGACCTTTCGGTTGTGAGGCGACCGCTCTACCTCCTGAGCTATACTGCCGCATAGATGTTTCATATCTAAATATAGAGGGAGATAAATTATTCTGTGCTTCTCTGCACTCTGACTGCCTGTCAGTAGAACACAGCGCTGGGTCCTTTAGGGGTTTATACAGCGGCAGACTTGAGTCACTTCATCTGAATCTCCCTCCCTCTCTCCCTCCCTCCAGACGACAGGACGTATCACTTCCAGGCCGAGGACGACCCAGAATGCCAGATGTAAGTGTCTCTGCCTTTTGCTTTCAGGTCATGAACATGTAGAGTGTGTGTGTGTGTGTGACGCCCCTACCTGTCCTTCTCCATCTCATCCCCACACACACACCCCCCTCTCCTGCTGTTGTGTAACCTCTCCGTCTCCCCGCCACACCCCTCTCTCTCCCAGATGGATCTCGGTGCTGCAGAACAGCAAAGAGGAGGCCCTGAACCAGGCCTTCAAGGGGGACCTGCGCGGAGGGGAGAACAACATTGTGCAGGAGCTGACCAAGGCCATCCTGGGGGAGGTGAAGAGGATGACGGGCAACGACGTGTGCTGTGACTGCGGAGCCCCCAGTGAGTCACATGGCGAGGGGTGGTTTAAGTCCAAGAGGGGGCGCCATTTACCACTTGGGGGGGGGGGGGGTTGTTGTTTATGTCTATTGAAATATTGCCCTTGGAAGGAGGTGTGTTTTCGGAAGAAACCGTCAAGATCATGATTGTACCGATACATGTTTAGGAAGTGCAACTGTATATTTGAGTCGTATCACATCTATATGAAGTATATAAATACTATTTCACTACAAAAGTATACTAATAATAATACGACATTATAAGTTCAGCTTCTTCAAGCTAATGTGGCCTTGAGTCAGAGACACTTTTCACACAGTTTGCAGCAGTTTGTTAATGTGCTTCAGAGAATGCTTTTGGCAAGGACGGTGGGTCACCTATTTGTCTTTCTCTCTCTCTCTCTCTCTCTCTCCCCCTCTCTTTTTCTCTCTCTCCCTCTCTCAGACCCCACGTGGCTCTCTACCAACCTGGGCATCCTGACGTGTATCGAGTGCTCTGGGATCCACAGGGAGCTGGGGGTCCACTACTCCAGGATCCAGTCCCTCACCCTGGACGTGCTCAGCACCTCCGAGCTCCTGGTGAGGTCGCGCATCGGGCATCCTCTCCGCCAATCACATTATATACAGTATTATTTCCTATATACTCAATATATATATACACGTATATATAGACCATAGACTATTGCCTTGGAACAGACCTGCGAGTATAAACACCTGCGTTTAGACAATGCAATGTCACCTCTGTAAAAGAGTTGAATCTCACAACGTTGTTGTTTCTGATGGAATGAAGTACAAGCTAGCAGCAGGGCGCCAGGGGTGAAAGGATGATTATGGTTATGAGGGTGATGGCGATGAATGGGTGAAAACGATCAAATAAAGAAGGGGAACGAATCGGGGAGATGGGAAGGAAGGGGGTAGAATTCCAGAGACCACGAGTGAGGCTAAATGAGTTTGCTTCTATTCCGCCGTCTCTTCGTGGGACTCTGTGTCCCTCGGGGACCGCGGCACTCTTCCGGCTGACCTCGATGTCTCTCTCTCCCTCTCTCTCCCCACTCTCTGCGGTTTAAATGTGTGTGTGTGTGTGTGTGTGGAGAGATTTACGGTCCCATGGATCGCTCCAGATAGAACCGTCTCCAGCCCTTGCGATCGCCGCCTCGCTGGCGTCTCGTCTAACGAGCCCCGGGCCTCCTCCCTCGCTAACGATGCCAGCAGTGGCGGTCGCCATAAGTGACAACGGGTGGTGTGCAGACTTATAGCCCCACCCGCGTACCACCCCACCCACCCTGTGAGCTCTGCCCATTTTGGATGGAGGTGTCTTGGCGGAGGAAGCGGTGATCGCTAAATGACCTTTCACTGCAGTCGTTTGCACTCAAATAGATTCTGTACTTAAGTGTGTGTGTGTGTGTGTTTGTGTGTGTTTGTTGTGGTGGACTCACAGTTTGTGCTTGACTTCCACAGCTAGCCAAGAATGTGGGGAATGCAGGATTTAATGACATCATGGAGGCTTCTCTGGCGACTGAAAATGTGATCAAACCAAACCCTTCTAGTGACATGTAAGAGACACACACCACTACACACACACACACACTCCTACACACACTCCTACACACACTCCTACACACACACACACACACACACACACACACACACACACACACACACACACACACACACACACACACACACACAGACTCCACTCAAACTACTCGGATGTCCATTGCACTCAGCTGTAGAATGTTGGGGAAGTGGGGGACTTGAATATGGCCCAAAGGTCCATACCGAGAGAACCATGTAATTATGATCCAAACAATGTGTGTTCCGTTGTACTCTGGCTGTCAATACGCTTCTTTCTCTCTCTGGTGATGGGTGAACCGCTCCTCGCTGAACTGCTGCTGCAACAACTAAAACAAAGGGGAGATTGAATGTGTGTACTTGATTGAGGTTTGAGGTGTACTTGATTGAATGTGTGTACCCTTGATTGTACCCCCCCCCCCCGCCCCCAACAGGCAGGCGAGGAAGGACTTCATCACTGCCAAGTACACAGAGAAGCGCTTTGCCCGCCGGAGGTACCCTGACGAGGCGGCCCGCCTGCACACGCTGTGCGAGGCGGTGAAGGCCCGGGACATCTTCGCCCTCATCCAGGTCTACGCTGAGGGGCTGGACCTCATGGAGCCCATACCCCTGGCTAATGAGCACGTCAGTGTACACACACACACACGCACACACACGTGCATATGTACAATTATTTCTTATTGGCTTGATTATGTTAATAGTTTCACAGTTTTTCATATCATATGTTTGAATAATGGTAAAAGTTAAAAAAAATACCAAATTTGTTGTATTGCAACTAAAACTGTATTATTTGGGTATAAAGGCTGGGGATTCAAACTTACCTTTATTTGCGTGTGTGTGCAGGAACATGGCGAGACGGCCCTTCACCTGGCTGTCAGACTGGTGGACCGAACCTCTCTTCACATCGTAGACTTCCTCACGCAGAACAGGTAATGAGAGATCCAGGAAACTACAGCCAACAGACATTTTATACTTTTACTGTCTTGATAAATGCCAGATTTTATATTAGACACAATGGCACAACCACTACGGTCGATTAAAGTGGAATTCTCGAGACAAACTATTCAATGACATTTTCTAACTCATTTGCATCATTTCTGAAATCATAACCAGTATTACGAACACACTGTAGACACACAAACAGACAATTGGTCTTGCAATGTAGTAAGTAAATGTTGGTCGGAAGAATGAATGAACAATGTTGGCTGTGTAAGAGGCTCCTCATGTACTACTCTCCATCTCTTTCTCACTCCCTGTGCGTCTGAGCAGCTTGAACCTGGACAAGCAGACGGCCAAGGGCAGCTCGGCGCTCCACTACTGCTGTCTGACGGACAACAGCGAGTGTCTGAAGCTGCTGCTGCGTGGCAAGGCCTCCATAGAGATAGGTAGGTGGAACACACTAGGCTGAGTTCCCCTGGACCATGTCCGGGTCTTTTGTGTTGATTAATTGTATATTTATTTATATTATACACACACACACACAGTGTGACACGCTCTACATGTTTCCAGGCTGTGTTCCCACTAGCCTTGCCAAAAGCCCCTCCGAGAAATAGCTCTAACAATTTCATCCATTTACCCCCGTTTGTCCTCTAAACTAAACTCCGTGGAGTGATGAATCGATGAGCGAACGGGCAGAGACACGCGCCATCTTTACACACCTGACTGCAGTGAGCTGAAGGAGCTGAACGGGCCACACAAATGGCTCCTTAAACAGCACTCTGCAGCATCTAAAAGGTTTTGTTTTTGTTTTTAATGTTTTTTTTTAATCTTTTCCGCTAGCCAATGAGTCTGGTGAGACGCCCTTGGACATCGCCAGGAGACTGAAACACTTGCAGTGTGAAGAGCTGGTGAGTGAAGCGCTGGTCACTCTACGAACACTTGACTTAACATGTGACAACAAACCAAGAAGAATACGCTTAGGGAGTGGAACCTTCAGATCGGAACAGCTGTTGTGTTTAACACAAAGGCATTCAACCAAGTGTGTGTGTGTGTGTGTGTGAGAGCTAGGAAACAAAATCAAACTGACATTTCATGCTTTTACTTGGGCGGCAGTAGTAGCTGAGGAGGTAGAGTGGTCGTCTCACAACCGGAAAGGTTGCGGGTTCGATCCCCAGGCTCCTTCTAGCAAAGGGGTTGAGGTGTCCTTGAGCATGACCCTAACTGCTCCCAACGACCTTGGTGTCGCCTTGCACGGCTGACTCCGCCGTCGGTGGATGAATGGGTGTTTGAATGGGTGAATGTGAGGCATGGCTTGTAAAGTGCTTTTACTGTTGGCAAGATTTTATATTAAACTACTTTGGTCAAAGTGGTATGCTCAAGACACCAATTAAAGTGTGTGTGTGTGTGTGTGTGTGTTCGTTCTCGTGTGCAGCTGAACCAGGCGCTGTCGGGGAAGTTCAACGCACACGTACACGTGGAGTACGAGTGGTGTCTGCAGCACGAGGACCTGGACGAGAGCGACGAGGATCTGGACGAGAAGGTGAGCTCGTCGGGAACGACACAAACCCTTTCCTTCGCTGCTGCACTTCATTCAGTCGAGCGTCGACTTTTTCCCCTCCTCCTCCTCTCCCTCTCCCTCTCCCTCCCCGATGGAACCACACTTCTATCCCCCCCCCCCCACCGTCCCCGTCCCCCTGCAGCTTCCCCCCCCCCCCCCCACCCACCCACACACACATAATGTTCACCCTTAGGGGTACATTTTTTAATATCAAGCACAATATTGCTGTTGATGGTTGTGGTAGTTTAATATACAAAAAAAGTCTAAACAAACTTGCAAACTGCATTTCTACACCCTACCTCGTAATGAGAGAGAACAGTAGGAGAAGCGATGATAATAATATGAAGCAAATAATGAAACAAGTCCACTAACACAACCAATCCACTCAAATAAAAAGGGCTCAGAGTCTCATAATAACATGATAATGGTCGGAATTTTTCCCGAGAGAGTGAAACCAGTTATCTAACCGATTTCCAACCCCCCCCCCCCCCCCCTCCCCTCCCCTCCACGACCGCTCCAGCCCAGCCCCCACCGGCGAGAGGAGCGCCCGGTCAGCTGCTACACCCCGGGCACCAACTCCCACCTCCACGGCTCCCCGGCCTCGGCGGCCCGGGACCCCTCCGGCAAGGAGAAGCAGCGGGGCTACGTGACCAACCTGGTGAACAACGAGACCTACGGCACCATCCTCAACAACAACCCCCCACAGCCCGGCGTGCCGGGGGTCCCCGCCACCGCCTCGGCCCCGCCCCTGCCCCCCCGGAACCTGGGTAGGTTCTATGGTCGTTTGTGGCCTATGGATGTGGGATGATTCTGTGGGCTATGGATGTGTCTGTGGTCTATGGATGTGTCTGTGGTCTATGGATGGGTCTGTGGTCTATGGATGTGTCTGTGGTCTATGGATGTGTCACTGGTCTATGGATGTGTTTGGGGTCTGTGGTCTATGGATGTGGGATGTGTCTGTGGTCCATGGATGTGTCTGTGGGCTATGGGTGTGAATGTGTCTGGTCTATGGATGTGTCTATGGTCTATGGATGAGTCTTTGGTTGCTGGTTGTGTTTTTGTTCTGATGTGAATAGAGTTACCGTTCCTAATTTAAATCATTCATGCTGTCTACAAAGGGTGAGCTTTGATTCAGTTCTCAACTAGAAAATGAACAACAGGAAGTCACTAGCAGAGTTGGATGAGCTACACAAAATGTGGGTCAAGGTTGCCGTAAAAGTGCTGATGTTCACACACAAATGTCTGCTCATTGAGACAGAGTGGACTGTTTTGCTCCTAATGGATGCTATGAACCTTCTTCATAGTGTGTTAAAAATACCACATTGTTCTATTCAAAGCTCAGTGCATTTTATGAAAGGTCTCTCTCTCTCTGCGCTCTCGTGCAGCTCCTCTGACTCTGTCTCTCTGGAGGCCGACCAGGCGTTGTTAGAGCTTCTTTAATAACATTAGTGGGCGTCTGGCCCTTTGCCAAGCAATATGGCCCTGCATTCTACACATTCCGTCTTCCCATCAGTCTCTCCCAATTACACTCAAACAGAACGGGCTCCAGAAGTTGCCGCTCATTCTGGATGAGAGTAATGCAGTCTTTCTCCCTCTCTCTCGCTCAACCCACCACCCCCCCCCCCCCGTGTGTGTGTGTGTGTGTGTGGTGTGTGTGTGTGTGTGTGTGTGTGTGTGTGTGGTGTGTGTGTGTGTGTGTGTGTGTGTGTGTGTGTGTGTGTGTGTGGTGTGTGTGTGGTGTGTGTGTGTGTGGTGTGTGTGTGTGGTGGTGTGTGTGTGTGTGTGTGTGTGTGTGTGTGTGTGTGTGTGTGTGTGTGTGTCTCTCTCTCTCTCGTCCCCTTGGCTTGTCCCACTGACTGACTCTCGCTCTCTCTGTCCATTCATATTTCTTCCCCGTCTCAACTGCCACCTCATCACTCACTGTACTGTACTGCAAACTCCCTGCTCCACCCCCCCCCCCCTCCTCTCCGTCTCTCTCTCTCTCACTCACCCTCTCCGTCGCTCTCTCTTTCTCTCCCTGCAGTCCAGTTACCGGGCCTGGTGCAGACCTCCCCGTCCCCCAGCTGGAAGCCTGGCTCTCTGGACCTCACGGGCAGGCAGCGGTCCTCGTCGGACCCCCCCAACATGCATCCTCCCCTGCCTCCCATGAGGCTCACCTCCACCGGAGGTACGGAGCCGTGTGAACCGGCAGTCTGTTCACTGTTACCTACACAGTACTGTGAATACGCATATGTATTCAAAACGTCACGTTCTAGAGGGACAAAGACGTAATAGTAATATCAATCTAATGGTGATATTAGTTTACAATGGACAGATGAGTTGTAATGTTTCTCCTCATGAATGGTGATTTTAGAATGGACGGATAAGTTGTGATATCAATAGTCACTAATGGTGATATTGGCTAAGACCGATGAGTTGTAATAGCAATAGTCACTAATGGTGATATTAGATTACAATGGACAGATGAGTTGCAATGTCAATAGTCAGTAATGGTGACATTAGATTCGACAGATATGTTGTTATGGCAATAGTCACTAATGGTGACTTTAGAATATGAAAAAAAAACGGATTAGATGAAGTACTTAATTCATCCCCATTTGGTTGTGACAGCAACACACAATACAACCAAATATCATATGAAAATGATCCTAAATCATAAATAGAATTTTCATTCAACAGTATCTGTATTTCAAAGTTAGAACATTATATGCACATACAGTACATGGTAGTATATATGGTGTGTATATAAAAGTGCAGTGCAGAGGTGGTGACTGTACTGGGTGTGTGTGTGTGTGTGTGTGTGTGTGTGTGTCCTAGCACTGGGGATGCCTCCTGCAGCCAAGCTGGGGAACGTGATGGAGGCCAAGGGCCCCCCGGGGTCCAGAGGAGGACCGCCCAAGTCTCCGTCAGGGTGGGCGCACACACACACACACACACACACACGGTAATATTGGACAAATTCAAATATCAACATGTTTCACCAAATACCTTGATGTTGTGACAATATTGTACACAATGAGATTTTTACATTTTTTGCAGAGAACATGTCATCACTTAATAACATAATTGCAGCCTTTAAAACCAGGAACACACTTATGCCATTTCATGATGGTACGATATCTACAATCTAAGATGATATCTAGTGTAGACCATATAATATTGCTATATTGCCCAGCCCTAGCACCATGCACAGTACAACACAAGGTTAACTGTTGCCTTTCCCTACACACACACACACACGTGCACACACACCTACACACGCGCACACACACCTAGACACACACACACACACACACCCCTACTCAGCTCATAGAGACTCACTCAGACTCACTCAGTCACGCACTCATACACACCCCAGAGGTGTGTAACACAGCTCACAGTTAGTTAATCTATTTTCCAAACAGTTTCCTTCAGGACAGTATTTTTGTCAGTGGCTGTTTCTGTTTGCTTGGTTCCCACGGGGCTGATGAGGTGGTTTGTGGTACCGTCACCGTTATAGTTACAGTGAGAAGGCCACAAAACAACAACCACTTTGACACTTGGACACTACAATTTGTGTGTCTAAAAAAGAAATGCATTTGATTTTTTTTTTATGGCTTGAAAGCTTTTATATGCTTGCTCCCAAGTGAACTTTTGAATGTTGAGCTTGTTTTTTGTTTGTTTTTCCCAGTAATGACAAGAGTTTCGGCAGAATACCCCTGAATCGAAAAGGATCCATTGAAAGACAAGGTGAGTCAACAGTCTGGTATCAAAGTCTTGTGTGTACAGCCCGTCTGTCAGCGACACAGTATCTGATATAATACTGTTGCTGTTACTGTTCTTTTCTTCTTCTTTTTTTTTGTTTTTGTTTGCCTTATCAGTCCAGACTGTGTTCCTTTCTTGTGGCAAATGGAAAGTTTTCCCTTCACCCTGATGTCATTTCCTTTTCCTGTTTCAGCAAAAGAAGTTCCTGGATGCCCCCGGAATTCCATTGGTCAGTCCATGCCTCTGGCCCCCATCGCCAGGAAGGGTCCTCTTGTAAGTCTGTCTGTCTGTCTGAACGGAGTGTGTATTCATGCTTTTAAGAGCGAAAATCACCCGTGACTGGTACATGAGTCATGCTCATGTACCAGTCATAGTGTTGGTGTTTTCTTTTGGTCGTTGGTGAAGATGAACATAATGATGCACACTGTGTGTCTGTCAGTTTGTTTGTCGTTGGTGTTTCCAGTGGTTTGTTTGGTTTCCAGAAATACACCTCCCTCCCTGTACAGTAAATGCCCTCTTTCGGTCAGGGGGAATTAACCAGCTCCAAGAGGGCACTGGATCATGGGACATTAATGTGGAATACACATTTTGGATGTACACTCCAACCACTTACATAACAATTAAACTATAAGGAATTAAAGCTGCTAAATCATTCGCAATATTTATATCGTCTCATGAGACCTTTGTTGTGTATAGTATAACATCTAGTAGGTAGTATGTAGTGTTGTTTACAGTATGGTATATAGTAGGTAGTATATAGTGTTGTTTACAGTATGGCATATAGTAGGTGGTGTATAGTGTTGTTTACAGTATGGTATATAGTAGGTAGTGTATAGTGTTGTTTACAGTATGGTATATAGTAGGTAGTGTATACTGTTGTTTACAGTATGGTATATAGTAGGTAGTATATAGTGTTGTTTACAGTATGGTATATAGTAGGTAGTATGTAGTGTTGTTTACAGTATGGTATATAGTAGGTAGTATATAGTGTTGTTTACAGTATGGTATATAGTAGGTAGTATGTATTGTTTACAGTATGGTATATAGTAGGTATTATATAGTGTTGTTGATAGTATAGTATTGCATAGTTTAGTATAGTATTGTTCATACTGTGGGAGGTGAGTAAGCATTCCATTGTACTTGTTACATGTGGCAAATAAAAACGTCTTGAACAATGTGTTATGGCCACAACAATTGAACAAGGAAATTTGAAATTGCATTTGAAAATGCATGATGCTAATTTTTTTTTATCCACCTCAATCTCAACCTCAATGTTTTCTCTCTCTTGTGAAACTCACAAGTCTCCCTGCTTTGTGATCTGCGTTTTAGAAGCACAAGCCCAAGCGCGTAAAAGCCATCTACAACTGTATAGCCGACAACCCAGACGAGCTGACCTTCACTGAGGGGGAGGTGATTGTGGTGGACGGAGAAGAGGACCAGGAGTGGTGGGTCAGTATCTCGCCAAGGGGCCTGGTGTGTGTGTGTGTGTGTGTGTGTGTGTGTGTGTGTGTGTGTGTGGTGTGTGTGTGTGTGTGTGTGTGTGTGTGTGTGTGTGTGTGTGTGTGTGTGTGTGTGTGTGTGTGTGTGTGTGTGGTGTGTGTGTGTGTGTGTGTGTGTGTGTGTGTGTGTGTGTGTGTGTGTGTGTGTGTGTGTGTGTGTGTGTGTGTGCGCGCTTATGACTTGTGGGAGCCTCAAGTAAAAAGAGTGTGTGTGTGTGTGTGCACACAAGTGTGTGTGTGTGAGAGAATGTGTGTTCACATGCAGGTGTTTTCATGGCGTGGTATGTTCCACACGGGCTCCGTTCCAATTCCCTGCTTGGTTCACACACACAAAAGTCCTTCTATGCAGAACTGGATGTCATTTCGGCCGGTTACCATGGTGGGGCAAAAAAAAAACACGATAGCTAAATGACCTCATTCTGGAATATTACCCCCTCTTCCCATAGCCCCCCCCCCCCCCCCCTCAATTCCCCCTCCATCCCCGCTCTCTTCCTGCCTGCTGCTCCTTCCTCGGGGGCCCTTGTCTGAGCTCAAACCAGCTGCAACTGGTTTTACACTTGGCCGTATTCAGCCAGCGTCTTGGGGCCCATGTTTGTTTGGCTGGTCCTGTTGGGGCGGTCCCTGAGTCCCTTAGTCCTGCCCCTCCTGCATCCCTGGCCCCCATTCAACGGTTATGAGAGGAGCTCAAGAGAAGGTGAGTGGTGGTGGTGGGTGGTAGGAGGGATTTCATCACTCCCCCCCCCCCCCCCCCCCCTCCCTGCTAGCCCTGTAGTTAGTTATTAGCATTTGGTGGGTATCGTGCGTGCGTGCATGCGTGCGTGCGTGCGTGTGTTGTGAGCCCTAGTGGCCACCAGGTGTCCTCATTCGCCCCCCTAAAAAAAACCCTTCTCTCCCGTCTATTCTCTTCTTGTTCCACACAGTTGGGCCACATAGACGGCGATCCGATGAGACGAGGAGCCTTCCCCGTCACCTTCGTACACTTCATCGTCGACTAAAACAACCGTCAACCCAGGGGCGGGCGGGCGGGCGGGGGGGGGGGGGGTTGTTAAAAGCCATCCGAATTCCCGTATCTCCCGTAGCTAAATGACAACGATGACACCGAACATGTCCGCTGTGTGTCGCTGAAGTTACGCCTGAACTCTACCAATGAAGTGCCACTGCTTTAGCACCGTGACGTGGACCGTGGACGCTGCCATTTTTCACACCGTAAAACGGAACTCGCCGGCATCTGCTTCTGAACCATGTGCCCCCTAACCTACCCCCCCCCCCCCCCCAGTAGCTCAGTGGCATTGTATGTGATTTTAAACGTTGTTTATATCATTATCGTTATGAAAGACTATGAACAAAAAAAATGAACCATGATTGTAGTGAATGACCTCTTGCAATAAATTGCACTTTTTCCCCCCCCCCCCCCCAGCCGGAGTCTTCATCTTGCTCACAGGTCAACCCATCTTGACTCAATTGAAGGTCCCACCTGCAGTGTTTTTCCTCTCCTGTCCCAAGCGCCACCCTGCGCAAAAAGTACTGTATTTTAACATGTAGATCCGTAGAAAATGTGAATATATCCTCAACTCGCTAACATTCCTCTTCATGTCCAGCTTAACGTTTCATAGGGTTGTGGTTGTTGTAGTTTTTTTTAAATTTTTTTTTTTTAGAGATGTTGAACTGCTTCTAGCGGCTTTGACTTTCTCTCCTGTGTGGAGACATTTTTCTAATGGTGCTAACCCAGAAATATGCTAGGAACTGCCACCCCCTCCATCCTTCTTCCCCCCCCTAGGGACTACTACCCTGTCCCCATTTCTCACCCAGCCAGACGGGCATCGGGTGTATGGGGCCTTGCTAAATGTAGAAAAGTGGAGGTGGTAACTGTAGTACAGTGGAGTGGTAACTGTAGTACAGTGGAGGTGGTAACTGTAGTACAGTGGAGGGTACTGTAGTACAGTGGAGGTGGTAAATGTAGAAAAAATGGCAGAAGTTCTGGCATCTGGGGGAGTCCATAATCATGTCGGTGTTTGTGACTGCGACAAAATATTTTTACTCGTACAAGTAAAACAAGCTACAAAGAAATCTGTGCATATCTGCCGTGGGGTATTTCTACATCTTCCACATCCTTTATGCGTTGCACTGCGCGCCAACTCTTGCGGTGTGGTGGCGTGTCTACCTTTTTTGTCAGTTAGCTGTACAGTACTGAAGATAATCTTAACCCCCCCCCCCCCCCCCTTCCTGTGGTTAGGTTTCTTGCCTCTAACGCAAAAGGCCAGGCCACCTTGGTTGCCGAACTAGCAAGCAAACATGTTCTAGTTCTCGTGATTGGACGTTCACCACCAGGGCTTTGGCTTTTCATTACACTGGTCATTGCGACCGTGCAGAAGAGAAGAAACCATAACATATTCTTACAAAGCCTTCTATGTCATTAACTTTATTTGGGTTGCAGAGCAACTGTTTCTCTCTCTCTCTCTCGCTCTCGGTCTGTTTATAATAGTAAAATATCTATATAAATATATAAATATGTTGATATTTACACATTTAACCTGAAGCGAGCCTGCCTGCTGTGGATTTAGTGAATGGCGAGAAGGAGATGCTGCTTTGCGATTGGTGGATTCGAAGCGCTCCTCACTGGAACTGGGAAGGTTTAATCGTCTAGGTTGTAAATAGATGTTTTTTTGTTTTTGTTTTGTTGATATTTAACTGTAAGAAGAAAAGGCTAACCTTGCCTTGGTGATAAATGTCATTTGAATGCACTGTGGTGATGGAACAGATTCCAGACGTGACCTCAGCTGGACCTGTGCGTCTGTTGAAGTAGCCAACGCAAGCTTTCACACACACATACACACAGTGGTTCATTCATTCTTGCTGACTAAAGATTACTACATTGACTCTTAACTTTATTTTATTGTGCAAGTACATGGGAAAATGAAACTGGAATAATAAAATTGTGATGGAATTGTTTTTGTTCTTCATTTTTCACCGATATTCATGTCTCAATCTCTGGCATGGTGATATTATTGCTTTTATTCCAAAAATGTATACCATATATAAAGTCTTAAACTGAGACTTACTCCTTTGTATGCCTCGAGAGCTCCCTCTGAAGGGATAATGTTGAAAAGCTGTATATATTTGGCAGGGTTTATGTCACATACATTTGTTTGTTTTTTCAAAAGCCACACATTTTGTTTAAAGATTAAGTTTTTATTGACTTTTAAACAAACCAGCCTTCATAATCATCTGTATTGAAAATATTCATATTCTTGATTGTACCGTTAATTTTTCTTTAGTCCAATCATCCCAACTGAATCCAGAATGAAATGGAGTTCAATGTAAAGAGGTATAGATGGTAGAGGCACATGGTGAGGTGGTGAGTACCAGACACGCAATTTAAAAACTATAGCATTTAACATTTGACCCTATTCCAAGCAATACAAAAATATCAAGAGCAAAACCCATTTACATTAATGTGCATTCAATGTCCACTTCAAAACATCAACCCAAGGTGCAGTTTAAAAGTTGTAAAAAATGATTTCACATATGTTGTTTGATAAGAGGCCAACACAATGACATTAAGAACCAGCATGCTCATGGTTAATGATAAATGTATGTCAATTATAGCCCATTTCAACACTTGGGCTAAATATACTGTATATGATAGTTTATAGCCACCTTTTAAATGTGCCTTGTGGCCACTGACCGGCCGCTGCTGGTACCGATGTTTATATAATTTGAGCAATTATGAGGTTCAACCTTTTTTTTTTTTTATATATATACACAAACAGTACCTTTAAAATAGTAATACAGTTCCAAAGGGTTTTTCGTCCTCATCAAAAATAGCTGAATATTTCCCACAAATTCCCAGATGCGGTTGACCCACCCACACCTGTTACGTACCGCATATTTATACAAAGTCAGTGTGAGCCATAAAAGTACGGTGTTTATACAGCTTGTAACATACAATGAAAATAAAGCCTTTTTTGCTTTGGTTGCAACCATTCTGTGACCCTACTCAATAGCTTAGTACCCGGTAACAGACAGGGCTCCTTCAGATGGAAGATAATAACACATTATTTAACAATTATTAAAAATGATTTTAGAATTATTATTGGACGATTTACTATAGATTACAAATAGTAGATCAGAATGAAAACTGAGGTAATTGAAATAGTAATGCGAGGGAAAACATTGTTTAACAAACCTGAAAATGCTTCTGATAAACTCTCACATAAACGTACGGTATTGTGTGTGCTTCTGATGTGGGCTGTGGGTTAAAGCGTGTGGAACCTTCACCTGAATCAGGACTTCTCTGACATCAGGGCACAGTCGAAAGATGCTGACAGCACCTTGCAGATGGACTGGGCTTGCTCCTGGGAAAAAAATAACACATTAATACATTTATAAATATATACGAGAGGTCATAATCCAAGCTAGCGTATGTCGTTGTATGGATTCAGTTTAAAGAACTGCCATCCTAACTAAGGGCGGAGGGTAGCATAGTGGCTAGGCTGGGGGCTAGGGCTACCACATGAGGGGTACTGGGTTTGATCCCCCACGAGGCCACAGCCTACCTATAGCTAACGGTAAGCAAGATGCTCAAATTGCCTATTCCCCCCATCCTGCTCCTGAACTACCTGTATCTGAATTCACTACGAGTCACTTTGGATACAGTCAAATATCTCCTGTGTATGTGTATCTAACCCCACAAGGGGAGGTCCGATGCTGGAGGTCTACTACTCACTGCGCAGCTGCACTGGTACACCCAGACGCTGCACCGCTCCTGCTTAGGGTCGGTGGTCTTCAGCGCCAGGAGGTTCTTGCCGGCGCCCAGGCCGTCGTCGTAGCACAACATGCGCACGATGAGGTACAGGGGGTGCCGATGTAACACATCCTGCCGGAGAACAACGTTGTTATGTTGTGTTCTTCTTCGCGTGTGAAGCACTTTGTATCGCAACGAAAAAACCACATGTGGACAATGTGCATGTCAACATGACACGTAAGCTAACAAACTCGCAATCCATGTCCTAAACTGACGTCTGATCCCTCACCTAATGTGTATTCATGCACACTGGGGTTACTTACACACTGGTCCAGTGAGGCCACTTTGACCCCATACTTGGACACCCCCAGGATCATCTCCTCCTCCCGGGGCACAAACGGCAGCTTCCCGTCTTGCTGTCAAAAGAAGAAGCCTGTTAACTTGGGTTCTATCTGCCTGTTGACTTGTGTTTAATCTGCCTTTCAGTGTTAACTTGTGTGTTATCTGCCTTTTAACTTGTATTTCATCTGACATCCCACAATTTGGTTTGATTGTGTTTTTTAAATTGTTCCAACTGGTACTAGGGGCGGCGGTAGCTCACGAGGTAAAGCGGTCGGTCGTCTGACAACCGGAAGGTTGCCGGTTCGTTCCCCCGGCTCTTCCTAGCAAAGTTTCGAGGTGTCCCTGAGCAAGACACCCTAACCCTAACTGCTCCTGACAGGCTGGCTGTCTCCTTGCACGGCTGACTCCGCCGTCCGTGTGCTTCAGTACGGTAGTTTAGTGAAGTAAAGGTACCTCCTGTGGTCCTACCTGTGCAGCATCAATGTAGTTGATGAGGTCCAGGGGCTCCTGGAGAGTCCTGCTCATGTCAAACTGCAGCTTCTCAATGGCCCCAACATACTTCACCCTGAACTCAGAACACGCTTCCGACGGACAGTTACCTACAACGACAGTTACTCAATCAAACAAACACATATAGAAATGGAGGCAAAAATGTTTAATCAATGTGTTTTATTTATTAGTTTTTTTTACCTGAGCCCTTGGTGGAGTCAGTGTCGAGGCTGGCGACTGTGCTCGATCTGGAGAGACCTCCCAAACTGGAGTCCACAGACTACAATGTAACAGAAACATTTTAAGACATAGAATAGAAGTGTGTGTGTGTGTGTGTGTGTGTGTGTGTGTGTGTGTGTGTGTGTGTGCGTGTGCGTGTGTACGTCTGTGTGTGCTTGCCACCCATGTGTGTAAGTGGAGGTTGTGGATGGAGGGTAGTTGTACCTTGCTTTTAGTGCTGATCTCACTGCTCTGAGAACTGCTGCTGCTGTGGCGCTTCTTTACCTTTCGGAACATCATTCACCATGACGACAGCCTGGGTAGCCTGGGTATCCTACCGAATAGGAAAAAGTTTGCATTAAACAGTGTCGATGGTGATGGTGTGTGTTAAGTGGGTCACATCATTTGATATCACTTGCCCCATGTATGCGACAGCATATACGTGTACTACAGTAGGTGTAGGCAGTTTTAGGCATAAATAAACACACAGACTATGTTTCGGCACTACACAAACATACTCGAAGCTGTTATAAATAACAACAACACGTATCGCATATAAAGTTAACGTGGCCATCGCTGACCTACTCTGACGAGCTGGGGGGTAGAAACTCTTTCATTAATAAATAAATCATCCCCCCAAAACGCAACCGGTTGCTAAGACACACACACACACACACACACACACACACACACACGCGCGCACACACACACGCTGCAATGTGATCTCCGTTCACTTTATATATGTATCTATGCCGGGAGTTAGTAGCACATACAAGAGATGTACATTGTAGGCAGGGCGTACCTTTATCGTGAGCGTTCTGAATGTCGGATCATGGATGATTTGGGTTGGGTTTGCTTTCTGTTGTTCAGAGAGTTGAGTTCACACCGAAGCTTCCTCTGCGCTCCGAGTCCGAAGCCTCCACCCAACTTCCCTTAAAGGGGACGCGCGACAAAAAGGTAACACCAAAAAGTGTCTCGACACTAACATGATGTGATCGTTTTGGTCTTGGGGGAACCCCGCTATCTATCTATTCAACCAGGGGGTAACACAGCGCCGCATAGATTCACATATTATCGGGTCGGGTATATTGATTTTTTTTTTTGCGTCATTCCCGCAGCAACAACACATGCATTCACCTGGGAACCACGAACTAAGGAAATTGATTCTCGTCGGATGTATTTTGGTTCCCACCGGAAGTGTATGTGTCAATATTGGGTCCGCCCCGCCCCGCCCCTACCATTCATTCATTCATTCATTCATCATCACACATGCACACGTAATAAACGGTGTGTTGAATGCGGATTTAAGCTGTCTCCTTGTCATGGTTTAGCGTCTTTATTTGATCCCTCGATTATATTTGGCTGAAGCAGCAATGGCTACGAAACGTAAAGTGGAGGTGACTGTACCCGCAGAGGAAAGTGACAAGTTCCTAATTCGACCATTGTGAGTGTCCATCTCTCATGTATTATACACTATATTATTGATAACCCAAATGGCTATACTTACAACGCACGTTACAACTGTATCTATCACACCAGGGGTGCTGGTCAGGAGGTTGGCAGGTCGTGCATTATCCTGGAATTCAAAGGCAGGAAAATAATGGTAATAACTTGTATTGTATTATATTTATTATACATGGTAATAACAATGCATGTGTGTGTGTGTGTGTGTGTGTGTGTGTGTGTGTGCCAATAGCTGCAAGGAAAAACAATGACGACATTCTGATTCATTCTCATTCTTAACCACAGAAAACCACACACAATTGAAAAATGTGTATTTTGATTTTATATATTTCGATTTCTCTTGTGAAACTTATTTTTTTATGTTTATGACATTGATGGACATATAAGCCCATTCAGGCTGGGCATCTATTAGATGCAAGATGATAAATAACACAGTAAAACTAAACACATTTAACACATTTGTTTTGTATACATACGCTTGCTATTATTCATGTAAATCATACCTATAATTCTGCACATATCTCATACCTACTCTGTAAGTAATTTTATACCTGTTTTTTAATAGTATTTTTTACTGTTTTTACATCTTATTTAACCTGTGTACATGATACATTGCCATGCACTTTACTGCAACATTTGCACTCTGGTTAGATGCCAAATTACTTTCGCTGTACTGTACTGACAATAAATTAAAAATCGAATCTAATCTAATTATTCATGTACATCGTACTACTTATTGCTAATATGCATAAATACCTGTGTGACTTGATGTCATCTGTGGAGTGCAGCTGGACTGTGGCATCCACCCAGGGTTGGAGGGGATGGACGCTCTCCCCTACATCGACCTGATTGACCCTGCAGAGATTGACCTGCTGCTCATCAGCCAGTAAGTTAACACAATGAAGAGTAGAGGAGTGCATTTTCCTCATGGAAAATACATCATGAAAAAACTTCTATCAATACATATTATAGATATAGATATATATATTATTATACATTGTGGCCATTTACAGTACCAATCATATTATTTATATTCCTTTTAATTAAATCAGAAAAGATGTCTAGAATATATATATATATAGAATGGAGCTAATACATATTCTTACAATCAACATATATGGTAGTCAATATGAAATAAAGGAATATAAGTAGAACAAGAAGAAAAAGGCTTAGTGGATATGCCATGTCTATAACGATGGAATAATATTATATTATTTAGTAATAAGAGTAATAGTAATAATATATAATAATAGTAATAATATAGTCTCAGATCCAGCAGCCCTGCTATGTTATAGCAGAAATTCTGGGGGGAGATGGCCTGGGCCACAAACCAGAAACAGCGAGGTGTATCCGTGGGTAACTATACAACCACTACTAGATACCATCGTTAACCCCCCCCCGGCAGCTTCCACCTGGATCACTGTGGAGCTCTGCCCTGGTTCCTCCAGAAGACCAGCTTCAAAGGCCGGACCTTCATGACCCATGCCACCAAGGCCATTTACCGCTGGCTCCTGTCTGACTACGTCAAAGTCAGGTTAGACACACACACACACACATTTTTGATTCTGGATAAAGAAAAGGTGCTTCTTATCCAAGCAATGCCCAATGCTGTAGTCCTGCTGTAAGATGCCTAACCCCTACCTGCTAAATGACAACTCACTTTAGATAAAAAAGCATCTGCAAAAGGATTCAGTTTATAGTAGTGTTGTACATATGATGTCCAGGGGTATGAATTGATCTCGCTTGTCTATAATGTACATATCATGTATAGCACCGATGTGATTGTTTGATGGTCAGCAACATCTCCGCTGATGATATGCTGTACACCGAGACGGACCTTGAGGACAGCATGGATAAGATCGAGACCATCAACTTCCATGAGGTCAAAGAAGTAGCTGGGATCAAGTTCTGGTGCTACCATGCAGGGCACGTCTTGGGGGCAGCCATGTTCATGATCGAGATCGCCGGCGTTAAGGTAATTTGGACCCATCTCGAAAGGACAAACTCATTTATTTGATTGATTATTCCATTTTTTTCAAATTTTTCCTTTTATTAAATTGTATGTGTTTGGGTTGTAGATTTTTCAACCACTCCAGGGGATGACTGTTGATAACTGTGATTTGTTGGGTTTGTTTATTATTGCCTTGTGGAAAAAACATACTAAGAACTGTGTCTCTTGATGCAGTGGTCTCTCTGCTCTCTTTAAGCTGCTGTACACTGGAGACTTCTCCCGCCAAGAGGACAGACATCTGATGGCAGCCGAGATCCCCAGCGTCAAACCAGACATTTTAATCATAGTACGTTCTAAAGAGTGCTGTGTGTACACACATCATACAATATGAACCAGCACTCGCTGTAGAGGAAGGCAGTTCTCTCTATGCTGAGAATCTGTTTCCAGGAGTCCACCTACGGCACACACATCCATGAGAAGAGGGAGGAGCGGGAAGCCAGGTTCTGTAACACCGTCCAGGACATCGTCAACAGGGAGGGCCGCTGTCTCATCCCAGTGTTTGCCCTCGGCCGAGCCCAGGAGCTGCTACTCATCCTGGGTGAGGAACATGCTCTGCAAGCCCTGCTATCTGGAGGTCTTTTGGCAACCCTATTAAGTTATTTAGTGATGTGTTTAATTATTTTGTGTTGTTGTTAGTAATGATATTTTATTCATGAACATGAGAAGACACAAAACCACAGTAAAATCACAATAAAACCTATGAAAATAATCAAAGCGAAAATTGTTAATAGATGGAGGTAGAGTCACATAGAAGCACAGTAAAGTGCTCATAAAACCAATCATCCAAATTCAAAATTCAGAAAAAGACATGAGAGAGACCCTGAAGTTTTAATAACACATGTAAATGAACAGTCGGTACCATTGTATGAATAAGGGAGACATTGAGGATGTTGTTGTGATGCGTACCCTTTTCTAGACGAGTACTGGCAGAACCACCCTGAGCTCCACGAAATACCCATCTACTACGCATCCTCGCTGGCCAAGAAGTGCATGGCCGTCTACCAGACGTACGTCCACGCCATGAACGACAAGATCCGCAAGGCCATCAACATCAACAACCCCTTTGTGTTCAAGCACATCAGCAACCTCAAGGTGCAAAGACGACATCATTCCATTACATGGAAATCCAAACTGTGATGAGTGATGAAACGCTCTGGTGAACACGCAATTTAAGTTTCAGTTTTAGATTGTTGAGGTCACGATTCCATTCAAAATTCATTCTGGATTCAAAACGATTCTCGATTCAAAACTATTCCCGATTAAAAATCCATTCTTGATTCAGTACATAGAGTAGTAATTTAGTAGAAAGTCAGTGTGGCAAATTATTCAAGAGATGTTTAAGAAATAATGGCATGAAAGCAGAGTAAAGTGTGTATAAGATAATGTTGTTTTTATATTTGAAATATATTTAAATAATTGAAAATTGAAAAGGTGAAAATGTCAACCCTTTTTTCTCTTGAATTTTGCAAGTGATGAATCGATTCTGAATCGCTGATAAGAATCACGAGTCTTATGTGAATGTAATTTTTTTTATGTACCGCCCCAATGAACACGGAGGGGCTGAGGGTATTGGACGCTAGCGCTGCGGTTGCGGTGTCTGTTCTTTTCTCCAGAGCATGGACCACTTTGACGACATCGGCCCCAGTGTTGTCATGGCGTCGCCGGGCATGATGCAGAGCGGCCTGTCCCGGGAGCTGTTTGAGAGCTGGTGCACCGACAAGAGGAACGGCGTCATCATCGCCGGCTACTGTGTCGAGGGAACCCTGGCCAAGGTGATGCTGGTCCAATATTTACAGAGAAATGCATCTGACAACAATTCAATCACAGAGCTAAAGTGGAGAGACTCAAGCTAATTTTCCCAATTGGCTGAAATCAATGCTAGTTGATGTAATGCCATGAAAAGTTACCTACCTCAGCAACAGAAAGACAATCAGAAGAAAATGCAATTGCAGTGTGCTCACACTCAGCTGGTTATGTTATGTTATGTTAAGCTCTTTAAAGGGATAATATGAAGATTTACAACCAGCATTGTACCATTACAATGTGGGTGGTATATGTAAATTATGCAATGGACAATTCTCTTCCATTTTACCAGCATTCAGTTTTGAAAATGTGTTGGCCAACAAAAGTAATAAAAGTCAGTCGTTCACTCCCCTTTAACTGTTGTTCTCTGTTTCGCACATTTCTACTACATAGACCGCCGTTTAATGAAAAGCCCTACTTTCCAGCAGAGAAATACTTCTTGAATGATCAACATTGCGCGTGCCTATATTGAGGCGATATGTGATTTACATCTGAACAAAGTAAATGTGGAAGAAGCATCCCTGCTCACCCCCAGGTTTAAGGATAGCTTTTATCCACAGGCAGTGTGCCTACTGAACTGCTAGGAGTGCTGCCACTATCACTATCATACTTTGCTGGACTTTCTGGACTCATTTAAATATGCAAATGAATATATTATCCGTCACTATAATGTTATTTTTATGTTGATTTTTATTGTATATAGTATTTTTTTTAAGTATTGTTTTAAAAATTCATACTGCGGGAGGGAATAGGGAGTAAGCATTCCATAGTACTTGTTGCAAATGGCCAATAAAACATCTTGTATCTTGTATCTTGTGTCCCTGGCGTGCAGCACATCATGTCTGAACCCGAGGAGATCACCACCATGTCGGGCCCCAAGCTGAAGCTGAAGATGTCCGTGGACTATATCTCCTTCTCCGCCCACACCGACTACCAGCAGACCAGCGAGTTCATCAGGGCGCTCAAACCACCGCATGTGGTAGGAGCAGCAGCTGCCTCTTTAGACGCCTCGCCAGTTGAACCAACTGCGAACCGGCTCTAGCGCCATCCGAGAGCTAGAACTAGGCTTGCTTTGGTGGAAACGAGGCATAATTAGAGGCTCGGTCCATTCGGTCACATTGTAAAGCAAAGCTCCTTTTGGTGACAGCATACGGTTCATTAACACGATAAGATGTGCTTTATTAATCCCAGACAGGAAATGAGGGTGTCGCGGGCAGAAAGTACAGGACAGTTAATAGGACTGAAGAAGGAAGAATTGAAGTACTTCAACAATACAATGAGAATTTAAAAAATGACAAAGTGACACACTAGCATAAATAATGGCGTAGTGTAATTATTATTAGTGTAATTTAATAATGACAGGGTAATTCAATTGTTACATTGTCATTATTGTCATTGGAAAAATATATTTTGGAAAAATACTGACAGCAAAATAGTGCTATATAATAGTTCTGCTAGAGAAGAATTAAAAAACGCATGATGATTAGGCATTAGCTCATGAATGGCTTTAATTAACAGTATTATGAAACCCAGACAATGTGATGGCTACAAATTGCAAACATGAATGCCAAAAAACTGTGGCTTTGTGGTAGTGGCTGAATAATTACTCGTCCGCACGTGTGGATCGTCTCTCTCTCTCTCTCGGCGTGTTTCAGGGCGGCAGTAGAGCTCAGGAGGTAGAGCGGTCGCCTCACAACCGGAAGGTTGCTGGTTTGAGTAGTTTGGATAAAAGCCTTATATAAAAGCAGTCCATTACCATTCTGCTTCAGATCCTGGTCCACGGAGAGCAGAACGAGATGGCCCGTCTGAAGGCTGCCCTCATCAGGGAGTACGAGGACAACGACCAGGTCCACATCGAGGTCCACAACCCCCGCAACACCGAGGCCGTCACCCTCAACTTCAGGGGGGAGAAAATGGCCAAGGTGACCGCCCTGTCTCAATCTTTAGTAGCTGCTCACTTTCTCTGTAATAGGATGGTGGGCTTTGCCTTATACGATAATGTGATAATGATGTGTCTTTAAAGTTCAATTTGTTCAAGTAGTTTTCTACTCTCAAACCTCCTCAGGTCATGGGGTCTCTGGCGGACAAAAGGTGTGTCCAGGGCCAGCGAGTGGCGGGCATTCTGGTGAAGAAGAACTTCAACTACCACATCCTCACCCCCTCAGACCTGTCCAGTGAGTAGCTCTTTGTTACTTTCACTTTCCCTTTCACCCCCACAATTCGTCCTTCCTCCACACAAAAAGGACAAAACAAAAGACGTAGTGTGTGAGTATGCTGTTTTAAGATACATATCTGAGTAGGAACACATTATTAAGACTCACTATTAAAGTAACTATTTATCCAGGGTTACACTACACTGAACATCCTGTTTTGGTCTGTGTCACAGCGTACACGGAGCTGGCTATGAGCACGGTGAAACAGACACAGGCCATTCCCTTCACAGGCCCGTACTCCCTGTTAGTCTGCTATCTGAGGAACCTCACTGGTAAGAAGAGTACTCTTGTTCTGGTGTATCAATACTAATACAATATATATAGAATATATATAGATATTATATTGTATTGTCTTGCTTTTCCCTTTGGATGAATGTGTCATTCATCCTAATATTTCACTTTTTAAATATTTCGGGGGGGAAATGAATGTTAATGACATCCAAACCTTTTAAAGACGTGTGTGTGTTTGTGAGAAGCCTGTGTGAATCTATTGGTTTTTCCGGCTTCTTTCGCACAGGTGATGTGGAGGAGCTGGATGGGACAGAGAAGAACACCCTCAGGGTCTTTAAGACCATCACCCTGGTCCACGAGGTCTGCATGGTGGTGCTGGAGGTCAGTAGATGTTCTAATATGATTAGAACATCAGAGTCCATCTTCCAATGGGCTGTGATAAGTTCCAATAGAATGCAGCCCCTGTCCTACTGTTTACTGTGTAGCCATTGAAGAGTGAACATAGGGGAACCCAGTTCGTTTTCTATCATGTCCCCTGTCCTGACAATTAAGAAGGATGGAGGCTACCTCTGTCTCTGAACTAAATCTCTGTTCCTCCTCTTGTCTCTGCCAAGTGGATAGCCAACCCTCTGAATGACATGTATGCGGATGCGGTCACCACGGTGGTGCTGGTGGTCCAGTCAAACCCCAAGGCTCAGAAAGGTGGGTTTAAATTCTGCGGATAGCTCGGCTATAACCTACTGTTTATTTGTGTGGGTGCTACATCGTAAATAGGTTCACAATATAAGGACGTCTCAACAGGCAAGAGCCTTTTGATCAACCGACTAAAATAGCAGATTTTCGAATGGGAAAATACTCTGTATGATACGATACAAATAAAGTTCACTGGTGATGCTGTCTTTGGTTGTATAGTTCCTTTCCTATGCGAGTTCTTCTATGTTGCGGTGTGTGTTTGTTCGACAGTGATGGAAACCCAGTGTGTCGTTGTGGACATGGAGGTCTACCAAGCCCGTCTAGAGGTCATGTTGCAGTGAGTACTATTCTTAGTCTATCAGGTTCATCTAAATCCTCACCGACATATTGAAATAATCCATAATAACTCAATCTCAGAACCCATTGGTTGTTCTGCACTGTACTGCACTGTATTCATGATGCTGCTGCACTACTGGCACTTTAAAATGCTTTTAATGCGTTTTGCACAATTCTGCACATGTACATATCATCCTTCAGTCACTTTAATGTTCATTTTTATTGTGTACAGTATTTTTTGATAATATTGTGTTTTAGTAATTCATACTGCGGGAGGGAATGGGGAGTAAGCATTCCATTGAACTTGTTGCAAATGGCCAATAAAACTCTTGAATCTTGTTACTTGAATCTTGAATTGTGCTGTTAAAAACCAACAGAGACATGTTTGGTGAGGCCTGTGTGGAGTTCAGAGACCGTGACAGCATGGCTGTGACAGCAGATGGAAAGACGGTCCTGATCTGCCTGAAAACAAGAGTGAGTCGCCGTGAACATCTTCTAAGCACGCTTACCAGCAATGAATACCATCCATCCATGTTCCATCCATCCACCTGTCATCTTCTACCACTTATCCGGATCGGGTCACGGAGGCAGCAGCTCCAACAAGTTACAAGTTGTTATAGTATAATGAATAATCACCCTCATCCATGTCTTCTGTTCTGTGGTGGTGGTGGTGGTCCTCCTCTCCCTGGGCCCAGACGGCGCGCTACGAGGACGAGGGCACAGAGGACGACTCCCTGAAGGAGATGGTGGAGCTGGCTGTGCAGAGGCTCTACAATGCTTATAACCCCATTGTCTGAGGGGGTCCCCGCGGAAACACAACACGCACCACTGCTCATTCCAGCAGTCTCCTTGAAGAAGATGAGGCCACTGGCTTCTATTAATCATACCCTGTGTTATTCTGCCGTGTCCCCTGACAAGCATATACATAATTCATGACTGGATCACTTGTAGAGTAGAGGGCATTGTGGGTAATTCGGCAGAATATAAAAACATTTTTGCACAATAGTGAAGCTGAATGCTTGAAAAGCATGTTTGACATGGATTATATCCGAGGTGAGCAACAGAAAAATATGATATAACTAGAATGCACTGGAAAGTCCTCCCATCCTTTAATGTATTGTTTTAAATTACAATGGCAGTGCTCATTAATTGGATAGATCTTTATTAATTTAATTAACTGTGAACTTACTAAATAATGCACATAACGGTAATAAACGTAATGCCATAAATTACACTCACATTGTTTAATCTATGTATTGTATACGTTGAGTTGTGTTGAGCATTGTGATGTGCATTTTTGATGGATTTATTGCCAGCTGTTGGAGTGTATAGCTTCCAGTACTTAGTAGTTGTTTGTTCACTTTGTGTATGTCTTTTATGAGACTTGAACGCATAGCATACCTCCACTAACTTTGTAAATGTGTTGAATTGATTTCCATAAATTGTATTTGGTCTAAGAATTTTGATAATTTGAGACTCTTATATAAATGTGTTAGGAAAGTAGAAACACGTTCTTTCATGATTAGTATGTTAATGTTTGTTACAACTGACAAAAGTACTGTTTAATGTACTGTTATTTCGTTTTCTGTTTGACACTGGCCAAAATGTTAAGTTGTGTAATTTATTCGTTTTTGTTATTTGCAGTTGCTTTGAGTTTTGACCGTTTTTTGGTTGCATTGTTTTAAATTCCTAAAAATAATTACCGTATTGACCCGAATATAAGACTACCCCGATTATAAGACGACCCCTCTTTTTCAAGACTCATTTTTGGAAAAATAAAATAAAAAAAAATTTAAGACCAAATCTTTTTTTTAGAAAGAAAATAATTTTATTTGAAAATAATGATAACACACATCACACATTGTGTTCACATTTGCCTAACTTGGCAAACAAAAACAAAACAGGCTAGATAGATTGCAATGAAACAGTAGTGCAATAAAATAGTAGTGCAATAATGAAACAGTGCAAAATTTCAGAACATCAGTCTATTGGTCACATCACGTCTTCTCATTCAGCTCGTCGTATACATCGCTGGTTGTTCGCTCTCACTGCCGCTATCGTCACTCACGGTGTCTGCTCCCCGTCTCCTCCCACATCACGTCATCCTCGCTGGCATTTGATACGCAGCACTTCTTAAACCCATTAATGATGCTTTCCGGGGAAACGTCAGCCCATGCTTGCGAGATCCATTCACAGAGCAAACGTACTGCAGGCTTTTGGATTTTTCCAGACGGTGTCAGTGCGTGATTAGCAGCCAGGAGCCACTCTGTGGATCTCTTGCGCAGATTAACCTTGAATGGTTTGTTAACGACCACATCAACACCTGCAGCTGGCTTGTCATTCCGCCCGGTATGATCACTAGGTCACCATTCAACTCTTTCACTTGCTTTTTGACTGGCTCAGTCAAGTGTCCACGGAAAGCATCCAGAATCAACATATTCCTCTTCTTTCTGAGTCCCCCACGCCGTCTGCCCCACACCACCTTGAGCCAGTCCACCACAAGCTCCGTCTCCATCCAGCCCTTTGCCTGGGCACCTACGATAATGCCAGCTGGCACTGCCTCTTTAGGTGATCTAGAGCAGGGGTTCCCAACCGCCGGGCCGCGGACCGGTACCGGGCCGTGGAGGTGTTACTGCCGGGCCGCCAAACAGCTGTGTGTTTATCACAGTGGCGGCCGGTGACACCCGAAGTAGGAGGGGCGCAGGGGGTAAAAAAGTCGCAATTTTAAATCATATCTGCTGTGCAATACCGCATTTTCCCAGACGGTGGCGCCATTTCTCCATGTAAACGACCGAGAGGGCAAATTAAAGAAATAAAAATAAAAAACTATACATAATATAAATATAAACCTCACTGTTACTCATTCTACTCTGTATTGTATATACCGTATTGACCCGAATATAAGACGACCCCGATTATAAGACGACCCCTGTTTTTCAAGACTCATTTTTGGAGAAAAAAAAATTTGAAGACCAAATATTTTTTTTTTGAAAGAAAATAATTTTATTTGAAAATAATGATAACACACATCACACATTGTGTTCAAATTTGCCTAACTTGGCGAACAAAAACAAAACAGGCTAGATAGATAGCAATAAAACAGTAGTGCAATAAAACGGTAGCGCAATAAAACAGTAGAGCAATGAAACAGTACAACATTTCAGAACATCAGTCTATTGGTCACATCACGTCTTCTCATTCAGCTCGTCTTCTACATCGCTGGGTTGTTCGCTCTCACTCCCGCTATCGTCACTCACGTTGTCCGCTTCCCCGTCTCCTCCCACATCACGTCATCCTCGCTGCCATCCATGGCATTTGATACGCAGCATTTCTTAACCCATTAATGATGCTTTCTGGGGAAACGTCAGCCCATGCTTGCAATATCCATTCACAGAGCAAACGTACTGCAGGCTTTTGGATTTTTCCAGACGGTGTCAGTGCGTGATGACCAGCCAGGAGCCACTCTGTGTATCTCTTGCGCAGATTGCGCAGCTGGCTTGTCATTCCGCCCGGTATGATCACTAGGTCACCTAGTGATCATCACTCTTTCACTTTTTGACTGGCTCAGTCAAGTGTCCACGGAAAGCATCCAGAATCAAAATATTCCTCTTCTTTCTGAGTCCCCCACGCCGTCTGCCCCACACCACCTTGACCAACTTGCCAGTCCACCACAAGCTCCGTCTCCATCCAGCCCTTTGCCTGGGCGCGTACGATAACGCCAGCTGGCTGCCTCTTTAGGTACAGTCACTGCCTCTTTAGGTACAGTCTTGCGTTTTAAAACCACGTACGGGGGAAGTTTTGTCCCATCTGCGAGGCGCGTTAACATGACCGTTACTCGGCTCTTCTCGTTTCCAGTAGACTTCACAATCACTGATTTGTCGCCTTTCTTATGCACTGTGACAGATGTTGGCATGTCAAAATACACAGGCGTTTTTCTTTTTTCAAGTTGGTCGCTGTGTCTCTCCATTTCTATCTCTCCAGGTAACTGTTTTTATGTACTGTTACTTTAAGACTTTGAGTGACTTTAAGCGGTGTCTCGGAACACTCGTTTGGCGCGATCTGTTGTTGCGCAATTACATGTGCAATTACGGTACATCGAAAAGTCTAAACCCCGATTATAAGACGACCCCTCTTTTTCAGATTTTTTTCTCGGAAAAAAAACCCGTCTTATATTCGGGTCAATACGGTATGCATATTGACTGAACATTCCTTTACTTACTGCTTAATTTCTTTTTTTACTTACTTTATTTTTACTGTATGTAGCACAATCTCAGGGGCTCATACAGAAACAAGCATTTCATCATAAAGTATTCTGTATTTTGTTGTGACGAATAATAAACAAACTTGAAACTTATGGTGAAAGAACATTTATTATATGGTGCTTCAATTAGCAATTATGAACACAGTAATACCTAGTAGAAAATAAACGTAAGAAAAAAATTGTGCAAAAGTAATTAGAACAAAATAGAAGATAATAAAATAGACCTGATACAAGTCCTGAGATAAAATGCAATACAATCTTAAGCTTACAAATTAAAAAGGTACTGGGTCCTATGTACACTACACTACTATACAATATACAGTTTAATCTATGTACCTATGCTATACTAACTATACAAGAACCACAACAAGGTTTTTTTCTTCTTAAAGTGACCTTTTTCACCTGTGTTATGTGTTTAAAGTGACCTGTGGAGAGATCAGTGTTCAATGTTCTGATGGCCTGGGGTCTCTCCCACACACATGGGTCTCAATCTCCTCTCCTCAGACAGCAAGACGCCAACTGACTCATTAACAAATGCTTCTGAATTAAACTAATTAAATCAAATACAAATGCTTAATACATTCGACCACAGCATATATTAGCAGACAAACACACGGAGGACCCTGTAGCTAGCATTGGGGAAGCACGTGTCCACGATAAACTTACAAAACCCCAATCCACACCGTTTACATACAAATGACACAAGCTGCATGTTTATACAGCAAGACCAACATTTCTTATCCCCTTTACTTTACATCGTCCACAATAAAAATAAATGTAAAACTATAACCGGGACAACAAAAACGAACCTCTCCTCAGACAGCAAGACCGAACTGAGAGCAGAGCAGTACAGGCTTTACAAATAAGGTTCAACTAGGCTACAATTGAGTTGCGCATGCGTGACTGGTTTTCTTTGCTCACGCATTCACGCATGCGCCACTCAATTTGCTCACGCATGCGCGACTGGTTTCTTTGTTCGGGCGCAAGAATATGCGCTCCCACAGATCGTATTTAGGACCCTTGATAGGCTACATTTAATTGCTTGATCCATTTTCATTGGCCGCTTGCCGCAGTGACGGAGTTCCTGGGCGCACCGGTCTTGCGCCCAGGTTTGGAGGTAGGTACCAGATTTCTATGAGAGTGACGTCAATGACAAAGAGGGGGGAGAATAGCACGCACAAAACAATGATTTATATTTGCTATATTAACGTTATTGTGCATTTTAAACACAAACATACTTAAAATGAGTAATTATTATTCATTTTAAACATGTTTAGTTTATTTTTAGGGGTCAAAAAATCAAAAATCCAAAAACACAATTATTATAATTTTTTTAATTTTTTTTCCCCTCTCTCAACCAGGTGGGGCGGCGCCCCTGCGCCCCTATGGACGAGCCGCCACTGGTTTATCATCATATACTCAAATCATTTGAGTATAGGTGAACGGCGGGCAGTATAATCTATATATAGAGATTATATATATAGTATAATCTATATATATCGATTATATAGCGGTATATATCGGCAGTATCATCTATATATATAGATTCAATATATATCGGCGGCATAACGAGAGACTTTTAGTTGCACGCGCTACTAAAGACACTACGCGCTAGTGACGTGTCGGTCGCGAACGAGCCGGCTCAAAGAGTCGGCTCTTTGAAGTGAACGACGGGAACGACGGTTCGCGGCTCGCACCCGCGAACGAGCCGGGGTTTTACGGGTGCTCCCTGATCTAGAGGTTGAACGGCACATAAGCTTTTATGGCAAAAAAAAGTGCCATCACTTTGGTCTTTGGTTTCAATGCTTGGTTTCAAGAAGAAGAAACAAGCCATGTGACAAAGAAGAAGAAAGCCA
>CM051016.1:20176466-20246466 GCA_027704905.1 Muraenolepis orangiensis
GATCTAAAACAGCTTTTAGCCGGGCTCAAATTCTGTCCTGAAATGGAACACGGCCCACAATTCTGTTCGGTTGGTGCGAAATGCATTCTGGGATATTCTGGAACCGAAGGCTGCCGAAGTCTGCATCGATGCACACTTCGGCCGTGTTCCATTTCAGGGTCTGCAGCCTTAAGGCTGCATCCTTCGGCTGCATCCGAAGGCTGCAGTCTTAAGGCTGCAGTCTTAAGGCTGCTTCGAAGGCTGCTTCAAACACTTGTTAAATGGGACGGTCTAGCCTACGGAGTACTTCCTGAATGCGTCACCAGCTGCGTCACGAAGCGCCACGCCCACCGTCGCCGCGCGCTGACCAGAGCCGCGGAGATAGTCCAACTAGAAGCCTCTTTTTGAGAGTTTAATAATACGAGGGAAATCAATTGCGTGTTAAAAATGGATGATTTGTATTCAGTATTATTTTTAACTAATGAACTTAAGGAGCTGGAGTTTCACCGCCGGCGTCGACGTTTGATGTTATTTCGGCTAAGAGAGAACCATGGGTAAATAAATATTGGTTAATATTGGTGAAGTTATAATTCCTATTAATATATATATATATATATATATATATATATATATATGTATATATATACACATATATACATATATATATATATATATACACATATATATATACATATATATATATATATATATATATATATATATACATATATATATATATATATATATATATGTATATATATATACACATATATACATATATATATATATATATATATACACATATATATATACATATATATATATATATGTATATACATATATATATATATATATACATATATATATATATATACATATATATATATATATATATATATATATATATATATATATATATACATATATATATATATATATATATACATATATATATATATATATATATATATACATATATACAGATACAGATACAGATACAGATTACTTTATTAATCCCGAGGGAAATTAAGGTGCAACAGTTGACACAGGGGGAATAAAAGCACACACAAAAAATACTAATACCTAAGCTAAAAAACAATAAAAATTGTATAAACAAAAATATAGTTAAATGAAATCTAAATGTATTGATAAATGAAGATAAATTTACAGTATTATTACAGTAGTACGTAGGTATATACAATACACAACAATACGTATAGTGCAAATTGGCAGAATAATATATTAATAAATAAATCAACTGAAAGTGACATGTGTAAAGTGAAAAAGTGAATTTGAAGAGTGATTTGCAGTGCGTTGACCAAAAAATAATAATATTTAAGTACGTTGGCCTCAGGTCACTGAGTCGCCACTGTCCCTCTCACGACCCGAGGTAGATGAGTTAAAAAGTCTAATTGCCACAGGAAGAAAGGACTTCCTATGGCGTTCTGTGGTGCACCTGGGTGGAATGAGTCTGTTGCTAAAGGTGCTTCTATATGAGGTCAGCACCTGATGGAGAGGGTGAGAGTTGTTGTCAAGGATACTACGCAGCTTGCGCAGCATCCTCCTCTCAGACACCACCAACAAGGAGTCCAGCTGGACCCCCAGGACAGCGCCAGCCTTCCTGACAATCCTGCTGATCTTGTTGGCGTCTGCTGATCTCAACCTGCTTCCCCAGCACACGACACCGGAGAAGATGGCACTGGCTACCACCGACTGGTAGAACACATTCAGCATCTTGTTGCAAACGTTGAAGGACCGGAGCCTCCGCAGGAAGTAGAGACGGCTCTGGCCCTTCTTGTAAACAGCCTCAGAGTTCTTGGCCCAGACCAGTTTATTGTCCAGATGAACTCCCAGGTATTTATATTCCTGGACAACTTCAGCGGACACACCCTTGATGGAAATGGGTGTGGGTGTGGATTTCCTCCTGCGGAAGTCCACCACCATCTCCTTCGTCTTATATACATATATATATATATATATATATACATATATATATATATATATATACATATATATATATATATATATACATATATATATATATATACATACATATATATATATATATATACATACATATATATATATATATACATACATATATATATATATATACATACATATATATATATATATACATACATATATATATATACATACATATATATATATATACATACATATATATATATATATACATACATATATATATATATATACATACATATATATATATATATATATACATATATATATATATATAATATATATATAGGTATATACATATATATATATATAGGTATATACATATATATATATATATATACATATATATATATATATATATATATATATACATATATATATATATATATATACATATACATACATTATATATATATATATATATACATTATATATATATATATATATATAGGTATATACATATATATATATATATATATACATATATATATATATAGGTATATACATATATATATATATAGGTATATACATATATATATAGGTATATACATATATATATATAGGTATATACATATATATATATATATATATACATATATATATATATATTTATATATTATATATATATATATTATATATATATATTATATACTGACTGACTGTGACGGAACTTTCTCTTATATCCTATAGCGTTATTGCGTCATTGGTTCAATAAGAACGGTTTCCATTGGTCCCCACTGGTCGTAGTCGATTCCGCCAATGGTAGCCCCGCATTTTATTTGACAGCCGTATATATAGCGTCATTGCGCCCGCCGTCTGCCACATTCATTCACTAATTCATCAGTGTCGTAGTGAACGTAAATCAACATGGTAAGATATCAAACAATTTTAGCTTTTTTAAAACGTCGTCTTCCCAATCAGAACAACCAGACATTGTTCAGAGGCGGGTTGTGCCTCGGCTCGACGTGACGCAGCAGACTATACTGTCATCTCTGGGTTACATTTGATTAACATAATCGATCATTACATTTGATCTATTAACCGGTTCAGCTTTGGGCTGAACGAATTAAACCTAGAAATTAAATATATATTTCGGCTCTGTAGAGTACATGCATTCACGTATTTTAAAGGGAATAACGACAGAGCCAATTTGTCAAACGGAAAATCCAAATGGCTGATGGCTTTCAAATCAATGTTACCAAGCATTTAAATGACTTCAATGTAGTTTATGAAAACTTTGCTGAATGCTTATTGTCTTGCATCTATGAATTATAATAAAGTGAAATAAATTAGTATTATATATTATTTGAAATAGAGTAAATAAATGTTTTCTGCAGGGGAAGGAGTGTATTTCCATTCATGTGGGCCAGGCCGGGGTCCAGATGGGCAACGCCTGCTGGGAGCTGTACTGTCTGGAGCACGGCATTCAGCCCGACGGCCAGATGCCCAGCGACCAGACCTACTGCGGGGGAAAAGACTCCTTCAACACCTTCTTCAGTGAGACCGGAGCCGGGAAACATGTTCCCAGGGCAGTGTTCGTCGACCTGGAGCCGACTGTCATCGGTGAGACGCACGCGTTTAGGACTGCTTGGGCCTTTAGCTTGTACTGGAATAAGAGTTCATGTAAAGTTACACAGCCTAATATGTCTTTTTCCTCAGACGAGGTGCGGTCCGGAACCTACCGCCAGCTGTTCCACCCTGAGCAGCTGATCACAGGGAAGGAGGACGCAGCCAATAACTACGCCCGAGGTCACTACACCATCGGAAAGGAGGTCATCGACATCGTCCTGGACAGAACTCGCAAGCTGGTAAGATGAGTGGTGGTACGATTCGGTGTGAATGGATTCAGTCACGCACAGAAGTTAAGAATGTAATTGAGGATTGTTGATGTGATTCAGGCGGACCAGTGCACCGGGCTCCAAGGTTTCCTCATCTTCCACGCTTTCGGCGGAGGAACCGGCTCCGGCTTCACCTCCCTGCTGATGGAGCGGCTCTCGCTGGACTACGGTAAGAAGTCCAAGCTGCAGTTTGCTGTGTACCCCTCTCCCCAGATGTCCTCAGCTGTGGTGGAGCCCTACAACTCCATCCTGACCACCCACACCACCCTGGATCACTCCGACTGCGCCTTCATGGTGGACAACGAGGCCATCTACGACATCTGCCGCCGTAACCTGGACATCGAGCGTCCCAGCTACACCAACCTCAACAGGCTGATCGGTCAGATCGTCTCCTCCATCACCGCCTCCCTGCGCTTCGGCGGTGCTCTGAACGTGGACCTGACTGAGTTCCAGACCAACTTGGTGCCCTACCCTCGTATCCACTTCCCTCTGACCACCTACGCCCCGGTCATTTCCGCAGAGAAGGCCTACCACGAGCAGCTGACGGTAGCCGAAATCACAAACTCCTGCTTCGAGCCGACCAACCAGATGGTGAAATGCGACCCTCGCCACGGCAAGTACATGGCCTGTTGTCTCCTGTACCGTGGTGACGTGGTCCCTAAAGACGTCAACACTGCCATCGCCACCATCAAGACCAAGAGATCCATCCAGTTTGTGGACTGGTGTCCCACCGGCTTCAAGGTGGGCATCAACCACCAGCCCCTGACTGTGGTTCCAGGAGGAGATCTGGCCAAGGTGCAGAGGGCCGTGTGCATGCTGAGCAACACCACCGCCATCGCCGAGGCCTGGGCTCGCCTGGATCACAAGTTTGACCTGATGTACGCCAAGAGGGCCTTCGTCCACTGGTACGTGGGAGAGGGCATGGAGGAGGGAGAGTTCTCAGAGGCCAGAGAAGACTTAGCCGCCCTGGAGAAGGACTACGAAGAGGTGGGCACCGACAGCGTCAACGAGGAGGATGAGGGAGAAGAGTATTAAGACTCCAGAAGATGAGCGCTGACCAGCTTATCTTGAGTTGACTGATTTATTTATTTGTTTTACTTTATGTATTTGATTTAAATGTTCAAATAAAGTTTCATGACTATTCCTTTTGCTTTTCTGGTGTAATGTCATTTTTACTTGTGTAAGAAACTTAATTACTGGCCGTTTCCTTTTGGTGGGAACAGGGGATCCACTGACTACGTCCTGATGTACAACATCAGTATGCTAAAACCATTCCCAAACATGGCCTATGATGGTGATATTGGGGGACTGCCATCCTTATAGATACTTATACATAGTTTTACTGGCAGATGTTTGGCTAAAGAACAAACTGCAGACATTGTATTAGGAAGGATGCAAAGTAGGACACTGGTTAATTAATATTAACAAGCCTACTGTAACAACCCTGAGCCTTTTCTAATTGTGTTTGCTATAAGTTAGACAGAGTGCCTATTTCACCGTTTTCAATGTAACACACAATGTGTTTGTAGGAGCCAATTTAGGAATTAATGTCCTATATTCATGTTTTGATATTTCAATTTGATAATAGTTGAATAGTTTAAAAATATTTGTCATGAGTTCATGATTTGATAAGACTGTTTGTTTAAAAAGAGACAATGAGACAATATGTGATAAAAACATTTCTTTATTTTGATAGACCGGAACTGTCATGTGACTACTTATATCAGCTGGGTAGAAGGCAGCTGGAGTTTTTGTTGAATGGAACCAGCGTAGATAGTAGGGTCATAGTTTTTGACCATGCGACGAGCGATTTGACAGGTTACGTTTTTCTTTTATTTATTAAATTGTAAACTATACATGTGGTCCTGTCGTTCGCGTTCAAGACTCCCGTTATTCACCTACTCTGGCTTCAAGGGTGTTCGAAACTCACAGACGTTTGGATATTACACCTACAGTGTTGTTTTAAAAGGATACATGAAAAATGAACGCCTGTTGAATTAAAAACAAATAGATATTTCACTTTTCAGACTTTAACTTTATGGTTGCCAGTGCGCTTCAGTTGTGAGTGTCTTCTGTTACTTTATGCGTAGTGCGCCACGCAATAGGCCTATATCACGTCACAGTTGAAAGCCGGAAGTACCCAATCGTGGAAGCAGCCTGTCCCAAGTTAATGCGTTCACCTTGGCGGACAGTTATCGCTGGACAACATCGCTGCATAAACTTCCAAAACATCCATAATTGGAACCCAAATGACAAAAAAACTGTTACCTAAAATACAAAGCTGGTAAGTTTCGGTCGTTAAACCCGGCATTTTATTTAATACTTGAATCGATTCTGGCGCATATTTTGTCTTTAAGCGTGTAATAAGCTTACGTATTTTTTTCAGACAATTTTTTTTTTTAACATTTAGAGATGGATGGTGAATGGGTAAAGAAGTCGTTGCGGTCCGTGCTGCAGTCCAACCAGGGCGGCGTGCCGATCGGCCGGCTCCAAGCCGACTACCGCTCGATGTGCGGAGAGCTGATCCCGTACACGAGGCTGGGTACCCCGTCTTGATGGACTACCTCCGCAGCATCCCCTCTGTGGTCCGCATGGATCATCGCATGGGCGAGGTGAGGGTGGCGCTGAACATGTTAAGTTGGGTCAGAACCTCAATTCCATGACCAATCTCTGGCTGATGGCTGCGCCGAATGCCATTTAGAAAGATTTACTTTTGAACCAGAGCACCTAGAATCATGTATGAAGACACTTTTTCATATAAGTCGAAACCCAAGACTGCCGACATCCAAGTGAAAACTTGACTTTTGAACGGATGATACGGTCAGCATCACCATGGCGGGTGATGGATGACACCTTGTAGATGTAGTCAGAGCACTTGTATGTGTTGCGCCATCTTGCGTCGGTCGATATTCTGCTGATGGAGTTGCCATCTTCTTTCAGATCTACAGATTGGAGAGATAGCTTCTGGATGAGCTTGCTGTGTCTTCCTCTATGTGCCGTTTGAGTTGAATAAGGCCACAATCAGTGTGCCAACAAAGTTATATTTCTTTAAACCTTGGTGTATTATACAACATTTAAAAGGTAATTTCATGATCTACCAGAATATCAAATACAGTTTAAATGTACTGAAAAGCCTCTTACCTTTCTGTTAAAAAGTTAATGTTTTCACTCTACTAGATAGCAACCCTCTTGTATTTCGGAATCCTTGTGGTCGACTTACACAAAATGATTGCAATGCCTTCATATTTCACACAGCTGGATGTTTTTCAAATAAATATGTTGTATAGACGCAGTGTTATGCCGCCGTGTGCAAAGACACCCGGCACATAGCTGAGCTGGTGGCAAAACAGCGGACCTCCAAGATGTCTTGCCGCAGCAAGCCGGTCAACTGTAGGATGAATACTGCCAATACAACCCAAAAGGCTGTATCAGGTATCGGATATCTTTATTTACTTACTTACTACTTTTCCTTAAATACGGAAATCATAGCTGCCATTCAGTTGAAAGGGTTAATCCAGTTAATTTCCCCTTCAGCACTGACTTTTGAATGTGTGGTACACTACATTATACACATATCACCAGTCGTTCAACTATTTATTCTATATATATATATATATATATATATATATACATGCATTCGTCACAGTCAGAACTTTCCAGATGTTTTTTAGATGTTCCATTTGCCCTTTTCCACTTTGTAATTATATCCACATTACATTTTGTGAAAGCGCCAATATTAGGGCATCAATTTTGATGTAACGTTCATGTTATTTCATAACTGGCTCTTTTACTCCAGTAAATCCAGAGTGTTGTGTTCAGACAGCAGGACCGGGGGACAAGTTGGGCTATCCCTGTCCATCACAGAGAAGCTACCATCCAGCCAGCCTAGAGAGCCCTACGCCAGCCATTCTCCAGACCATCACCCCAGGCTGACTGGTACAGAAAGTAGACCTCTAGCTCTGTTCGATATGTGCTAAATGGGTCTGTACTGCTAAATGGGTCTGTACTGATATTCTGTCTCTACTGCAGGAAAGCGGTGCAGCTGAACCACCAAAAGACAGCAGGTATGTTTCACCTGGACTCTCTTTTAGGTCATGGTTATAATGATGGTAAATAGCTTCTATAACTAGTTGGATACAGCATATGTTGCATGTACTCACTACTTACTAGGTGACCAAGGCCCATTTGTAAGAATACATGTGTGACTGGGTATTTGTTAAGGTGTGTGTGTGTGTGTAATTGTATTTATATTTATATTGTTTCTTTGTGACTGACTCCAGCAGGGTCTTGTACAGAAGGATGTCCTCCAGAGCCCTCTCCCTCTCAGGTACAGCATTGTACCTCTATCAATGTCGGCGATCCATAGTCCATTGAGAGGCATGACCTGCGGCTACCAGGAAGGCAGCGATCTGTAAAGTCTGTAAAGTGAAAGGGGCGCAATAATCTCCCCAACATCTCTGTGGTTACAGCCAGAGGTCTACCATGTAGAGTTGGTCCAGAGTAGACTCTCTGAGCTGCTGGCCAAGCACTGGCACGGCATGTGGCTGTCCAAACTCCCAGGGGTGGACTTGGACATGTTCAGCCAGACCATCCCCCCTGAAGCCCTGGACAAGCTGGACACCTGGACCCACATCTGCTCGGTACGTCTCCGCTCATGTCGGTCCCACGGTATAAAGTGATGCCGTTCACATTGGAGACTAGCATGTTGTTCCTCTAATGGCCTTTAGGTTGTTCAAGGTAGAGGCTTTTTGTTCTTGGGACTGATATACATAAGCGGCATGGTTGGTTGGCTACTTACTAGCAGGGCTCCAACGTACCACCATCTTCATGACCACATTGCACCCACAACCAATTGATTCAGAGATGATTGCATTTGACACACTGAAATAACTTGTGGATTTTGCTTCGGCGGGCCGTGAAATCATGTTGGCGGCAGTCGTTGTAAACTTAAGTGGCCTGGAACTCTTTATTGTAGTCTTTTGGGATCTTACCTGTTGTGTGTTTATTGGTAATGTACTAAAATATCTTCTACCACTTGTGATATCTGAGACTTGCTTTGTTCATGGTATTCAGATGGTTTCAAAGGGATGATTGGTTGTTTTGTTTGACAGACTATTCTGGACTGGTGTCGGATACAAGCAGGTGTCTGCTGGGTGAAACCCTTACTTTGTTCTCCTCTGCTGTGCAGGTTGAAATGATAAACATTGCCAAAGGAATCGACTGGCTGCTCTACCCTCCTCTCTCCTAAGCCTACGGCTTGCAGACCCAGCATAACCCCTCTTCTCCCTGCCCTCACCAAAACAAGCCTCCTCCCTGCCCTCACCCAAACCAGCCTCCCCTTGCCCTCACCCAAACTATTCTCCCAAACCATAATTTAGTTTCACCTCCCTCCCAAACCTGACTCCCATCAATAGTTTCCGGACACATGGACACATTTCTGTTCCCCTCTGCAGAGTTCCCCAGCCAGCACCCCCGTCTCAGTCACCCTCCGTATCCCCTTCCAGACCCTGGACTCTCTGCCCCTAACCAAACCAGCTTACCCCCCCCGTCCCCCCGTCTCCAGCGCCTCTGGCTCCGCCCACACTTCCCCTGCTGTTCTGACGAGGAGTCACTGACACCTGGACACCTACAAGACTTTGGATGAAAGCGTAGTCTGCTGAATCAGTGGTTCTCAACCCCTGGACCGTGATCCTCGGGTGGGTCGTGGGACATTTAAAAGGTCACCAAAATGGAAATGGGAAATGTTTAATCTTAAACAAATTGAATGTAGATATATATTTTTTAATGCGCATAGGCTACTGTTTGAATTCACACCTCCCTGTGTGTCCTACACCTGAATATGTCTGCATATATAAGAAGGCACGTAGCCAGGTAATGTTAACAAATGTTTTAACATAAACACATTCAACCTAAAAATTGTTCCAATAATTGTTCACACTCATAACACTCATCTTTTCTAGCCTTTACGACATGGGCCATCATCTCACGTGACGCTTCTCACGTGACGTTACTCTAGATTAGATTCTAATTGATTGTCGTTGCACAGAAGTACAGTACAGCGAAAAGAAGTTGGCGTCTAACCAGAGAGCAGATGTAACCGTAAAGTGCATAGTAATATACAATGTACCGTGGTTAAATAGGATGTCAAAACTGGTGTGTATACAGTATATTTATGTACAGAGATAGTGTAGGTATGGTAGCCATACTGGCCAGAGGTATAGTTTTTAGAGATATGTGCATATACGATATCTATATAGATAGATGGATATATAGCTATACCGGTATATCTATAGATAGATATATCTAGATATATCTATAGATAGATATCTAGATATATCTATATATAGATATATCTAGAGATATCTATCTATAGATATATCTAGATATATCTAGAGATAGATATCTAGATATATCTATATGGATATCTATCCATATAGATATATATATAGATATATCTATGTATATATTTATCTATATAGATATCTATAGATAGATATAGACAAATATATATATATAGATAGTTATATATACAGTATCTATAGATATATATATATCTGTATCTATAGATAGATATCTACAGTATATAGATATCTATATATATAGATATCTGTCTGGGTGCTCAAATTGTTACCATCCATGCAAAAACAATAAATGCAAAATATTTGTGCGATACGTGGTGATCTAGAGGTTGAACGGCACATAAGCTTTTATGGCAAAAGGGGGTAACCGGCACCCATTGGAGAGCCATGATAAAGCGGTTCATTTTTGATGTCCTTCTCTGGTGCCATCACTTTGGGCTTTTGTTTCAATGCTTGGTTTAAAGAAGAAGAAACAAGCCATGTGACAAAGAAGAAGAAAGCCATGTAGCAGCATGTCAAGGTCAGTGAATGCCAAAGGATCCAGCTCTCACAAGATGTCGCCACCACCCTTAGGCTCCCGCCCGAGCACCCGCAGCCTGGTCTTTGGTCGGTGTCAGCATCACCAATGCAGATGCCATAATCACGCGCCAAGCTGAAGTGGTCGCCAGATATTGCGGTGCATAATGTACAACTGTGATGCACAACTGCATGCCAAGCGACCAGGTTTGAACGGAGCATTGTCTCGGTTTCAGGCAGCCAAGGTCGTTTTGGAGCAGGTGAGGCCATTTTATGGGAAGGCCAATATCCCAATGGTGAGCGATCGTCGAGCATGCGACAAGATGGTGGCCCTTCGATGCTAACAACAAGTTGCGCCACATTCCCCAGGCCATGCGCTCCAGTGAGGCTACAGCTCGACTAGTGGATGCTATGGAGCACAGGCTGGACTCCACATTCCGCTGTGGAGGACACTGCTTTCCTGGCCAGCATGAAGGGCGACAGAGTGGCCACCATCCATCATCCATCACCCGCCATGGTGATGCTGACCGTATCATCCGTTCAAAAGTCAAGTTTTCACTTGGATGTCGGCAGTCTTGGGTTTCGACTTACGCGGAAAAAGTGTCTTCATACATGATTCTAGGTGCTCTGGTTCAAAAGTAAATCTTTCAAAATGGCATTCGGCGCAGCCATCAGCCAGAGATTGGTCATGGAATTGAGGTTCTGGACCCAACTTAACATGTTCAGCGCCACCCTCACCTCGCCCATGCGATGATCCATGCGGACCACAGAGGGGATGCTGCGGAGGTAGTCCATCAAGACGGGGTACCCAGCCTCGTGTACGGGATCAGCTCTCCGCACATCGAGTGGTAGTCTGCTTGGAGCCGGCCGATCGGCACGCCGCCCTGGTTGGACTGCAGCACGGACCGCAACGACTTCTTTACCCATTCACCATCCATCTCTAAATGTAAAAAAAAAGGGAAAAAAATACGTAAGCTTATTACACGCTTAAAGACAAAATATGCGCCAGAATCGATTCAAGTATTAAATAAAATTTAAAAAGAAATTGTCATTTGGGTTCCAATTATGGATGTTTTGGAAGTTTATGCAGCGATGTTGTCCAGCGATAACTGTCCGCCAAGGTGAACGCATTAACCGGAACTTGGGACAGGCTGCTTCCACGATTGGGTACTTCCGGCTTTCAACTGTGACGTGATATAGGCCTATTGCGTGGCGCACTACGCATAAAGTAACAGAAGACACTCGTCTTTTACACACGACTGCACACAACTGAAGCGCACTGGCAACCATAAAGTTAAAGTCTGAAAAGTGAAATATCTATTTGTTTTTAATTCAACAGGCGTTCATTTTCCATGTACCCTTTTAAAACAACACTGTAGGTGTAATATCCAAACGTCTGTGAGTTTCGAACACCCTTGAAGCCAGAGTAGGTGAATAACGGGAGTCTTGAACGCGAACGACAGGACCACGTGTATAGTTTACAATTTAATAAATAAAAGAAAAACGTAACCTGTCAAATCGCTCGTCGCACGGTCAAAAACTATGACCCTACTATCTACGCTGGTTCCATTCAACAAAAACTCCAGCTGCCTTCTACCCAGCTGATATAAGTAGTCACATGACAGTTCCGGTCTATCAAAATAAAGAAATGTTTTTATCACATATTGTCTCATTGTCTCTTTTTAAACAAACAAAGTCTTATCAAATCATGAAATCATGACAAATCTTTTTAAACTATAGACTATTAAACTATTATCAAATTGAAATATCAAAACATGAATATAGGACATATTAATGAACCAATTCCTAAATTGGCTCCGACATTATCCGGCCCCTAATTGGTTAGGCAGGAGGGCTAAGCAATTACTAAACAAATTATAATGTCCATGAACTGGCGAACTTTGAGTCTCTTGGGGACTATTCTCACGCAGTCCTCTTCTCGTGTTGCTTCCTCTAGCAAGCACAGTTTGTTTACTGGCCTTTCCAGTACGTTGGTCTTGGTTTTTAATTTTACCCTTCGTACCATCCCGCTTGAGTCCGGTAGCGTTTCGACTACTCTTCCCAGGAGCCAGGAGTTGCGTGGGGAAGTGCTGTCCACAAGGAGCACAACATCTCCTGTTGCGAAGTTTCGCCTTGATGTTGACCATTTCTGGCGCTCTTGGAGGAGTGGGAGGTACTCTCGAGTCCATCTAGTCCAGAATAAGTCAGACAAGTACTGGACTTGTGTCGTCTTTGTTGAAGATGTTAGGTTGGGACTTCAACAGCAATAAGTGGTTAGGTGTCGGAGGCTCCAGGTCATTTGCGTCGTCTGAGATGGTTGTGAGTGGTCTTCCATTGATGATGCTCTCGACCTCGCACATTATTGTCTGGATACAGTCGTCATTGACAGCTTGCTCTATCATGATGGAGCTGAGAATTCTCCTGACTGTTCGAATCTGTCTTTCCCAAACCCCGCCTTGGTGGGAGGCTGCTGGGCTGTTGAATATCCATTTGATCCCTTTTGGTTGAAAAGCTTTTTCAATCTTGTCATTGTCCAGTTGTTGGATTGCTTCTCTCAATTCTCTTTCAGCGGCCACAAAATTCGTGCCATTATCGGACCACATGATGGTGACTTGTCCTCTTCGGCATACAAAGCGTCAAATTGCATTTACACAAGAGTGTGTCAAGGCTGTCTGCGACTTCAATGTGTACCGCTCTCAGGGTAAGGCATGTGAACAACACACTCCGGCCCTGCTTTACACCGAAGGGCCCAAAGAAGTCAACGCCAACATTCGTAAATGGGGGTTTATCGGGCAGGAGGCGATCTTCTGGTAGGTTCGCCATCTTCTGCTCCCCGACTTTTCCAGTGATCCTGCGGCACGTGACACACTTGTTGAGTAGCTTTCTGATTGCAGAGTTGGCTTGTGGAATCCAATACTTGCATCTTAGTTGTGCCAAGACGTAGCTGCGTCCGGCATGTCCTGTCCTTTGGTGGATGTCGGTCAGGATCAGCGTGGCAACTCTGCTGTGCTTTGATATGATTGCTGGCCGTTTGGCGGTCTCTGACATGGCTGACTTGTTAAGTCTTCCGCCGACCCTCAAAATGTTCTCTTGAAGTACAGGGTCTAGTCTGAACAACTGACTGTTGTGACTAACTTGCTTTCCCTTCTGCAGTGCTTTGAGTTCTTCGTTGAACTGTTGTCTCTGGCTGGACTGGATTATTTCTGACTCTGCGGCCACCAGATCATCCAAGGTAAGTGGTTTATTTTCCATTGTTGTTCTATATTTCTCCATGTGATGCTTTAGCTTGGACTTTTGCTTTTCAGGGTCCTTTTCTGTTTGGATGATTCTTCGTGATGACTCTTTTCTTTCCTCTTTCAGTTGTTGCAGAGTCCTCCTTAGTTTTAGAATCCATGCCACAGCTCTTTTTAGTTTCTGCCATTCCGAGTAGTACTCGACCAGCTTGCACACTGGTTCCATGTCATCTTCGACTTTGATTGTGTTGACTGTGTTGACCGTCGCCGTGTTCTTGACCTCTGGGTCGTCTTGAAGGCTTTCCTTCCTTTGCACGGGTTGTTGTCACTCTCTTTGTTCAGCAGGAAACTTGGTCCGTCGATCCACGTCCTTGATTGTGCCAAGTTCTTGGCCTTCAGGCCTCTGCTGGACTGATCCGCTGGGTTTTCTGTTGTTTTTACATACTTCCATTGGGAAGGCTTGGTGGCTTCTCGGATCACACAGCATCTTGTCTACCTTCACGGCAATGACTGCCGCTGTCAGTTCTAGTCTGGGGATTGTGACTTGTTTGAGTGAGGCTACTCTTGACTTGCCCATCACGAGGGAACAATGTTTCTTGCCTTGCTTGTTCTCCAGTAACAGGTAAGTTGCAGTGCCGTAGGCATACTCTGAGGCATCCAAAAAATGGTGCAACTGCGCTGTAGCAGTGCGTCCAAAGTCAGAAGGTTTCAGGCACCTGTTCACTTGGAAGTTGGAGAGGTGAGTAACGTCTTCTATCCATCCTTTCCAATCCTCTGCGTGTTTTTCACCGATGTCTTCATCCCATCCACGTTTAGCAGGCAGGATGACCGGCACCAGTAAGATGTAGATGGAGTTGACGACGGACAAGATTCCCCTTCTTGTCATCGGCTTGTCTGTCAGCTTGATGCTGTAGGTGAAAGTATCGGTTTCTGTATCCCACTGTATGCCGGGCGCTCTCTCGACAGGTAGAGCTTCAGCACTGAGATCCAGGTTTCTTTAGCTCTGTGTTCTTCTGGGATGGACATGAGCACTTTCCGGTTATGGCTCATCCATTTCGTCAAGGTGAATCCTCCGCTGGCACACAAGGTGCGAAGATCCTTAGCCAAGGTCACTGCGTCCTTTTTTCCGATGCCACGCTCTTCAAGCAGTCGTCTACGTAGAAATTGTTTAGCACTGAACGGCTTCTGGGGGCGCAGTGGCTTTGTGATCTTCTGCGGTTCTCTTCAACGCATACGATGCAATGCTTGGTGATGAGGTGGCACCAAAGAGGTGCACTGTCATTCTGAATTCTTCCATGGGCTCATTAAAGTTGCCGTTGGGCCACCAAAAGCGTTGGAGGTCTGCGTCATGTTCAGGTACCTTCACCTGATAAAACATTGACTCGATGTCGGCCATCATCGCTACTGGCTCCTCACGGAATCTTAAGAGGACGCCAACTAGCGTGTTGGTCATGTCGGGTCCTTGTAGTAGCCTACTGTTCAGAGACTGTTCTTGAAAAGAGGCGGCACAGTCGAAGACAACTCTCATCTTTTTCTTCTTGGGGGTGGTACACCCCGTGGTGTGGTATGTAGGACACCCTGGCGTCTGCACGGTTCAGCTGGTCAGCCGGAATTCCGACGGCATAGCCTTTTTCGATGACGTTGTCCATGAAGTTGTTGTAGTCTTCGTAGAACCCGGGGTCCTTCTTGAATTTCCGGTGCAAACTAGCCATGCGCTGTTTCGCCATACAACGGTTGTTGGGCATTGGCTGCTTGTCATTCTTGAGCGGCAATCCGATGCTGTAATGGCCGTTCTCGAAAGTTGTCGTTTTCTTCACCGACTGCATGAACTGCTTGTCTTCTTGAGACATCTCTTCCTTGTCGTCGTAGTTATGCTCTGGAAAGTCGGTGTTGTACTGCTGGACCAGCAGCTTTTCGATTTCCGTCACTGTGATCCTGTTCACTGCGCAGTGAGGCTGGTTGATCTCATCACTCTGTTCCTTCCTTATGGGCCCGTTCACGACCCAGCCAATGACAGTCTTCACTGCATAAGGTCCTCCGTTTCTACTGTTTATAACGTGCCATGGCTCCATTGCTCTTGCACAATTTGCTCCGATAAGTAGGCCGACGTCCGCTTCTATCTCTGGCAGGCGTACTTCGTTGAGGTAAGGCCACTTCCGGATTTCTGATTGCTTGGGTATGTTCTCGGTGTGCTCGGTATGTTACTGTGGGTGTACGCCTTGGGTAGCTTGATGAACTTGCCGTCTTCCAGCCCACATACCTCCAAGTCTGATATCACATAACTGTTCATGAGTTTCTGTCCTCCAGGTTTGTCTTGTCCCATGGTGCTGAGGAGTACTTGCGTTGGGTTCCCTTTAACGTTCAGTTTCTTCCGCAGGCCTTCTGTGATGAACGTTGCTGTGCTCCCCGGATCCAAAAAAGCATATGTCACTACGTGTTTGTCACTCTTTCTTGACTTGATTTTCACCGGTATTATTGACAGCACACATTCATTGTCTCCGGCCCCAGTGAGGCAGGTGGCTTCTTGCGTGTAGGGAACTTGAAGGCTTGATACTTCTCGAGCGCCATTGATCTTTTCCTGGGAGGTAGAATTTTCTTCTTTGCCTTTGTGTAGGATGTCTGGATGTTTTACACTCGGTTCTTTTCTTGCAGAACTTGCTGAGATGGCCCAAAGCCAAGCACCCAAAGCACAAACCTTTTGACTTTAAAAACTCCACCCGTTCCTTGTGTGGTTGACTCTTGATTTTATTACAAGTGTCCAGGGCGTGAGCTTGCTGACAGTACATGCATGGCTTCTCAAAGGCACTTCCTTTTTTGTTTGTTTTTTCCGTGGTGACGTTTGTTGCGAAGCTCCCACGTTTCTCTTTCCTAGCTGGGGGCCTTTCCCTCTCGTTCTTTCCAACTGTGGTTGGACGGCTGTCTGGTATGTCACCGGTCATTAAATTTCGCTCTTCGGTCTCTTCTCTCTTTGATGTTGTAGGCTTCAGTGCGCCAACGCTCTTTCAATTTGTAGGGTAACTTGGATACTACCATCTGTAGGTTGGTAGGGTTATCCATTTCCTCCATTGCATCGATGTCCTCCATTGTGTTGCGGCATCCAACCAGAAACATTGCGTAGGCATTTAGCGCCTTTCCATCTTCAGACTTGATCTGCGGCCATTGGAGTGCCTTGTCGATGTAAGCGCTGGCGATCCGTAGTTCGTCTCCATAGTGCCTGTGAAGCAGTCGCTTTGCTTCCTTGTAGCCTCTGCTAGGTTGCATGTGGACACAGCTGCGAACTAGCTCCTGGGGTTCGCCATTTGTAAATTGTTTCAAGAAGTACAATTTATCCTGATCGTTGTCTGTCTTCTGTTCTATTGAGTGTTCGAATGCTCGAATGAAGGACTTGTATTGCAGTGCGTCACCCCTGAACACTGGGATATCCCTTGTTGGTAGCTGCGATTGCCTCTGCTGCTTTACAAGGAGCTCTGTGATTATGTTCTGTTTTTGCATGACCTTCAGCATGTCATCATCTCTACTGATGTTGGAATGAGAGATGAGAGTCTCGTAGAGCCATTTGTGGTGGTTGGATGCGTGGCATCCGTGGCTGCGCATGATGGTTTGCGTTGTCTGGTTGAGGAGGCGAGGCGCGGGTTAATTCTTGTTTCACGCTCCCTCTGCGGCTCCTACTCCCACCATCCTCTGATCTTTGATACTCGTTGAGCACGTTTAGCTTTGCGCTACTTTCGGCCAAAGCAGTCTCCAGCTCAAGCTCTTCTTTTTTAGCTTTGAGTTTAGCTTCTTCCAGCGCTAGCTGCTGCCACTTCTTCAGTGCCGCGGCGCGTTCCAGCAACGCTGTATGCTCTGCCTCTTGTTTAGCACGTGTTGCTGAAACTCGTGATCCTAGTGATGAGCGGCTTTCTTGAGACCCATGTGGGCGGGCGTGTCCAGCGTTGCCGACGCTGGTCTGTGAAACGCTATCTTCAGGTTGGACGCCATCTTGCAAATCTTTTTCTGCTTCAGGCTCTTTTTGTAGCGGAGCGTCCTCTTTATGCTGATCATCCACTTGATGTGATATGTGCACAGCTGCAATCCATTGTTTTGTAGATTTCATAAAGTGTCTGATGGGCGCCATTTTGGGCTCGAACCAACTATCTTGGTCAAATGTTTGTTCTTCTTCGGATAATATTGAATTCCTATAATACATTAACAAAGTCATTTTCCATCCCATCTTGGACACGTTGTACATCTTTCATAAGTGTCTCCATTATATTCATTTTATTAGACAGATCTCGTAGTCTGTCTTCTTAGTGCAATGCATTTTTGCAATTTATGCTCCAATCCCTTCTCAGTTAGCTTACGTGACCTTCCCTGTTCTTTAGGATTTCCCACGTCTTTATGCTCATTTTCCCCATCCATCTTAACAATTGCAGAGTGGCTCATTCAAGTTTGCATGCAGTGTTCAAAAGCACCTTTAACTTAAGTCACTTTTCTTATTCAAAACAGCTTCTAATATTATGACGGAGTCTGCTTGGTTGAGTTAAAGTTGCGACGTGAGTTCGCCTGCAGGGAAACTTTCACTTTCGTGGCATTCAGTCACGTTAGCTCCGAGTAGTTAACGTTAGTATATTTAGACATTCATATTCATATTTATTCATTGGCCGTAGCCTTCTATCTTCGCCACGTTTCTGGCAGGCAATATACAACATGAAGGCTTCTCATTACCTTGTCGTAGAGTCAAAGGATTGGCTGTTTTCCTACTTCATGCTGTTATCTCTCGTTCGGTTCCATCCAGTTCCAAGTCCGGTGCAGGTTTAACAAGCTCCGTAGCAAGTTTTTGACTAATTGTAGGTGTAATATCCAAACGTCTGTGAGTTTCGAACACCCTTGAAGCCAGAGTAGGTGAATAACCAGTAGCGTGGCGTGGGGAAAAATTTAGGGGAAGCCAGTTTTTTTGGGTCGGGGGGTGGTCAATAACGTAACCTGTCTGCTTCAACTAATGTACACCTTGTAAGTCGCTTTGGATAAAAGCGTCTGCCAAATGCCCTAAATGTAAACGTATCATACAGATGCAGGATTTGCACACGCCTGTTATCTAACCGACAGGTCCGCACGCACTCTCCAGCCAAAACTCTCTCGTCTTATTAATTTAAGCATTCCCCCCCCCCCCAAATGCATAAGCAGCCGCTCAATGCGCAGTGCAGATTCGGTAATGAATAAAAAAGAAGCATTCACGGGCAGTTCAGGCAACAGGTGTGCCACAGAGAGAAAGGGGTGGACATTTTACTCACCCTATTTGAAGAGGAAGGCCATTCTCCTGTCTTTCATGGTGGCGAAGTGGTCAATAACAATGTCATAGAACTTCCCAGCGGCCTTTAGGTCCTCCACAACAACAGAGTCAATGGATATTGTGGCTAGGTTGACAAGTCTGTCCTGTCCACAAGTGTTCCTCTGATACGTTTGCTGCTGTAGCGGAAGTTTAGTAAAGTTATATTTTATTAAGTACGCCAAATCTCCACCCTCCATAATGCTTAATTTGCTTGATACTATCAAACGGCGAGGATGACAGTTACAGTTCTACGTACTGATGTTGATGTGATTTGATTGGATTGTGAGGCAAGGGATTCCCTTCAAATCGATCCAATGGGATCAAGGGATCCCATTCCCTTGAAGGGAAGCCAGAGACGGCTGGCATCCCTTGGCATGGCCCTGACCAATCACAGGTTGGCTGGGGGGCATGACGTGGACCTCATCTGATTGGTCAATCGGGGACAATCCCTCCATTTTTTTCACCAAGGGAAGCTCATTCGGCTGGCTTCCTCTGGCAACAGTGAATGCAATTTACTGTTTCACCATAACATCTAGAGGGGCGCTGTTGTTTCACTCTTTGTAAAATACTCAATGAGAATGGGGGAGAGACGGTCCGGCAGCAACACACAGCAAAGGAGAATTACCGGAAAAAATAAGTGTTTTTATTTATTAAAATTATAACTACAATCCGAAAAAACAGGGGAAGCCTGGCTTCCCTTGGCCTCCGGGAGAAAACGCCACTGTGAATAACGGGAGTCTTGAACGCGAACGACAGGACCACGTGTATAGTTGACCATTTAATAAATAAAAGAAAAACGTAACATGTCAAATCGCTCGTCTGTGTTTATGTTTTTATCACATATTGTCTAATTTAAACAGTCTCATGAAATCATGACAAATCTTTTTAAACTATTATCAAATTGAAATATCAAAACATGAATATAGGACATTAATGAACCAATTCCTAAATTGGCTCCTACAAACACATTGTGTGTTACATAGAAAACTGTGAAATAGGCACTGTCTAACTTATAGCAAACACAATTAGAAAAGGCTCAGGGTTGTTACAGTAGGCTTGTTAATATTAATTAACCAGTGTCCTACTTTGCATCCTTCCTAATAAAATGTCTGCAGTTTGTTCTTTAGCCACACTGTTCTTACCCAAACATCTGCCAGTAAAACTATGTATAAGTATCTATAAGGATGGCAGTCCCCCAATATCACCATCATAGGCCATTTTTGGGAATGGTTTTAGCATACTGATGTTGTACATCAGGACGTATTCAGTGGATCCCCCGTTCCCACCAAAAGGAAACCACCAGTAATTAAGTTTCTTACACAAGTACAACAAGTAAAAATGACATTACACCAGAAAAGCTTCTTCTGGAGTCTTAATACTCTTCTCCCTCATCCTCCTCGTTGACGCTGTCGGTGCCCACCTCTTCGTAGTCCTTCTCCAGGGCGGCTAGGTCTTCTCTGGCCTCTGAGAACTCTCCCTCCTCCATGCCCTCTCCCACGTACCAGTGGACGAAGGCCCTCTTGGCGTACATCAGGTCAAACTTGTGATCCAGGCGAGCCCAGGCCTCGGCGATGGCGGTGGTGTTGCTCAGCATGCACACGGCCCTCTGCACCTTGGCCAGATCTCCTCCTGGAACCACAGTCGGGGGCTGGTGGTTGATGCCCACCTTGAAGCCGGTGGGACACCAGTCCACAAACTGGATGGATCTCTTGGTCTTGATGGTGGCGATGGCAGAGTTGACGTCTTTAGGGACCACGTCACCACGGTACAGGAGACAACAGGCCATGTACTTGCCGTGGCGAGGGTCGCATTTCACCATCTGGTTGGTCGGCTCGAAGCAGGAGTTTGTGATTTCGGCTACCGTCAGCTGCTCGTGGTAGGCCTTCTCTGCGGAAATGACTGGGGCGTAGGTGGTCAGAGGGAAGTGGATACGAGGGTAGGGCACCAAGTTGGTCTGGAACTCAGTCAGGTCCACGTTCAGGGCACCGTCGAAGCGCAGGGAGGCGGTGATGGAGGAGACGATCTGACCGATCAGCCTGTTGAGGTTGGTGTAGCTGGGACGCTCGATGTCAAGGTTACGGCGGCAGATGTCGTACATGGCCTCGTTGTCCACCATGAAGGCGCAGTCGGAGTGATCCAGGGTGGTGTGGGTGGTCAGGATGGAGTTGTAGGGCTCCACCACAGCTGAGGACATCTGGGGAGAGGGGTACACAGCAAACTGCAGCTTGGACTTCTTACCGTAGTCCAGCGAGAGCCGCTCCATCAGCAGGGAGGTGAAGCCGGAGCCGGTTCCTCCGCCGAAAGCGTGGAAGATGAGGAAACCTTGGAGCCCGGTGCACTGGTCCGCCTGAATCACATCAACAATCCTCAATTACATTCTTAACTTCTGTGCGTGACTGAATCCATTCACACCGAATCGTACCAGCACTCATCTTACCAGCTTGCGAGTTCTGTCCAGGACGATGTCGATGACCTCCTTTCCGATGGTGTAGTGACCTCGGGCGTAGTTATTGGCTGCGTCCTCCTTCCCTGTGATCAGCTGCTCAGGGTGGAACAGCTGGCGGTAGGTTCCGGACCGCACCTCGTCTGAGGAAAAAGACATATTAGGCTGTGTAACTTTACATGAACTCTTATTCCAGTACAAGCTAAAGGCCCAAGCAGTCCTAAACGCGTGCGTCTCACCGATGACAGTCGGCTCCAGGTCGACGAACACTGCCCTGGGAACATGTTTCCCGGCTCCGGTCTCACTGAAGAAGGTGTTGAAGGAGTTTTTTCCCCCGCAGTAGGTCTGGTCGCTGGGCATCTGGCCGTCGGACTGAATGCCGTGCTCCAGACAGTACAGCTCCCAGCAGGCGTTGCCCATCTGGACCCCGGCCTGGCCCACATGAATGGAAATACACTCCTTCCCCTGCAGAAAACAAACATTTAGTTACTCTATTTCAAATAATAAATACTAATTGATTTCACTTTATTATAATTTATAGATGCAAGACAATAAGCATTCAGCAAAGTTTTCATAAACTACATTTAAGTCATTTAAATGCTTAGTAACATTGATTTGAAAGCCAACAGCCATTTGGATTTTCCGTTTAAAATACGTGAATGCATGTACATGTTTAATTCGTTCAGCCCAAAGCTGAACCGGTTAATAGATCAAATGTAATGATCGACTATGTTAATCAAATGTAACCCAGACATGACAGTATAGTCTACTGCGTCACGTCGAGCCGAGGTCCAACCCGCCTCTGAACGGTGAACCGGGCTGACCAGAACGCTCCCGGTTCACCGGTACCAAAGCCCTTTGGACGGACCACCGGGGTCTTCCGGTTACTTCATTCACACCAACCGGACTTTTCTCCCATTACAAAAAAAAGGGCGCGATTCGTTTAGTCGCCATTAAACGAAAAACAAAGAAACACGAAGCTGTCGGTTTAAATGGGATGTCTGGTTGTTCTGATTGGGAAGACGCCGTTTTAAAAAAGCAAAAATAGTTTGATATCTTACCATGTTGATTTATGTTCAATACGAGGCTGATGAATCAGTGAATGAATGTGGCAGATGGCGGGCGCAATGACGCTATATATAGCGCTGTCAAATAGAATGCGGGGCTACCATTGGCGGAATCGACTACGACCAGTGGGGACCAATGGAAACCGTTCTTATTGAACCAATGACGCAATAACGCTATATATGCGGCTTTTAAATATAATACGGGGCTACCATTGGCGGAATCGACTACGCCCAGTGGGGACCAATGGAAACCGTTCTTATCCCATTGGTCCCCACTGGGGACCGTTCTTCCCCCCCCCCTCCCTCCACACAATGACTTAGCTTTCCGTTTCTTATTCTAAAACGTGTTAACCTCCAACAGGTTATCAAGTCTGATGATTGGGACACTTTATTTATCTTACCGCAAGCTATTGTTATGGTATCTTTTAGTCTCTTACAAACAACTCAAAAGCCGATTTGAGTGCAATAACGAATGCTTCTTTGACTGCAGTTTGCATTCCTCTCTCCTCGCTCCCACAGCACTCGCCCTGATAGCCACGCCGGTTAATTATATTAACAAAATCATGAAACAACTAACAAAATAACCAAACCAGCCATATTCTCAAAATATTGACAAGGAGAGCATATACGTCTCGAAAAGTGGGCGGAATAGGCTAATAATGTCGGGTATGTGTGTGATTAAAACCACTGGTCCTGACCCCCACACACACTCCATCTCTCATCCGAATAGAGCCACATGCTGTCGAGGAATTGTATGATTCGGATTTAGACTTCTTCACTGTAGTGTTCATTCACTAGTTGAACCAGATTGTCTATTTGACAATGTGGTCAAACACACCAAGGCAGCCTGCTGCATTGGTGTGATCTTCAACGTGTAGCCAGTGACACAAGACTTGGCCGGCTGAGGATGTCAGATGGAATGAAGGCTGTGGTGCCAGTCTTCTTACGCTTGCGGGTGGGTGTGTTCTCCACCGGTGGAGCAGCTCATGCTGGATGTCATCTCCTGCTGCTCTTTGATCAGGTGTGCCTGCTGGGCTGCTTCGCGCTCCTGTCGCCGCTTCACCTTGGATTTCAGCTTGGTATCAAGCGCTCCAAATGTGGCCACTCTGTCGCCCTTCATGCTGGCCAGGAAAGCAGTGTCCTCCACAGCGGGAATGTGGAGTCCAGCCTGTGCTCCATAGCATCCACTAGTCGAGCTGTAGCCTCACTGGAGCGCATGGCCTGGGGAATGTGGCGCAACTTGTTGTTAGCATCGAAGGGCCACCATCTTGTCGCATGCTCGACGATCGCTCACCATTGGGATATTGGCCTTCCCATAAAATGGCCTCACCTGCTCCAAAACGACCTTGGCTGCCTGAAACCGAGACAATGCTCCGTTCAAACCTGGTCGCTTGGCATGCAGTTGTGCATCACAGTTGTACATTATGCACCGCAATATCTGGCGACCACTTCAGCTTGGCGCCAGTGGTTATGGCATCTGCATTGGTGACGCTGACACCCAGACCAAAGACCAGGCTGCGGGTGCTCGGGCGGGAGCCTAAGGGTGGTGGCGACATCTTGTGAGAGCTGGATCCTTTGGCATTCACTGACCTTGCTGCTACGTGGCTTTCTTCTTCTTTGTCACATGGCTTGTTTCTTCTTCTTGAAACCAAGCATTGAAACCAAAGCCCAAAGTGATGGCACCAGAGAAGGACATCAAAAATGAACCGCTTTATCATGGCTCTCCAATGGGTGCCGGTTACCCCCTTTTGCCATAAAAATGTGCCGTTCAACCTCTAGATCACCACATATCGCACAAATATTTTGCATTTATTGTTTTTGCATGGATGGTAACAATTTGAGCACCCAGACAGATATCTATATCTATAGATATCTATATACTGTAGATATCTATCTATAGATACATATATATCTATATCTATCTATAGATATAGATATCTATATAGATATCTATCTATAGATACAGATATATATATATATCTATATCTATAGATACTGTATATATAACTATCTATATATATATTTGTCTATATCTATCTATAGATATATCGAGATAGATAGATAGATATCTATCTAGATATATCTATAGATAGATCTAGCTATAGATATCTATATAGATAAATATATACATAGATATATCTATATAGATAGATATATCTATCTATCTATATATATATGGATAGATATCTATATATCTATATGGATAGATATCCATATAGATATATCTAGATATCTATCTATAGATATATATAGATACATAGATATATCTAGATATATAGATATATCTATAGATAGATATACCGGTATATCTATATATCCATCTATCTATATAGATATCGTATGTGCACATATCTCTAAAAACTATACCTCTGGCCAGTATGGCTACCATACCTACACTCAATCTCTGTACATACATATACTGTATACACACCAGTTTTGACATCCTATTTAACCACGGTACATTGTATATTACTATGCACTTTACGGTTACATCTGCTCTCTGGTTAGACGCCAACTTCTTTTGGCTGTACTGTACTTCTGTGCAACGACAATCAATTAGAATCTAATCTAGAGTAACGTCACGTGAGAAGCGTCACGTGAGATGATGTTGGCCCATGTCGTAAAGGCTAGAAAAGATGCGTCTGTTAAAATAGAACAATTATTGGAACAATTTTTAGGTTGAATGTGTTTATGTTAAAACATTTGTTAACATTACCTGGCTACGTGCCTTCTTATATATGCAGACATATTCAGGTGTAGGACACACAGGGAGGTGTGAATTCAAACAGTAGCCTATGTGCATTAAAAAATATATATCTACATTCTATTTTTTTAAGATTAAACATTTCCCAGAACATTTTGGTGACCTTTTAAATGTCCCACGACCCACCCGAGGATCACAGTCCAGGGGTTGAGAACCACTGAGTCAGCAGACTACGCTTTCATCCAAAGTCTTGTAGGTGTCCAGGTGTCAGTGACTCCTCGTCAGGACAGCAGGGGAAGTGTGGGCGGAGCCAGAGGCGCTGGAAACGGGGGGACGGGGGGGGGTAAGCTGGTTTGGTTAGGGGCAGAGAGTCCAGGGTCTGGAAGGGGATACGGAGGGTGACTGAGACAGGGGTGTTGGCTGGGGAACTCTGCAGAGGGGAACAGAAATGTGTCCATGTGTCCGGAAACTATTGATGGGAGTCAGGTTTGGTTGAGGGGAGGGAGGTGAAACTAAATTATGGTTTGGGTGAGGGAGAATAGTTTGGGTGAGGGCAGGGGGAGGCTGGTTTGGGTGAGGGCAGGGAGGAGGCTTGTTTTGGTGAGGGCAGGGAGAAGAGGGGTTATGCTGGGTCTGCAAGCCGTAGGCTTAGGAGAGAGGAGGGTAGAGCAGCCAGTCGATTCCTTTGGCAATGTTTATCATTTCAACCTGCACAGCAGAGGAGAACAAAGTAAGGGTTTCACCCAGCAGACACCTGCTTGTATCCGACACCAGTCCAGAATAGTCTCAGATATCACAAGTGGTAGAAGATGTTTTAGTACATTACCAATAAACACACAACAGGTAAGATCCCAAAAGACTACAATAAAGAGTTCCAGGCCACTTAAGTTTACAACGACTGCCGCCAACATGAATTCACGGCCCGCCAAAGCAAAATCCACAAGTTATTTCAGTGTGTCAAATGCAATCATCTCTGAATCAATTGGTTGTGGGTGCAATGTGGTCATGAAGATGGTGGTACGTTGGAGCCCTGCTAGTAAGTAGCCAACCAACCATGCCGCTTATGTATATCAGTCCCAAGAACAAAAAGCCTCTACCTTGAACAACCTAAAGGCCATTAGAGGAACAACATGCTAGTCTCCAATGTGAACGGCATCACTTTATACCGTGGGACCGACATGAGCGGAGACGTACCGAGCAGATGTGGGTCCAGGTGTCCAGCTTGTCCAGGGCTTCAGGGGGGATGGTCTGGCTGAACATGTCCAAGTCCACCCCTGGGAGTTTGGACAGCCACATGCCGTGCCAGTGCTTGGCCAGCAGCTCAGAGAGTCTACTCTGGACCAACTCTACATGGTAGACCTCTGGCTGTAACCACAGAGATGTTGGGGAGATTATTGTGCCCCTTTCACAACTTCACAGACCGCTGCCTTCCTGGTAGCCGCAGGTCATGCCTCTCAATGGACTATGGATCGCCGACATTGATAGAATTACAATGCTGTACCTGAGAGGGAGAGGGCTCTGGAGGACATCCTTCTGTACAAGACCCTGCTGGAGTCAGTCACAAAGAAACAATATAAATATAAATACAATTACACACACACACACACACCTTAACAAATACCCAGTCACACATGTATTCTTACAAATGGGCCTTGGTCACCTAGTAAGTAGTGAGTACATGCAACATATGCTGTATCCAACTAGTTATAGAAGCTATTTACCATCATTATCATAACCATGACCTTAAAGAGAGTCCAGGTGAAACATACCTGCTGTCTTTTGGTGGTTCAGCTGCACCGCTTTCCTGCAGTAGAGACAGAATATCAGTACAGACCCATTTAGCAGTACAGACCCATTTAGCACATATCGAACAGAGCTAGAGGTCTACTTTCTGTACCAGTCAGCCTGGGGTGATGGTCTGGAGAATGGCTGGCGTAGGGCTCTAGGCTGGCTGGATGGTAGCTTCTCTGTGATGGACAGGGATAGCCAAACTTGTCCCCCGGTCCTGCTGTCTGAACACAACACTCTGGATTTACTGGAGTAAAAGAGCCAGTAATGAAATAACATGAACGTTACATCAAAATTGATGCCCTAATATTGGCGCTTTCACAAAATGTAATGTGGATATAATTATAAAGTGGAAAAGGGCAAATGGAACATCTAAAAAACATCTGGAAAGTTCTGACTGTGACGAATGCATGTATATATATATATATATATATATAGAATAAATAGTTGAACGACTGGTGATATGTGTATAATGTAGTGTACCACACATTCAAAAGTCAGTGCTGAAGGGAAAATTAACTGGATTAACCCTTTCAACTGAATGGCAGCTATGATTTCCGTATTTAAGGAAAAGTAAATAAAGATATCCGATACCTGATCCAGCCTTTTGGGTTGTATTGGCAGTATTCATCCTACAGTTGACCGGCTTGCTGCGGCAAGACATCTTGGAGGTCCGCTGTTTTGCCACCAGCTCAGCTATGTGCCGGGTGTCTTTGCACACGGCGGCATAACACTGCGTCTATACAACATATTTATTTGAAAAACATCCAGCTGTGTGAAATATGAAGGCATTGCAATCATTTTGTGTTAAGTCGACCACAAGGATTCCGAAATACAAGAGGGTCGCTATCTAGTAGAGTGAAAACATTAACTTTTTAACAGAAAGGTAAGAGGCTTTTCAGTACATTTAAACTGTATTTGATATTCTGGTAGATCATGAAATTACCTTTTAAATGTTGTATAATACACCAAGGTTTAAAGAAATATAACTTTGTTGGCACACTGATTGTGGCCTTATTCAACTCAAACGGCACATAGAGGAAGACACAGCAAGCTCATCCAGAAGCTATCTCTCCAATCTGTAGATCTGAAAGAAGATGGCAACTCCATCAGCAGAATATCGACCGACGCAAGATGGCGCAACACATACAAGTGCTCTGACTACATCTACAAGGTGTCATCCATCACCCGCCATGGTGATGCTGACCGTATCATCCGTTCAAAAGTCAAGTTTTCACTTGGATGTCGGCAGTCTTGGGTTTCGACTTATACGAAAAAGTGTCTTCATACATGATTCTAGGTGCTCTGGTTCAAAAGTAAATCTTTCTAAATGGCATTCGGCGCAGCCATCAGCCAGAGATTGGTCATGGAATTGAGGTTCTGGACCCAACTTAACATGTTCAGCGCCACCCTCACCTCGCCCATGCGATGATCCATGCGGACCACAGAGGGGATGCTGCGGAGGTAGTCCATCAAGACGGGGTACCCAGCCTCGTGTACGGGATCAGCTCTCCGCACATCGAGCGGTAGTCGGCTGAGCGGCGTCGGCACGCCGCCCTGGTTGGACTGCAGCACGGACCGCAACGACTTCTTTACCCATTCACCATCCATCTCTAAATGTTAAAAAAAAAAATGGTCTGAAAAAAATACGTAAGCTTATTACACGCTTAAAGACAAAATATGCGCCAGAATCGATTCAGTACGGTATTAAATAAAATGCCGGGTTTAACGACCGAAACTTACCAGCTTCGTATTTTAGGTAACAGTTTTTTTTTGTCATTTGGGTTCCAATTATGGATGTTTTGGAAGTTTATGCAGCGATGTTGTCCAGCGATAACTGTCCGCCAAGGTGAACGCATTAACTTGGGACAGGCTGCTTCCACGATTGGGTACTTCCGGCTTTCAACTGTGACGTGATATAGGCCTATTGCGTGGCGCACTACGCATAAAGTAACAGAAGACACTCACAACTGAAGCGCACTGGCAACCATAAAGTTAAAGTCTGAAAAGTGAAATATCTATTTGTTTTTAATTCAACAGGCGTTCATTTTCCATGTATCCTTTTAAAACAACACTGTAGGTGTAATATCCAAACGTCTGTGAGTTTCGAACACCCTTGAAGCCAGAGTAGGTGAATAACGGAGTCTTGAACGCGAACGACAGGACCACGTGTATAGTTTACAATTTAATAAATAAAAGAAAAACGTAACCTGTCAAATCGCTCGTCGCACGGTCAAAAACTATGACCCTACTATCTACGCTGGTTCCATTCAACAAAAACTCCAGCTGCCTTCTACCCAGCTGATATAAGTAGTCACATGACAGTTCCGGTCTATCAAAATAAAGAAATGTTTTTATCACATATTGTCTCATTGTCTCTTTTTAAACAAACAAAGTCTTATCAAATCATGAAATCATGACAAATCTTTTTAAACTATAGACTATTAAACTATTATCAAATTGAAATATCAAAACATGAATATAGGACATATTAATGAACCAATTCCTAAATTGGCTCCTACATTATCCGGCCCCTAATTGGTTAGGCAGGAGGGCTAAGCAATTACTAAACAAATTATAATGTCCATGAACTGGCGAACTTTGAGTCTCTTGGGGACTATTCTCACGCAGTCCTCTTCTCGTGTTGCTTCCTCTAGCAAGCACAGTTTGTTTACTGGCCTTTCCAGTAACGACTTCACATTGAAGTCGCTGTCTGCGACTTCAATGTGTACCGCTCTCAGGGTAAGGCATGTGAACAACACACCGTATCTCTTGACTGTACTCCGGCCTCGCTTTACACCGAAGGGCCCAAAGAAGTCAACGCCAACATTCGTAAATGGGGGTTTATCGGGCAGGAGGCGATCTTCTGGTAGGTTCGCCATCTTCTGCTCCCCGACTTTTCCAGTGATCCTGCGGCACGTGACACACTTGTTGAGTAGCTTTCTGATTGCAGAGTTGGCTTGTGGAATCCAATACTTGCATCTTAGTTGTAGCTGCGTCCGGCATGTCCTGTCCTTTGGTGGATGTCGGTCAGGATCAGCGTGGCAACTCTGCTGTGCTTTGATATGATTGCTGGCCGTTTGGCGGTCTCTGACATGGCTGACTTGTTAAGTCTTCCGCCGACCCTCAAAATGTTCTCTTGAAGTACAGGGTCTAGTCTGAACAACTGACTGTTGTGACTAACTTGCTTTCCCTTCTGCAGTGCTTTGAGTTCTTCGTTGAACTGTTGTCTCTGGCTGGACTGGATTATTTCTGACTCTGCGGCCACCAGATCATCCAAGGTAAGTGGTTTATTTTCCATTGTTGTTCTATATTTCTCCATGTGATGCTTTAGCTTGGACTTTTGCTTTTCAGGGTCCTTTTCTGTTTGGATGATTCTTCGTGATGACTCTTTTCTTTCCTCTTTCAGTTGTTGCAGAGTCCTCCTTAGTTTTAGAATCCATGCCACAGCTCTTTTTAGTTTCTGCCATTCCGAGTAGTACTCGACCAGCTTGCACACTGGTTCCATGTCATCTTCGACTTTGATTGTGTTGACTGTGTTGACCGTCGCCGTGTTCTTGACCTCTGGGTCGTCTTGAAGGCTTTCCTTCCTTTGCACGGGTTGTTGTCACTCTCTTTGTTCAGCAGGAAACTTGGTCCGTCGATCCACGTCCTTGATTGTGCCAAGTTCTTGGCCTTCAGGCCTCTGCTGGACTGATCCGCTGGGTTTTCTGTTGTTTTTACATACTTCCATTGGGAAGGCTTGGTGGCTTCTCGGATCAGGTTGATTCTGTTTGCCACGAAGGTTTTGAAGCGAGCAGTGTCATTGTCTATGTATCTAAGCACTGTAGTGCTTCAGTCCAGAAGGTAGATGGTTGTAGCGGAACTTGAAGTTCTTGACGCAGCATCTTGTCTACCTTCACGGCAATGACTGCCGCTGTCAGTTCTAGTCTGGGGATTTTGACTTGTTTGAGTGAGGCTACTCTTGACTTGCCCATCACGAGGGAACAATGTTTCTTGCCTTGCTTGTTCTCCAGTAACAGGTAAGTTGCAGTGCCGTAGGCATACTCTGAGGCATCCAAAAAATGGTGCAACTGCGCTGTAGCAGTGCGTCCAAAGTCAGCAGGTTTCAGGCACCTGTTCACTTGGAAGTTGGAGAGGTGAGTAACGTCTTCTATCCATCCTTTCCAATCCTCTGCGTGTTTTTCACCGATGTCTTCATCCCATCCACGTAGCTCCTTACACAGATCTTTCAGCAGGAGTTTAGCAGGCAGGATGGCCGGCACCAGTAAGCCGAGGGGGTCGTAGATGGAGTTGACGACGGACAAGATTCCCCTTCTTGTCATCGGCTTGTCTGTCAGCTTGATGCTGTAGGTGAAAGTATCGGTTTCTGTATCCCACTGTATGCCGGGCGCTCTCTCGACAGGTAGAGCTTCAGAACTGAGATCCAGGTTTCTTTAGCTCTGTGTTCTTCTGGGATGGACATGAGCACTTTCCGGTTATGGCTCATCCATTTCGTCAAGGTGAATCCTCCGCTGGCACACAAGGTGCGAAGATCCTTAGCCAAGGTCACTGCGTCCTTTTTTCCGATGCCACGCTCTTCAAGCAGTCGTCTACGTAGAAATTGTTTAGCACTGAACGGCTTCTGGGGGCGCAGTGGCTTTGTGATCTTCTGCGGTTCTCTTCAACGCATACGATGCAATGCTTGGTGATGAGGTGGCACCAAAGAGGTGCACTGTCATTCTGAATTCTTCCATGGGCTCATTAAAGTTGCCGTTGGGCCACCAAAGAAGCGTTGGAGGTCTGCGTCATGTTCAGGTACCTTCACCTGATAAAACATTGACTCGATGTCGGCCATCATCGCTACTGGCTCCTCACGGAATCTTAAGAGGACGCCAACTAGCGTGTTGGTCATGTCGGGTCCTTGTAGTAGCCTACTGTTCAGAGACTGTTCTTGAAAAGAGGCGGCACAGTCGAAGACAACTCTCATCTTTTTCTTCTTGGGGGTGGTACACCCCGTGGTGTGGTATGTAGGACACCCTGGCGTCTGCACGGTTCAGCTGGTCAGCCGGAATTCCGACGGCATAGCCTTTTTCGATGACGTTGTCCATGAAGTTGTTGTAGTCTTCGTAGAACCCGGGGTCCTTCTTGAATTTCCGGTGCAAACTAGCCATGCGCTGTTTCGCCATACAACGGTTGTTGGGCATTGGCTGCTTGTCATTCTTGAGCGGCAATCCGATGCTGTAATGGCCGTTCTCGAAAGTTGTCGTTTTCTTCACCGACTGCATGAACTGCTTGTCTTCTTGAGACATCTCTTCCTTGTCGTCGTAGTTATGCTCTGGAAAGTCGGTGTTGTACTGCTGGACCAGCAGCTTTTCGATTTCCGTCACTGTGATCCTGTTCACTGCGCAGTGAGGCTGGTTGATCTCATCACTCTGTTCCTTCCTTATGGGCCCGTTCACGACCCAGCCAATGACAGTCTTCACTGCATAAGGTCCTCCGTTTCTACTGTTTATAACGTGCCATGGCTCCATTGCTCTTGCACAATTTGCTCCGATAAGTAGGCCGACGTCCGCTTCTATCTCTGGCAGGCGTACTTCGTTGAGGTAAGGCCACTTCCGGATTTCTGATTGCTTGGGTATGTTCTCGGTGTGCTCGGTATGTTACTGTGGGTGTACGCCTTGGGTAGCTTGATGAACTTGCCGTCTTCCAGCCCACATACCTCCAAGTCTGATATCACATAACTGTTCATGAGTTTCTGTCCTCCAGGTTTGTCTTGTCCCATGGTGCTGAGGAGTACTTGCGTTGGGTTCCCTTTAACGTTCAGTTTCTTCCGCAGGTCTTCTGTGATGAACGTTGCTGTGCTCCCCGGATCCAAAAAAGCATATGTCACTACGTGTTTGTCACTCTTTCTTGACTTGATTTTCACCGGTATTATTGACAGCACACATTCATTGTCTCCGGCCCCAGTGAGGCAGGTGGCTTCTTGCGTGTAGGGAACTTGAAGGCTTGATACTTCTCGAGCGCCATTGATCTTTTCCTGGGAGGTAGAATTTTCTTCTTTGCCTTTGTGTAGGATGTCTGGATGTTTTACACTCGGTTCTTTTCTTGCAGAACTTGCTGAGATGGCCCAAAGCCAAGCACCCAAAGCACAAACCTTTTGACTTTAAAAACTCCACCCGTTCCTTGTGTGGTTGACTCTTGATTTTATTACAAGTGTCCAGGGCGTGAGCTTGCTGACAGTACATGCATGGCTTCTCAAAGGCACTTCCTTTTTTGTTTGTTTTTTCCGTGGTGACGTTTGTTGCGAAGCTCCCACGTTTCTCTTTCCTAGCTGGGGGCCTTTCCCTCTCGTTCTTTCCAACTGTGGTTGGACGGCTGTCTGGTATGTCACCGGTCATTAAATTTCGCTCTTCGGTCTCTTCTCTCTTTGATGTTGTAGGCTTCAGTGCGCCAACGCTCTTTCAATTTGTAGGGTAACTTGGATACTACCATCTGTAGGTTGGTAGGGTTATCCATTTCCTCCATTGCATCGATGTCCTCCATTGTGTTGCGGCATCCAACCAGAAACATTGCGTAGGCATTTAGCGCCTTTCCATCTTCAGACTTGATCTGCGGCCATTGGAGTGCCTTGTCGATGTAAGCGCTGGCGATCCGTAGTTCGTCTCCATAGTGCCTGTGAAGCAGTCGCTTTGCTTCCTTGTAGCCTCTGCTAGGTTGCATGTGGACACAGCTGCGAACTAGCTCCTGGGGTTCGCCATTTGTAAATTGTTTCAAGAAGTACAATTTATCCTGATCGTTGTCTGTCTTCTGTTCTATTGAGTGTTCGAATGCTCGAATGAAGGACTTGTATTGCAGTGCGTCACCCCTGAACACTGGGATATCCCTTGTTGGTAGCTGCGATTGCCTCTGCTGCTTTACAAGGAGCTCTGTGATTATGTTCTGTTTTTGCATGACCTTCAGCATGTCATCATCTCTACTGATGTTGGAATGAGAGATGAGAGTCTCGTAGAGCCATTTGTGGTGGTTGGATGCGTGGCATCCGTGGCTGCGCATGATGGTTTGCGTTGTCTGGTTGAGGAGGCGAGGCGCGGGTTAATTCTTGTTTCACGCTCCCTCTGCGGCTCCTACTCCCACCATCCTCTGATCTTTGATACTCGTTGAGCACGTTTAGCTTTGCGCTACTTTCGGCCAAAGCAGTCTCCAGCTCAAGCTCTTCTTTTTTAGCTTTGAGTTTAGCTTCTTCCAGCGCTAGCTGCTGCCACTTCTTCAGTGCCGCGGCGCGTTCCAGCAACGCTGTATGCTCTGCCTCTTGTTTAGCACGTGTTGCTGAAACTCGTGATCCTAGTGATGAGCGGCTTTCTTGAGACCCATGTGGGCGGGCGTGTCCAGCGTTGCCGACGCTGGTCTGTGAAACGCTATCTTCAGGTTGGACGCCATCTTGCAAATCTTTTTCTGCTTCAGGCTCTTTTTGTAGCGGAGCGTCCTCTTTATGCTGATCATCCACTTGATGTGATATGTGCACAGCTGCAATCCATTGTTTTGTAGATTTCATAAAGTGTCTGATGGGCGCCATTTTGGGCTCGAACCAACTATCTTGGTCAAATGTTTGTTCTTCTTCGGATAATATTGAATTCCTATAATACATTAACAAAGTCATTTTCCATCCCATCTTGGACACGTTGTACATCTTTCATAAGTGTCTCCATTATATTCATTTTATTAGACAGATCTCGTAGTCTGTCTTCTTAGTGCAATGCATTTTTGCAATTTATGCTCCAATCCCTTCTCAGTTAGCTTACGTGACCTTCCCTGTTCTTTAGGATTTCCCACGTCTTTATGCTCATTTTCCCCATCCATCTTAACAATTGCAGAGTGGCTCATTCAAGTTTGCATGCAGTGTTCAAAAGCACCTTTAACTTAAGTCACTTTTCTTATTCAAAACAAATGCAAAACAGCTTCTAATATTATGACGGACTCTGCTTGGTTGAGTTAAAGTTGCGACGTGAGTTCGCCTGCAGGGAAACTTTCACTTTCGTGGCATTCAGTCACGTTAGCTCCGAGTAGTTAACGTTAGTATATTTAGACATTCATATTCATATTTATTCATTGGCCGTAGCCTTCTATCTTCGCCACGTTTCTGGCAGGCAATATACAACATGAAGGCTTCTCATTACCTTGTCGTAGAGTCAAAGGATTGGCTGTTTTCCTACTTCATGCCGTTATCTCTCGTTCGGTTCCAAGTCCGGTGCAGGTTTAACAAGCTCCGTAGCAAGTTTTTGACTAATTGTAGGTGTAATATCCAAACGTCTGTGAGTTTCGAACACCCTTGAAGCCAGAGTAGGTGAATAACGGGAGTCTTGAACGCGAACGACAGGACCACGTGTATAGTTTACCATTTAATAAATAAAAGAAAAACGTAACATGTCAAATCGCTCGTCGCACGGTCAAAAACTATGACGCTATCTACGCTGGTTCCATTCAACAAAAACTCCAGCTGCCTTCTACCCAGCTGATACAAGTAGTAACATGACAGTTCCGGTCTATCAAAATAAAGAAATGTTTTTATCACATATTGTCTCTTTTTAAACAAACAGTCTTATCAAATCATGAACTCATGACCAATCTTTTTAAACTATTCAACTATTATCAAAACATGAATATAGGACATTAATGAACCAATTCCTAAATTGGCTCCTACAAACACATTGTGTGTTACATTGAAAACGGTGAAATAGGCACTCTGTCTAACTTATAGCAAACACAATTAGAAAAGGCTCAGGGTTGTTACAGTAGGCTTGTTAATATTAATTAACCAGTGTCCTACTTTGCATCCTTCCTAATACAATGTCTGCAGTTTGTTCTTTAGCCAAACATCTGCCAGTAAAACTATGTATAAGTATCTATAAGGATGGCAGTCCCCCAATATCACCATCATAGGCCATGTTTGGGAATGGTTTTAGCATACTGATGTTGTACATCAGGACGTAGTCAGTGGATCCCCTGTTCCCACCAAAAGGAAACGGCCAGTAATTAAGTAAAAATGACATTACACCAGAAAAGCAAAAGGAATAGTCATGAAACTTTATTTGAACATTTAAATCAAATACATAAAGTAAAACAAATAAATAAATCAGTCAACTCAAGATAAGCTGGTCAGCTCTCATCTTCTGGAGTCTTAATACTCTTCTCCCTCATCCTCCTCGTTGACGCTGTCGGTGCCCACCTCTTCGTAGTCCTTCTCCAGGGCGGCTAGGTCTTCTCTGGCCTCTGAGAACTCTCCCTCCTCCATGCCCTCTCCCACGTACCAGTGGACGAAGGCCCTCTTGGCGTACATCAGGTCAAACTTGTGATCCAGGCGAGCCCAGGCCTCGGCGATGGCGGTGGTGTTGCTCAGCATGCACACGGCCCTCTGCACCTTGGCCAGATCTCCTCCTGGAACCACAGTCGGGGGCTGGTGGTTGATGCCCACCTTGAAGCCGGTGGGACACCAGTCCACAAACTGGATGGATCTCTTGGTCTTGATGGTGGCGATGGCAGTGTTGACGTCTTTAGGGACCACGTCACCACGGTACAGGAGACAACAGGCCATGTACTTGCCGTGGCGAGGGTCGCATTTCACCATCTGGTTGGTCGGCTCGAAGCAGGAGTTTGTGATTTCGGCTACCGTCAGCTGCTCGTGGTAGGCCTTCTCTGCGGAAATGACCGGGGCGTAGGTGGTCAGAGGGAAGTGGATACGAGGGTAGGGCACCAAGTTGGTCTGGAACTCAGTCAGGTCCACGTTCAGAGCACCGCCGAAGCGCAGGGAGGCGGTGATGGAGGAGACGATCTGACCGATCAGCCTGTTGAGGTTGGTGTAGCTGGGACGCTCGATGTCCAGGTTACGGCGGCAGATGTCGTAGATGGCCTCGTTGTCCACCATGAAGGCGCAGTCGGAGTGATCCAGGGTGGTGTGGGTGGTCAGGATGGAGTTGTAGGGCTCCACCACAGCTGAGGATATCTGGGGAGAGGGGTACACAGCAAACTGCAGCTTGGACTTCTTACCGTAGTCCAGCGAGAGCCGCTCCATCAGCAGGGAGGTGAAGCCGGAGCCGGTTCCTCCGCCGAAAGCGTGGAAGATGAGGAAACCTTGGAGCCCGGTGCACTGGTCCGCCTGAATCACATCAACAATCCTCAATTACATTCTTAACTTCTGTGCGTGACTGAATCCATTCACACCGAATCGTACCAGCACTCATCTTACCAGCTTGCGAGTTCTGTCCAGGACGATGTCGATGACCTCCTTTCCGATGGTGTAGTGACCTCGGGCGTAGTTATTGGCTGCGTCCTCCTTCCCTGTGATCAGCTGCTCAGGGTGGAACAGCTGGCGGTAGGTTCCGGACCGCACCTCGTCTGAGGAAAAAGACATATTAGGCTGTGTAACTTTACATGAACTCTTATTCCAGTACAAGCTAAAGGCCCAAGCAGTCCTAAACACGTGCGTCTCACCGATGACAGTCGGCTCCAGGTCGACGAACACTGCCCTGGGAACATGTTTCCCGGCTCCGGTCTCACTGAAGAAGGTGTTGAAGGAGTTTTTTCCCCCGCAGAAGGTCTGGTCGCTGGGCATCTGGCCGTCGGGCTGAATGCCGTGCTCCAGACAGTACAGCTCCCAGCAGGCGTTGCCCATCTGGACCCCGGCCTGGCCCACATGAATGGAAATACACTCCTTCCCCTGCGGAAAACAAACATTTAGTTACTCTATTTCAAATACTAATTTATTTCACTTTATTATAATTCATAGATGCAAGACAATAAGCATTCAGCAAAGTTTTCATAAACTACATTGAAGTCATTTAAATGCTTGGTAACATTGATTTGAAAGCCAACAGCCATTTGGATTTTCCGTTTGACAAATTGGCTGTCGTTATTCCCTTTCAAATACGTGAATGCATGTACTCTACAGAGCCTAAATATATATTTTATTTCTAGGTTTAATTCGTTCAGCCCAAAGCTGAACCGGTTAATAGATCAAATGTAATGATCGATTATGTTAATCAAATGTAACCCAGAGATGACAGTATAGTCTGCTGCGTCACGTCGAGCCGAGGTCCAACCCGCCTCTGAACAATGTCTGGTTGTTCTGATTGGGAAGACGACGTTTTAAAAAAGCTAAAATAGTTTGATATCTTACCATGTTGATTTACCACTACGACGCCAATGAATATGTGAATGAATGTGGCAGATGGCGGGCGCAATGACGCTATATATAATAGAATGCGGGGCTACCATTGGCGGAATCGACTACGACCAGTGGGGACCAATGGAAACCGTTCTTATTGAACCAATGACGCAATAACGCTGTGGCCGTGTACCATTTCAGGGTCTGCGTCCTTTTAGGCTGCATACGTCACAGTAGCCGCGACAAGGTTGTCCCATTCCGTAGGCTCCTTCAAATGCAGCCTTCAAATGCAGCCTTAATTTCCCGAAATTGAAGTGTGCGTCGATGCAGACTTCTGCACCCTTCGGCCGTGTTCCATTTCAGAGTCTGCAGCCTAAAAGGCTGCATTTGAAGGCTGCATACGTCACAGCCGCCGCGACAAGGCTGTCCCATTCCGTAGGCTCCTTCAAATGCAGCCTTCAAATGCAGCCTAAATTTCCCGAATTTGAAATGTGCATCGATGCACACTTCTGCAGCCTTCGGTGCCAGAATATCCCAGAATGCATTTCGCACCAACCGAACAGAATTGTGGGCCGTGTTCCATTTCAGGACAGAATTTGAGCCCGGCTAAAAGCTGTTTTAGATTTCGCTGTAGGAATGTAATTCAGTGACTTTATTAAGTTTTATTATTTTATTACGCGACAATGTACCGATGTAGATTATACATATGTTGTCAGTTTATCCAAATAAAGCCTGTTTAGAAATATGCTACGGCGATTTCGGAGATGTCGGGAGCCGCATATGGGAAGCGCTGGCGCGGGCCAGCTGGTCTCCCAGACCGCCAGTGTGTGTGTGTGTGTGTGTATATATATTATATATATATTATATATAATTATATATATATCTCTATCTCTCTATATCTATATCTATAGATATATAGCCACGCCGGTTAATTATATTAACAAAATCATGAAACTAACAAAATAACCAAACCAGCCATCTTCTCAAAATATTGACATGGAGAGCATATACGTCTCGAAAAGTGGGCGGAATAGGCTAATCATGTCGGGTATGTGTGTGATTAAAAGCACTGGTCCTGACCCCCACACACGCTCCATCTCTCATCCGAATAGAGCCACATACTGTCGAGGAATTGTATGATTCGGATTTAGACTTCTTCACTGTAGTGTTCATTCACTAGTTGAACCACATTGTCTATTTGACAATGTGGTCAAATACAAATGACTATTTGTGCCCAATTGCCACCCGACTCCTCGATCAGGCCGCGGGTGAAGGCAGCCTGCTGCATTGGTGTGATCTTCAACGTGTAGCCAGTGACACAAGACTCGGCCGGCTGAGGATGTCAGATGTAATGAAGGCTGTGGTGCCAGTCTTCTTACGCTTGCGGGTGGGTGTGTTCTCCACCGGTGGAGCAGCTCATGCTGGATGTCATCTCCTGCTGCTCTTTGATCAGGTGTGCCTGCTGGGCTGCTTCGCGCTCCTGTCGCCGCTTCACCTTGGATTTCAGCTTGGTATCAAGCGCTCCAAATGTGGCCACTCTGTCGCCCTTCATGCTGGCCAGGAAAGCAGTGTCCTCCACAGCGGGAATGTGGAGTCCAGCCTGTGCTCCATAGCATCCACTAGTCGAGCTGTAGCCTCACTGGAGCGTATGGCCTGGGGAATGTGGCGCAACTTGTTGTTAGCATCGAAGGGCCACCATCTTGTTGCATGCTCGACGATCGCTCACCATTGGGATATTGGCCTTCCCATCAAATGGCCTCACCTGCTCCAAAACGACCTTGGCTGCCTGAAACCGAGACAATGCTCCGTTCAAACCTGGTCGCTTGGCATGCAGTTGTGCATCACAGTTGTACATTATGCACCGCAATATCTGGCGACCACTTCAGCTTGGCGCCAGTGGTTATGGCATCTGCATTGGTGATGCTGACACCCAGACCAAAGACCAGGCTGCGGGCGCTCGGGCGGGAGCCTAAGGGTGGTGGCGACATCTTGTGAGAGATAGATCCTTTGGCATTCACTGACCTTGACATGCTGCTACGTGGCTTTCTTCTTTGTCACATGGCTTGTTTCTTCTTCTTGAAACCAAGCATTGAAACCAAAGCCCAAAGTGATGGCACCAGAGAAGGACATCAAAAATGAACCGCTTTATCATGGCTCTCCAATGGGTGCCGGTTACCCCCTTTTGCCATAAAAGCTTATGTGCCGTTCAACCTCTAGATCACCACGTATCGCACAAATATTTTGCATTTATTGTTTTTGCATGGATGGTAACAATTTGAGCACCCAGACAGATATCTATATCTATATCTATAGATATCTATATATAGATATCTATATCTATATATCTATCTATAGATACTGTATATATAACTATCTATATATATATTTGTCTATATCTATCTATAGATATATATCTATATGGATAGATATCCATATAGATATATCTAGATATATAGATATATCTATAGATAGATATACCGGTATATCTATATATCCATCTACCTATATAGATATCGTATATGCACATATCTCTAAAAACTATACCTCTGGCCAGTATGGCTACCATACCTACACTCAATCTCTGTACATAAATATACTGTATACACACCAGTTTTGACATCCTATTTAACCACGGTACATTGTATATTACTATGCACTTTACGGTTACATCTGCTCTCTGGTTAGACGCCAACTTCTTTTCGCTGTACTGTACTTCTGTGCAACGACAATCAATTAGAATCTAATCTAGAGTAACGTCACGTGAGAAGCGTCACGTGAGATGATGTTGGCCCATGTCGTAAAGGCTAGAAAAGATGAGTGTTAAAATAGAACAATTATTGGAACAATTTTTAGGTTGAATGTGTTTATGTTAAAACATTTGTTAACATTACCTGGCTACGTGCCTTCTTATATATGCAGACATATTCAGGTGTAGGACACACAGGGAGGTGTGAATTCAAACAGTAGCCTATGCGCATTAAAAAATATATATCTACATTCAATTTTTTTAAGATTAAACATTTCCCATTTCCATTTTGGTGACCTTTTAAATGTCCCACGACCCACCCGAGGATCACGGTCCAGGGGTTGAGAACCACTGATTCAGCAGACTACGCTTTCATCCAAAGTCTTGTAGGTGTCCAGGTGTCAGTGACTCCTCGTCAGGACAGCAGGGGAAGTGTGGGCGGAGCCAGAGGCGCTGGAGACGGGGGGACGGGGGGGGGTAAGCTGGTTTGGTTAGGGGCAGAGAGTCCAGGGTCTGGAAGGGGATACGGAGGGTGACTGAGACGGGGGTGCTGGCTGGGGAACTCTGCAGAGGGGAACAGAAATGTGTCCATGTGTCCGGAAACTATTGATGGGAGTCAGGTTTGGGAGGGAGGTGAAACTAAATGATGGTTTGGGAGAATAGTTTGGGTGAGGGCAAGGGGAGGCTGGTTTGGGTGAGGGCAGGGAGGAGGCTTGTTTTGGTGAGGGCAGGGAGAAGAGGGGTTATGCTGGGTCTGCAAGCCGTAGGCTTAGGAGAGAGGAGGGTAGAGCAGCCAGTCGATTCCTTTGGCAATGTTTATCATTTCAACCTGCACAGCAGAGGAGAACAAAGTAAGGGTTTCACCCAGCAGACACCTGCTTGTATCCGACACCAGTCCAGAATAGTCTGTCAAACAAAACAACCAATCATCCCTTTGAAACCATCTGAATACCATGAACAAAGCAAGTCTCAGATATCACAAGTGGTAGAAGATGTTTTAGTACATTACCAATAAACACACAACAGGTAAGATCCCAAAAGACTACAATAAAGAGTTCCAGGCCACTTAAGTTTACAACGACTGCCGCCAACATGATTTCACGGCCTGCCGAAGCAAAATCCACAAGTTATTTCAGTGTGTCAAATGCAATCATCTCTGAATCAATTGGTTGTGGGTGCAATGTGGTCATGAAGATGGTGGTACGTTGGAGCCCTGCTAGTAAGTAGCCAACCAACCATGCCGCTTATGTATATCAGTCCCAAGAACAAAAAGCCTCTACCTTGAACAACCTAAAGGCCATTAGAGGAACAACATGCTAGTCTCCAATGTGAACGGCATCACTTTATACCGTGGGACCGACATGAGCGGAGACGTACCGAGCAGATGTGGGTCCAGGTGTCCAGCTTGTCCAGGGCTTCAGGGGGGATGGTCTGGCTGAACATGTCCAAGTCCACCCCTGGGAGTTTGGACAGCCACATGCCGTGCCAGTGCTTGGCCAGCAGCTCAGAGAGTCTCCTCTGGACCAACTCTACATGGTAGACCTCTGGCTGTAACCACAGAGATGTTGGGGAGATTATTGCGCCCCTTTCACAACTTTACAGACCGCTGCCTTCCTGGTAGCCGCAGGTCATGCCTCTCAATGGACTATGGATCGCCGACATTGATAGAATTACAATGCTGTACCTGAGAGGGAGAGGGCTCTGGAGGACATCCTTCTGTACAAGACCCTGCTGGAGTCAGTCACAAAGAAACAATATAAATATAAATACAATTACACACACACACACCTTAACAAATACCCAGTCACACATGTATTCTTACAAATGGGCCTTGGTCACCTAGTAAGTAGTGAGTACATGCAACATATGCTGTATCCAACTAGTTATAGAAGCTATTTACCATCATTATCATAACCATGACCTAAAAGAGAGTCCAGGTGAAACATACCTGCTGTCTTTTGGTGGTTCAGCTGCACCGCTTTCCTGCAGTAGAGACAGAATATCAGTACAACAACAAACAAATCAACAAATCGTGAGGATTGAATCCTCTTTATTGGTCACATACATGAAGACATACAGTGAAACGTGTTCTCTGCATTTAACCCATCCTAGTATTAGGAGCAGTGGGCAGCTATTTGTACAGCGCCCGGGGAGCAGTTAGGGTTAGGGTCTTCCTCAAGGACACCGACAGTTTTTTTTGTTTTTTTTTTTGCTAGGAGGAGCCGGGGATCGAACCAGCAACCTTCCGGTTGTGAGGCGACCGCTCTACCTCCTGAGCTAGACTGCCGCCCCAAACAGACCCATTTAGCAGTACAGACCCATTTAGCACATATCATTGTTCCAGAGCTAGGGGTCTACTTTCTGTACCAGTCAGCCTGGGGTGATGGTCTGGAGAATGGCTGGCGTAGGGCTCTCTAGGCTGGCTGGATGGTAGCTTCTCTGTGATGGACAGGGATAGCCCAACTTGTCCCCCGGTCCTGCTGTCTGAACACAACACTCTGGATTTACTGGAGTAAAAGAGCCAGTAATGAAATAACATGAACGTTACATCAAAAATTGATGCCCTAATATTGGCGCTTTCACAAAATGTAATGTGGATATAATTATAAAGTGGAAAAGGGCAAATGGAACATCTAAAAAACATCTGGAAAGTTCTGACTGTGACGAATGCATGTATATATATATAGAATAAATAGTTGAACGACTGGTGATATGTGTATAATGTAGTGTACCACACATTCAAAAGTCAGTGCTGAAGGGAAAATTAACTGGATTAACCCTTTCAACTGAATGGCAGCTATGATTTCCGTATTTAAGGAAAAGTAAATAAAGATATCCGATACCTGATCCAGCCTTTTGGGTTGTATTGGCAGTATTCATCCTACAGTTGACCGGCTTGCTGCGGCAAGACATCTTGGAGGTCCGCTGTTTTGCCACCAGCTCAGCTATGTGCCGGGTGTCTTTGCACACGGCGGCATAACACTGCGTCTATACAACATATTTATTTGAAAAACATCCAGCTGTGTGAAATATGAAGGCATTGCAATCATTTTGTGTAAGTCGACCACAAGGATTCCGAAATACAAGAGGGTCGCTATCTAGTAGAGTGAAAACATTAACTTTTTAACAGAAAGGTAAGAGGCTTTTCAGTACATTTAAACTGTATTTGATATTCTGGTAGATCATGAAATTACCTTTTAAATGTTGTATAATACACCAAGGTTTAAAGAAATATAACTTTGTTGGCACACTGATTGTGGCCTTATTCAACTCAAACGGCACATAGAGGAAGACACAGCAAGCTCATCCAGAAGCTATCTCTCCAATCTGTAGATCTGAAAGAAGATGGCAACTCCATCAGCAGAATATCGACCGACGCAAGATGGCGCAACACATACAAGTGCTCTGACTACATCTACAAGGTGTCATCCATCACCCGCCATGGTGATGCTGACCGTATCATCCGTTCAAAAGTCAAGTTTTCACTTGGATGTCGGCAGTCTTGGGTTTCGACTTATATGAAAAAGTGTCTTCATACATGATTCTAGGTGCTCTGGTTCAAAAGTAAATCTTTCTAAATGGCATTCGGCGCAGCCATCAGCCAGAGATTGGTCATGGAATTGAGGTTCTGACCCAACTTAACATGTTCAGCGCCACCCTCACCTCGCCCATGCGATGATCCATGCGGACCACAGAGGGGATGCTGCGGAGGTAGTCCATCAAGACGGGGTACCCAGCCTCGTGTACGGGATCAGCTCTCCGCACATCGAGCGGTAGTCGGCTTGGAGCCGGCCGATCGGCACGCCGCCCTGGTTGGACTGCAGCACGGACCGCAACGACTTCTTTACCCATTCACCATCCATCTCTAAATGTTAAAAAAAAAAATGGTCTGAAAAAAATACGTAAGCTTATTACACGCTTAAAGACAAAATATGCGCCAGAATCGATTCAAGTATTAAATAAAATGCCGGGTTTAACGACCGAAACTTACCAGCTTTGTATTTTAGGTAACAGTTTTTTTGTCATTTGGGTTCCAATTATGGATGTTTTGGAAGTTTATGCAGCGATGTTGTCCAGCGATAACTGTCCGCCAAGGTGAACGCATTAACTTGGGACAGGCTGCTTCCACGATTGGGTACTTCCGGCTTTCAACTGTGACGTGATATAGGCCTATTGCGTGGCGCACTACGCATAAAGTAACAGAAGACACTCACAACTGAAGCGCACTGGCAACCATAAAGTTAAAGTCTGAAAAGTGAAATATCTATTTGTTTTTAATTCAACAGGCGTTCATTTTCCATGTATCCTTTTAAAACAACACTGTAGGTGTAATATCCAAACGTCTGTGAGTTTCGAACACCCTTGAAGCCAGAGTAGGTGAATAACGGGAGTCTTGAACGCGAACGACAGGACCACGTGTATAGTTTACAATTTAATAAATAAAAGAAAAACGTAACCTGTCAAATCGCTCGTCGCACGGTCAAAAACTATGACCCTACTATCTACGCTGGTTCCATTCAACAAAAACTCCAGCTGCCTTCTACCCAGCTGATATAAGTAGTCACATGACAGTTCCGGTCTATCAAAATAAAGAAATGTTTTTATCACATATTGTCTCATTGTCTCTTTTTAAACAAACAAAGTCTTATCAAATCATGAAATCATGACAACTCTTTTTAAACTATAGACTATTAAACTATTATCAAATTGAAATATCAAAACATGAATATAGGACATATTAATGAACCAATTCCTAAATTGGCTCCTACATTATCCGGCCCCTAATTGGTTAGGCAGGAGGGCTAAGCAATTACTAAACAAATTATAATGTCCATGAACTGGCGAACTTTGAGTCTCTTGGGGACTATTCTCACGCAGTCCTCTTCTCGTGTTGCTTCCTCTAGCAAGCACAGTTTGTTTACTGGCCTTTCCAGTAACGACTTCACATTGAAGTCGCTGTCTGCGACTTCAATGTGTACCGCTCTCAGGGTAAGGCATGTGAACAACACACCGTATCTCTTGACTGTACTCCGGCCTCGCTTTACACCGAAGGGCCCAAAGAAGTCAACGCCAACATTCGTAAATGGGGGTTTATCGGGCAGGAGGCGATCTTCTGGTAGGTTCGCCATCTTCTGCTCCCCGACTTTTCCAGTGATCCTGCGGCACGTGACACACTTGTTGAGTAGCTTTCTGATTGCAGAGTTGGCTTGTGGAATCCAATACTTGCATCTTAGTTGTAGCTGCGTCCGGCATGTCCTGTCCTTTGGTGGATGTCGGTCAGGATCAGTGTGGCAACTCTGCTGTGCTTTGATATGATTGCTGGCCGTTTGGCGGTCTCTGACATGGCTGACTTGTTAAGTCTTCCGCCGACCCTCAAAATGTTCTCTTGAAGTACAGGGTCTAGTCTGAACAACTGACTGTTGTGACTAACTTGCTTTCCCTTCTGCAGTGCTTTGAGTTCTTCGTTGAACTGTTGTCTCTGGCTGGACTGGATTATTTCTGACTCTGCGGCCACCAGATCATCCAAGGTAAGTGGTTTATTTTCCATTGTTGTTCTATATTTCTCCATGTGATGCTTTAGCTTGGACTTTTGCTTTTCAGGGTCCTTTTCTGTTTGGATGATTCTTCGTGATGACTCTTTTCTTTCCTCTTTCAGTTGTTGCAGAGTCCTCCTTAGTTTTAGAATCCATGCCACAGCTCTTTTTAGTTTCTGCCATTCCGAGTAGTACTCGACCAGCTTGCACACTGGTTCCATGTCATCTTCGACTTTGATTGTGTTGACTGTGTTGACCGTCGCCGTGTTCTTGACCTCTGGGTCGTCTTGAAGGCTTTCCTTCCTTTGCACGGGTTGTTGTCACTCTCTTTGTTCAGCAGGAAACTTGGTCCGTCGATCCACGTCCTTGATTGTGCCAAGTTCTTGGCCTTCAGGCCTCTGCTGGACTGATCCGCTGGGTTTTCTGTTGTTTTTACATACTTCCATTGGGAAGGCTTGGTGGCTTCTCGGATCACACAGCATCTTGTCTACCTTCACGGCAATGACTGCCGCTGTCAGTTCTAGTCTGGGGATTGTGACTTGTTTGAGTGAGGCTACTCTTGACTTGCCCATCACGAGGGAACAATGTTTCTTGCCTTGCTTGTTCTCCAGTAACAGGTAAGTTGCAGTGCCGTAGGCATACTCTGAGGCATCCAAAAAATGGTGCAACTGCGCTGTAGCAGTGCGTCCAAAGTCAGAAGGTTTCAGGCACCTGTTCACTTGGAAGTTGGAGAGGTGAGTAACGTCTTCTATCCATCCTTTCCAATCCTCTGCGTGTTTTTCACCGATGTCTTCATCCCATCCACGTTTAGCAGGCAGGATGACCGGCACCAGTAAGATGTAGATGGAGTTGACGACGGACAAGATTCCCCTTCTTGTCATCGGCTTGTCTGTCAGCTTGATGCTGTAGGTGAAAGTATCGGTTTCTGTATCCCACTGTATGCCGGGCGCTCTCTCGACAGGTAGAGCTTCAGCACTGAGATCCAGGTTTCTTTAGCTCTGTGTTCTTCTGGGATGGACATGAGCACTTTCCGGTTATGGCTCATCCATTTCGTCAAGGTGAATCCTCCGCTGGCACACAAGGTGCGAAGATCCTTAGCCAAGGTCACTGCGTCCTTTTTTCCGATGCCACGCTCTTCAAGCAGTCGTCTACGTAGAAATTGTTTAGCACTGAACGGCTTCTGGGGGCGCAGTGGCTTTGTGATCTTCTGCGGTTCTCTTCAACGCATACGATGCAATGCTTGGTGATGAGGTGGCACCAAAGAGGTGCACTGTCATTCTGAATTCTTCCATGGGCTCATTAAAGTTGCCGTTGGGCCACCAAAAGCGTTGGAGGTCTGCGTCATGTTCAGGTACCTTCACCTGATAAAACATTGACTCGATGTCGGCCATCATCGCTACTGGCTCCTCACGGAATCTTAAGAGGACGCCAACTAGCGTGTTGGTCATGTCGGGTCCTTGTAGTAGCCTACTGTTCAGAGACTGTTCTTGAAAAGAGGCGGCACAGTCGAAGACAACTCTCATCTTTTTCTTCTTGGGGGTGGTACACCCCGTGGTGTGGTATGTAGGACACCCTGGCGTCTGCACGGTTCAGCTGGTCAGCCGGAATTCCGACGGCATAGCCTTTTTCGATGACGTTGTCCATGAAGTTGTTGTAGTCTTCGTAGAACCCGGGGTCCTTCTTGAATTTCCGGTGCAAACTAGCCATGCGCTGTTTCGCCATACAACGGTTGTTGGGCATTGGCTGCTTGTCATTCTTGAGCGGCAATCCGATGCTGTAATGGCCGTTCTCGAAAGTTGTCGTTTTCTTCACCGACTGCATGAACTGCTTGTCTTCTTGAGACATCTCTTCCTTGTCGTCGTAGTTATGCTCTGGAAAGTCGGTGTTGTACTGCTGGACCAGCAGCTTTTCGATTTCCGTCACTGTGATCCTGTTCACTGCGCAGTGAGGCTGGTTGATCTCATCACTCTGTTCCTTCCTTATGGGCCCGTTCACGACCCAGCCAATGACAGTCTTCACTGCATAAGGTCCTCCGTTTCTACTGTTTATAACGTGCCATGGCTCCATTGCTCTTGCACAATTTGCTCCGATAAGTAGGCCGACGTCCGCTTCTATCTCTGGCAGGCGTACTTCGTTGAGGTAAGGCCACTTCCGGATTTCTGATTGCTTGGGTATGTTCTCGGTGTGCTCGGTATGTTACTGTGGGTGTACGCCTTGGGTAGCTTGATGAACTTGCCGTCTTCCAGCCCACATACCTCCAAGTCTGATATCACATAACTGTTCATGAGTTTCTGTCCTCCAGGTTTGTCTTGTCCCATGGTGCTGAGGAGTACTTGCGTTGGGTTCCCTTTAACGTTCAGTTTCTTCCGCAGGCCTTCTGTGATGAACGTTGCTGTGCTCCCCGGATCCAAAAAAGCATATGTCACTACGTGTTTGTCACTCTTTCTTGACTTGATTTTCACCGGTATTATTGACAGCACACATTCATTGTCTCCGGCCCCAGTGAGGCAGGTGGCTTCTTGCGTGTAGGGAACTTGAAGGCTTGATACTTCTCGAGCGCCATTGATCTTTTCCTGGGAGGTAGAATTTTCTTCTTTGCCTTTGTGTAGGATGTCTGGATGTTTTACACTCGGTTCTTTTCTTGCAGAACTTGCTGAGATGGCCCAAAGCCAAGCACCCAAAGCACAAACCTTTTGACTTTAAAAACTCCACCCGTTCCTTGTGTGGTTGACTCTTGATTTTATTACAAGTGTCCAGGGCGTGAGCTTGCTGACAGTACATGCATGGCTTCTCAAAGGCACTTCCTTTTTTGTTTGTTTTTTCCGTGGTGACGTTTGTTGCGAAGCTCCCACGTTTCTCTTTCCTAGCTGGGGGCCTTTCCCTCTCGTTCTTTCCAACTGTGGTTGGACGGCTGTCTGGTATGTCACCGGTCATTAAATTTCGCTCTTCGGTCTCTTCTCTCTTTGATGTTGTAGGCTTCAGTGCGCCAACGCTCTTTCAATTTGTAGGGTAACTTGGATACTACCATCTGTAGGTTGGTAGGGTTATCCATTTCCTCCATTGCATCGATGTCCTCCATTGTGTTGCGGCATCCAACCAGAAACATTGCGTAGGCATTTAGCGCCTTTCCATCTTCAGACTTGATCTGCGGCCATTGGAGTGCCTTGTCGATGTAAGCGCTGGCGATCCGTAGTTCGTCTCCATAGTGCCTGTGAAGCAGTCGCTTTGCTTCCTTGTAGCCTCTGCTAGGTTGCATGTGGACACAGCTGCGAACTAGCTCCTGGGGTTCGCCATTTGTAAATTGTTTCAAGAAGTACAATTTATCCTGATCGTTGTCTGTCTTCTGTTCTATTGAGTGTTCGAATGCTCGAATGAAGGACTTGTATTGCAGTGCGTCACCCCTGAACACTGGGATATCCCTTGTTGGTAGCTGCGATTGCCTCTGCTGCTTTACAAGGAGCTCTGTGATTATGTTCTGTTTTTGCATGACCTTCAGCATGTCATCATCTCTACTGATGTTGGAATGAGAGATGAGAGTCTCGTAGAGCCATTTGTGGTGGTTGGATGCGTGGCATCCGTGGCTGCGCATGATGGTTTGCGTTGTCTGGTTGAGGAGGCGAGGCGCGGGTTAATTCTTGTTTCACGCTCCCTCTGCGGCTCCTACTCCCACCATCCTCTGATCTTTGATACTCGTTGAGCACGTTTAGCTTTGCGCTACTTTCGGCCAAAGCAGTCTCCAGCTCAAGCTCTTCTTTTTTAGCTTTGAGTTTAGCTTCTTCCAGCGCTAGCTGCTGCCACTTCTTCAGTGCCGCGGCGCGTTCCAGCAACGCTGTATGCTCTGCCTCTTGTTTAGCACGTGTTGCTGAAACTCGTGATCCTAGTGATGAGCGGCTTTCTTGAGACCCATGTGGGCGGGCGTGTCCAGCGTTGCCGACGCTGGTCTGTGAAACGCTATCTTCAGGTTGGACGCCATCTTGCAAATCTTTTTCTGCTTCAGGCTCTTTTTGTAGCGGAGCGTCCTCTTTATGCTGATCATCCACTTGATGTGATATGTGCACAGCTGCAATCCATTGTTTTGTAGATTTCATAAAGTGTCTGATGGGCGCCATTTTGGGCTCGAACCAACTATCTTGGTCAAATGTTTGTTCTTCTTCGGATAATATTGAATTCCTATAATACATTAACAAAGTCATTTTCCATCCCATCTTGGACACGTTGTACATCTTTCATAAGTGTCTCCATTATATTCATTTTATTAGACAGATCTCGTAGTCTGTCTTCTTAGTGCAATGCATTTTTGCAATTTATGCTCCAATCCCTTCTCAGTTAGCTTACGTGACCTTCCCTGTTCTTTAGGATTTCCCACGTCTTTATGCTCATTTTCCCCATCCATCTTAACAATTGCAGAGTGGCTCATTCAAGTTTGCATGCAGTGTTCAAAAGCACCTTTAACTTAAGTCACTTTTCTTATTCAAAACAAATGCAAAACAGCTTCTAATATTATGACGGACTCTGCTTGGTTGAGTTAAAGTTGCGACGTGAGTTCGCCTGCAGGGAAACTTTCACTTTCGTGGCATTCAGTCACGTTAGCTCCGAGTAGTTAACGTTAGTATATTTAGACATTCATATTCATATTTATTCATTGGCCGTAGCCTTCTATCTTCGCCACGTTTCTGGCAGGCAATATACAACATGAAGGCTTCTCATTACCTTGTCGTAGAGTCAAAGGATTGGCTGTTTTCCTACTTCATGCCGTTATCTCTCGTTCGGTTCCAAGTCCGGTGCAGGTTTAACAAGCTCCGTAGCAAGTTTTTGACTAATTGTAGGTGTAATATCCAAACGTCTGTGAGTTTCGAACACCCTTGAAGCCAGAGTAGGTGAATAACGGGAGTCTTGAACGCGAACGACAGGACCACGTGTATAGTTTACCATTTAATAAATAAAAGAAAAACGTAACATGTCAAATCGCTCGTCGCACGGTCAAAAACTATGACGCTATCTACGCTGGTTCCATTCAACAAAAACTCCAGCTGCCTTCTACCCAGCTGATACAAGTAGTAACATGACAGTTCCGGTCTATCAAAATAAAGAAATGTTTTTATCACATATTGTCTCTTTTTAAACAAACAAAGTCTTATCAAATCATGAACTCATGACCAATCTTTTTAAACTATTCAACTATTATCAAAATATAGGACATTAATGAACCAATTCCTAAATTGGCTCCTACAAACACATTGTGTGTTACATTGAAAACGGTGAAATAGGCACTCTGTCTAACTTATAGCAAACACAATTAGAAAAGGCTCAGGGTTGTTACAGTAGGCTTGTTAATATTAATTAACCAGTGTCCTACTTTGCATCCTTCCTAATACAATGTCTGCAGTTTGTTCTTTAGCCAAACATCTGGCAGTAAAACTATGTATAAGTATCTATAAGGATGGCAGTCCCCCAATATCACCATCATAGGCCATGTTTGGGAATGGTTTTAGCATACTGATGTTGTACATCAGGACGTAGTCAGTGGATCCCCTGTTCCCACCAAAAGGAAACGGCCAGTAATTAAGTAAAAATGACATTACACCAGAAAAGCAAAAGGAATAGTCATGAAACTTTATTTGAACATTTAAATCAAATACATAAAGTAAAACAAATAAATAAATCAGTCAACTCAAGATAAGCTGGTCAGCTCTCATCTTCTGGAGTCTTAATACTCTTCTCCCTCATCCTCCTCGTTGACGCTGTCGGTGCCCACCTCTTCGTAGTCCTTCTCCAGGGCGGCTAGGTCTTCTCTGGCCTCTGAGAACTCTCCCTCCTCCATGCCCTCTCCCACGTACCAGTGGACGAAGGCCCTCTTGGCGTACATCAGGTCAAACTTGTGATCCAGGCGAGCCCAGGCCTCGGCGATGGCGGTGGTGTTGCTCAGCATGCACACGGCCCTCTGCACCTTGGCCAGATCTCCTCCTGGAACCACAGTCGGGGGCTGGTGGTTGATGCCCACCTTGAAGCCGGTGGGACACCAGTCCACAAACTGGATGGATCTCTTGGTCTTGATGGTGGCGATGGCAGTGTTGACGTCTTTAGGGACCACGTCACCACGGTACAGGAGACAACAGGCCATGTACTTGCCGTGGCGAGGGTCGCATTTCACCATCTGGTTGGTCGGCTCGAAGCAGGAGTTTGTGATTTCGGCTACCGTCAGCTGCTCGTGGTAGGCCTTCTCTGCGGAAATGACCGGGGCGTAGGTGGTCAGAGGGAAGTGGATACGAGGGTAGGGCACCAAGTTGGTCTGGAACTCAGTCAGGTCCACGTTCAGAGCACCGCCGAAGCGCAGGGAGGCGGTGATGGAGGAGACGATCTGACCGATCAGCCTGTTGAGGTTGGTGTAGCTGGGACGCTCGATGTCCAGGTTACGGCGGCAGATGTCGTAGATGGCCTCGTTGTCCACCATGAAGGCGCAGTCGGAGTGATCCAGGGTGGTGTGGGTGGTCAGGATGGAGTTGTAGGGCTCCACCACAGCTGAGGATATCTGGGGAGAGGGGTACACAGCAAACTGCAGCTTGGACTTCTTACCGTAGTCCAGCGAGAGCCGCTCCATCAGCAGGGAGGTGAAGCCGGAGCCGGTTCCTCCGCCGAAAGCGTGGAAGATGAGGAAACCTTGGAGCCCGGTGCACTGGTCCGCCTGAATCACATCAACAATCCTCAATTACATTCTTAACTTCTGTGCGTGACTGAATCCATTCACACCGAATCGTACCAGCACTCATCTTACCAGCTTGCGAGTTCTGTCCAGGACGATGTCGATGACCTCCTTTCCGATGGTGTAGTGACCTCGGGCGTAGTTATTGGCTGCGTCCTCCTTCCCTGTGATCAGCTGCTCAGGGTGGAACAGCTGGCGGTAGGTTCCGGACCGCACCTCGTCTGAGGAAAAAGACATATTAGGCTGTGTAACTTTACATGAACTCTTATTCCAGTACAAGCTAAAGGCCCAAGCAGTCCTAAACACGTGCGTCTCACCGATGACAGTCGGCTCCAGGTCGACGAACACTGCCCTGGGAACATGTTTCCCGGCTCCGGTCTCACTGAAGAAGGTGTTGAAGGAGTTTTTTCCCCCGCAGAAGGTCTGGTCGCTGGGCATCTGGCCGTCGGGCTGAATGCCGTGCTCCAGACAGTACAGCTCCCAGCAGGCGTTGCCCATCTGGACCCCGGCCTGGCCCACATGAATGGAAATACACTCCTTCCCCTGCGGAAAACAAACATTTAGTTACTCTATTTCAAATACTAATTTATTTCACTTTATTATAATTCATAGATGCAAGACAATAAGCATTCAGCAAAGTTTTCATAAACTACATTGAAGTCATTTAAATGCTTGGTAACATTGATTTGAAAGCCAACAGCCATTTGGATTTTCCGTTTGACAAATTGGCTGTCGTTATTCCCTTTCAAATACGTGAATGCATGTACTCTACAGAGCCTAAATATATATTTTATTTCTAGGTTTAATTCGTTCAGCCCAAAGCTGAACCGGTTAATAGATCAAATGTAATGATCGATTATGTTAATCAAATGTAACCCAGAGATGACAGTATAGTCTGCTGCGTCACGTCGAGCCGAGGTCCAACCCGCCTCTGAACAATGTCTGGTTGTTCTGATTGGGAAGACGACGTTTTAAAAAAGCTAAAATAGTTTGATATCTTACCATGTTGATTTACCACTACGACGCCAATGAATATGTGAATGAATGTGGCAGATGGCGGGCGCAATGACGCTATATATAATAGAATGCGGGGCTACCATTGGCGGAATCGACTACGACCAGTGGGGACCAATGGAAACCGTTCTTATTGAACCAATGACGCAATAACGCTGTGGCCGTGTACCATTTCAGGGTCTGCGTCCTTTTAGGCTGCATACGTCACAGTAGCCGCGACAAGGTTGTCCCATTCCGTAGGCTCCTTCAAATGCAGCCTTCAAATGCAGCCTTAATTTCCCGAAATTGAAGTGTGCGTCGATGCAGACTTCTGCACCCTTCGGCCGTGTTCCATTTCAGAGTCTGCAGCCTAAAAGGCTGCATTTGAAGGCTGCATACGTCACAGCCGCCGCGACAAGGCTGTCCCATTCCGTAGGCTCCTTCAAATGCAGCCTTCAAATGCAGCCTAAATTTCCCGAATTTGAAGTGTGCATCGATGCACACTTCTGCAGCCTTCGGTGCCAGAATATCCCAGAATGCATTTCGCACCAACCGAACAGAATTGTGGGCCGTGTTCCATTTCAGGACAGAATTGGAGCCCGGCTAAAAGCTGTTTTAGATTTCGCTGTAGGAATGTAATTCAGTGACTTTATTAAGTTTTATTATTTTATTACGCGACAATGTACCGATGTAGATTATACATATGTTGTCAGTTTATCCAAATAAAGCCTGTTTAGAAATATGCTACGGCGATTTCGGAGATGTCGGGAGCCGCATATGGGAAGCGCTGGCGCGGGCCAGCTGGTCTCCCAGACCGCCTGTGTGTGTGTGTGTGTGTGTGTGTGTGTGTGTGTGTGTGTGTGTGTGTGTGTGTGTGTGTATATATATATATATATAGATATAGTTAGAGATAGAGATATAGATATCTCTATCTATAGATATCTATATATCTATCTATAGATATCTATATACAGTGCTGCTCGAAAGTATGTGAACCCCCTAGACATGGTCATTGTAATTGTACAAAAATGTAAAATAACCTTATTAAATGTATATCCAAACACCAATTTGTAAAGCAGGACTTTCCAAATAATGGACACAAACAAAGAAAAATGATGTATTTTCATTATTTATTCAAAAAAAGTGGTTTCTCCCACAAAAACTGAAAATATGACTTGTGCAAAAGTATGTGAACCCTTTTGGTTAATAGCGTGTGGCACCTCCTTTTGCAGCCATTACTGCAATCAAACGTTTTCTATAGCCACTGACCAGTCTCTCGCATCTGCTGTGGGGGATTTTTGCCCACTCTTCCTTGCAGAACTCAGCCAGTTGAGAAAGGTTGGAGGGACATCTGGCATGTACCCCCCGCTTCAGGTCTAGCCACAACATTTCAATTGGATTGAGGTCCGGACTTTGACTTGGCCAATCCAGAGTACGAATCCTCTTTTTTCTGAACCATTCCTTGGTAGATTTGCTGGTATGTTTTGGGTCGTTGTCTTGTTGAAAAACCCATTTACGGCCCAGTTTCAACTTCCTGACTGATGGCTGGAGATTCTTATCAAGAATTTGCTGATACACTTCAGAATTCATGTTTCCCTGGATGATATGGAGTTGTCCAGGTCCAGAAGCAGAGAAGCAGCCCCATACCTTAACATTTCCACCACCATGCTTCACTGTTGGGATGAGGTTCTTTTCTTCATGTGCTGTGTTGGTTTTTCTCCAAACAAAGCGCTTACGATTATGACCAAATAATTCTATTTTGGACTCATCTGTCCAGAGAATGGACTTCCAGAAGGCCTCTGGTTTGTCCAAGTTCTCTCTGGCAAAGTTTAAACGGGCAGCTTTGTTCTTTTTGGAGAGCAGAGGCTTCCTTCTAGCAACCCTCCCATGAATGTCGTGTTGGTTCAATTTTCGTCTAATTGTAGACGCATGTACATTTACACCTGACGCTGCCAGAGAGCTCTGCAACTCTTTAGAGGTGATGTGTGGGTTGTCCTTTACCTGATTTATTATTCTACGGGTGCTTCTTGATGTTAGTTTTAATGGGCGTCCACTTCTAGGCAAAGATGCGGTCATCTTGGACGCCCTCCATTTGTAAATTATTTGCCTCACCGTGGATGGATGGAGCTGGAATCGTTTGGAGATTGTCTTGTAGCCTTCTCTAGACTGATGGGCTGTCAGTACCATTTTCTTGATTTCCTCGGGTATCTCCTTTCCTCTTGGCATGGTTGATTCGTATGGGTACACCCTGGCACTGCAGTCGTTTGGTTGTTTTTCTCTCTTTTAATCTGTGTTGTCCAACCCTTTTCCTAATGATGTCTCATTTGATTGGTTTGCTTAATTGACTAATTAAGCACCCAAAAGTGTTTCACCTGAATCTGTTACCTCCTTGACTTTACCAATACAGCTGGGGGTTCACTTACTTTTGCACATCCACTAATTACATGTTTCATGTATTTTTTTGGCTACTCACACAATTCCCTCTAAAAAAGTACATGGAACTGTTAAACATAAACCTGACATTTCATATATGTAAAACTTGTGATGATAAAATAGGAAAATCATGGTAAAACAACAGAAAACTCTTAACTGTTCAAGGGGTTCACATACTTTCGAGCAGCACTGTATATCATATCTATATCTATATCTATATATATATATCATATCTATAGATATCTATATATAGATATCTATCTATAGATACTGTATATATAACTATCTATATATATATTTGTCTATATCTATCTATAGATATATATCTATATGGATAGATATCCATATAGATATATCTAGATATATAGATATATCTATAGATAGATATACCGGTATATCTATATATCCATCTATCTATATATATATCGTATATGTACATATCTCTAAAAACTAAACCTCTGGCCAGTATGGCTACCATACCTACACTCAATCTCTGTACATAAATATACCGTATACACACCAGTTTTGACATCCTATTTAACCACGGTACATTGTATATTACTATGCACTTTACGGTTACATCTGCTCTCTGGTTAGACGCCAACTTCTTTTGGCTGTACTGTACTTCTGTGCAACGACAATCAATTAGAATCTAATCTAGAGTAACGTCACGTGAGAAGCGTCACGTGAGATGATGTTGGCCCATGTCGTAAAGGCTAGAAAAGATGCGTCTGTTAAAATAGAACAATTATTGGAACAATTTTTAGGTTGAATGTGTTTATGTTAAAACATTTGTTAACATTACCTGGCTACGTGCCTTCTTATATATGCAGACATATTCAGGTGTAGGACACACAGGGAGGTGTGAATTCAAACAGTAGCCTATGCGCATTAAAAAATATATATCTACATTCTATTTTTTTAAGATTAAACATTTCCCATTTCCATTTTGGTGACCTTTTAAATGTCCCACGACCCACCGAGGATGACGGTCCAGGGGTTGAGAACCACTGATTCAGCAGACTACGCTTTCATCCAAAGTCTTGTAGGTGTCCAGGTGTCAGTGACTCCTCGTCAGGACAGCAGGGGAAGTGTGGGCGGAGCCAGAGGCGCTGGAGACGGGGGGACGGGGGGGGGTAAGCTGGTTTGGTTAGGGGCAGAGAGTCCAGGGTCTGGAAGGGGATACGGAGGGTGACTGAGACGGGGGTGTTGGCTGGGGAACTCTGCAGAGGGGAACAGAAATGTGTCCATGTGTCCGGAAACTATTGATGGGAGTCAGGTTTGGTTGAGGGAGGGAGGTGAAACTAAATGATGGTTTGGGAGAATAGTTTGGGTGAGGGCAGGGGAGGCTGGTTTGGGTGAGGGCAGGGAGGAGGCTTGTTTTGGTGAGGGCAGGGAGAAGAGGGGTTATGCTGGGTCTGCAAGCCGTAGGCTTAGGAGAGAGGAGGGTAGAGCAGCCAGTCGATTCCTTTGGCAATGTTTATCATTTCAACCTGCACAGCAGAGGAGAACAAAGTAAGGGTTTCACCCAGCAGACACCTGCTTGTATCCGACACCAGTCCAGAATAGTCTGTCAAACAAAACAACCAATCATCCCTTTGAAACCATCTGAATACCATGAACAAAGCAAGTCTCAGATATCACAAGTGGTAGAAGATGTTTTAGTACATTACCAATAAACACACAACAGGTAAGATCCCAAAAGACTACAATAAAGAGTTCCAGGCCACTTAAGTTTACAACGACTGCCGCCAACATGATTTCACGGCCCGCCGAAGCAAAATCCACAAGTTATTTCAGTGTGTCAAATGCAATCATCTCTGAATCAATTGGTTGTGGGTGCAATGTGGTCATGAAGATGGTGGTACGTTGGAGCCCTGCTAGTAAGTAGCCAACCAACCATGCCGCTTATGTATATCAGTCCCAAGAACAAAAAGCCTCTACCTTGAACAACCTAAAGGCCATTAGAGGAACAACATGCTAGTCTCCAATGTGAACGGCATCACTTTATACCGTGGGACCGACATGAGCGGAGACGTACCGAGCAGATGTGGGTCCAGGTGTCCAGCTTGTCCAGGGCTTCAGGGGGGATGGTCTGGCTGAACATGTCCAAGTCCACCCCTGGGAGTTTGGACAGCCACATGCCGTGCCAGTGCTTGGCCAGCAGCTCAGAGAGTCTACTCTGGACCAACTCTACATGGTAGACCTCTGGCTGTAACCACAGAGATGTTGGGGAGATTATTGCGCCCCTTTCACAACTTTACAGGTCATGCCTCTCAATGGACTATGGATCGCCGACATTGATAGAATTACAATGCTGTACCTGAGAGGGAGAGGGCTCTGGAGGACATCCTTCTGTACAAGACCCTGCTGAAGTCAGTCACAAAGAAACAATATAAATATAAATACAATTACACACACACACACACCTTAACAAATACCCAGTCACACATGTATTCTTACAAATGGGCCTTGGTCACCTAGTAAGTAGTGAGTACATGCAACATATGCTGTATCCAACTAGTTATAGAAGCTATTTACCATCATTATCATAACCATGACCTAAAAGAGAGTCCAGGTGAAACATACCTGCTGTCTTTTGGTGGTTCAGCTGCACCGCTTTCCTGCAGTAGAGACAGAATATCAGTACAGACCCATTTAGCAGTACAGACCCATTTAGCACATATCATTGTTCCAGAGCTAGGGGTTTACTTTCTGTACCAGTCAGCCTGGGGTGATGGTCTGGAGAATGGCTGGCGTAGGGCTCTCTAGGCTGGCTGGATGGTAGCTTCTCTGTGATGGACAGGGATAGCCGAACTTGTCCCCCGGTCCTGCTGTCTGAACACAACACTCTGGATTTACTGGAGTAAAAGAGCCAGTTATGTAGAGTGACTGAACGTTACATCAAAATTGATGCCCTAATATTGGCGCTTTCACAAAATGTAATGTGGATATAATTACAAAGTGGAAAAGGGCAAATGGAACATCTAAAAAACATCTGGAAAGTTCTGACTGTGACGAATGCATGTATATATATATATATATATATATAGAATAAATAGTTGAACGACTGGTGATATGTGTATAATGTAGTGTACCACACATTCAAAAGTCAGTGCTGATGGGAAAATTAACTGGATTAACCCTTTCAACTGAATGGCAGCTATGATTTCCGTATTTAAGGAAAAGTAGTAAGTAAGTAAATAAAGATATCCGATACCTGATCCAGCCTTTTGGGTTGTATTGGCAGTATTCATCCTACAGTTGACCGGCTTGCTGCAGCAAGACATCTTGGAGGTCCACTGTTTTGCCACCAGCTCAGCTATGTGCCGGGTGTCTTTGCACACGGCGGCATAACACTGCGTCTATACAACATATTTATTTGAAAAACATCCAGCTGTGTGAAATATGAAGGCATTGCAATCATTTTGTGTAAGTCGACCACAAGGATTCCGAAATACAAGAGGGTCGCTATCTAGTAGAGTGAAAACATTAACTTTTTAACAGAAAGGTAAGAGGCTTTTCAGTACATTTAAACTGTATTTGATATTCTGGTAGATCATGAAATTACCATTTAAATGTATAATACACCAAGGTTTAAAGAAATATAACTTTGTTGGCACACTGATTGTGGCCTTATTCAACTCAAACGGCACATTGAGGAAGACACAGCAAGCTCATCCAGAAGCTATCTCTCCAATCTGTAGATCTGAAAGAAGATGGCAACTCCATCAGCAGAATATCGACCGACGCAAGATGGCGCAACACATACAAGTGCTCTGACTACATCTACAAGGTGTCATCCATCACCCGCCATGGTGATGCTGACCGTATCATCCGTTCAAAAGTCAAGTTTTCACTTGGATGTCGGCAGTCTTGGGTTTCGACTTACACGAAAAAGTGTCTTCATACATGATTCTAGGTGCTCTGGTTCAAAAGTAAATCTTTCTAAATGGCATTCGGCGCAGCCATCAGCCAGAGATTGGTCATGGAATTGAGATTCTGGACCTAACTTAACATGTTCAGCGCCACCCTCACCTCGCCCATGCGATGATCCATGCGGACCACAGAGGGGATGCTGCGGAGGTAGTCCATCAAGACGGGGTACCCAGCCTCGTGTACGGGATCAGCTCTCCGCACATCGAGCGGTAGTCGGCTTGGAGCCGGCCGATCGGCACGCCGCCCTGGTTGGACTGCAGCACGGACCGCAACGACTTCTTTACCCATTCACCATCCATCTCTAAATGTTAAAAAAAAAATTGTCTGAAAAAAATACGTAAGCTTATTACACGCTTAAAGACAAAATATGCGCCAGAATCGATTCAAGTATTAAATAAAATGCCGGGTTTAACGACCGAAACTTACCAGCTTTGTATTTTAGGTAACAGTTTTTTTTTGTCATTTGGGTTCCAATTATGGATGTTTTGGAAGTTTATGCAGCGATGTTGTCCAGCGATAACTGTCCGCCAAGGTGAACGCATTAACCGGAACTTGGGACAGGCTGCTTCCACGATTGGGTACTTCCGGCTTTCAACTGTGACGTGATATAGGCCTATTGCGTGGCGCACTACGCATAAAGTAACAGAAGACACTCGTCTTTTACACACGACTGCACACAACTGAAGCGCACTGGCAACCATAAAGTCTAAAGTCTGAAAAGTGAAATATCTATTTGTTTTTAATTCAACAGGCGTTCATTTTCCATGTATCCTTTTAAAACAACACTGTAGGTGTAATATCCAAACGTCTGTGAGTTTCGAACACCCTTGAAGCCAGAGTAGGTGAATAACGGGAGTCTTGAACGCGAACGACAGGACCACGTGTATAGTTTACAATTTAATAAATAAAAGAAAAACGTAACCTGTCAAATCGCTCGTCGCACGGTTAAAAACTATGACCCTACTATCTACGCTGGTTCCATTCAACAAAAACTCCAGCTGCCTTCTACCCAGCTGATATGAGTAGTCACATGACAGTTCCGGTCTATCAAAATAAAGAAATGTTTTTATCACATATTGTCTCATTGTCTCTTTTTAAACAAACAAAGTCTTATCAAATCATGAAATCATGACAAATCTTTTTAAACTATAGACTATTAAACTATTATCAAATTGAAATATCAAAACATGAATATAGGACATATTAATGAACCAATTCCTAAATTGGCTCCTACATTATCCGGCCCCTAATTGGTTAGGCAGGAGGGCTAAGCAATTACTAAACAAATTATAATGTCCATGAACTGGCGAACTTTGAGTCTCTTGGGGACTATTCTCACTCAGTCCTCTTCTCGTGTTGCTTCCTCTAGCAAGCACAGTTTGTTTACTGGCCTTTCCAGTACGTTGGCCTTGGTTTTTAATTTTACCCTTCGTACCATCCCGCTTGAGTCCGGTAGCGTTTCGACTACTCTTCCCAGGAGCCAGGAGTTGCGTGGGGAAGTGCTGTCCACAAGGAGCACAACATCTCCTGTTGCGAAGTTTCGCCTTGATGTTGACCATTTCTGGCGCTCTTGGAGGAGTGGGAGGTACTCTCGAGTCCATCTAGTCCAGAATAAGTCAGACAAGTACTGGACTTGTGTCGTCTTTGTTGAAGATGTTAGGTTGGGACTTCAACAGCAATAAGTGGTTAGGTGTCGGAGGCTCCAGGTAATTTGCGTCGTCTGAGATGGTTGTGAGCGGTCTTCCATTGATGATGCTCTCGACTTCGCACATTATTGTCTGGATACAGTCGTCATTGACAGCTTGCTCTATCATGATGGAGCTGAGAATTCTCCTGACTGTTCGAATCTGTCTTTCCCAAACCCCGCCTTAGTGGGAGGCTGCTGGGCTGTTGAATATCCATTTGATCCCTTTTGGTTGAAAAGCTCTTTCAATCTTGTCATTGTCCAGTTGATGGATTGCTTCTCTCAATTCTCTTTCAGCGGCCACAAAATTCGTGCCATTATCGGACCGCATGATGGTGACTTGTCCTCTTCGGCATACAAAGCGTCAAATTGCATTTACACAAGAGTCTGTGTCAAGGCTGTCTGCGACTTCAATGTGTACCGCTCTCAGGGTAAGGCATGTGAACAACACACCGTATCTCTTGACTGTACTCCGCTTTACACCGAAGGGCCCAAAGAAGTCAACGCCAACATTCGTAAATGGGGGTTTATCGGGCAGGAGGCGATCTTCTGGTAGGTTCGCCATCTTCTGCTCCCCGACCTTTCCAGTGATCCTGCGGCACGTGACACACTTGTTGAGTAGCTTTCTGATTGCAGAGTTGGCTTGTGGAATCCAATACTTGCATCTTAGTTGTGCCAAGACGTAGCTGCGTCCGGCATGTCCTGTCCTTTGGTGGATGTCTGTCAGGATCAGCGTGGCAACTCTGCTGTGCTTTGATATGATTGCTGGCCGTTTGGCGGTCTCTGGCATGGCTGACTTGTTAAGTCTTCCGCCGACCCTCAAAATGTTCTCTTGAAGTACAGGGTCTAGTCTGAACAACTGACTGTTGTGACTAACTTGCTTTCCCTTCTGCAGTGCTTTGAGTTCTTCGTTGAACTGTTGTCTCTGGCTGGACTGGATTATTTCTGACTCTGCGGCCACCAGATCATCCAAGGTAAGTGGTTTATTTTCCATTGTTGTTCTATATTTCTCCATGTGATGCTTTAGCTTGGACTTTTGCTTTTCAGGGTCCTTTTCTGTTTGGATGATTCTTCGTGATGACTCTTTTCTTTCCTCTTTCAGTTGTTGCAGAGTCCTCCTTAGTTTTAGAATCCATGCCACAGCTCTTTTTAGTTTCTGCCATTCCGAGTAGTACTCGACCAGCTTGCACACTGGTTCCATGTCATCTTCGACTTTGATTGTGTTGACTGTGTTGACCGTCGCCGTGTTCTTGAACTCTGGGTCGTCTTGAAGGCTTTCCTTCCTTTGCACGGGTTGTTCCGGCCAGTCACTCTCTTTGTTCAGCAGGAAACTTGGTCCGTCGATCCACGTCCTTGATTGTGCCAAGTTCTTGGCCTTCAGGCCTCTGCTGGACTGATCCGCTGGGTTTTCTGTTGTTTTTACATACTTCCATTGGGAAGGCTTGGTGGCTTCTCGGATCAGGTTGATTCTGTTTGCCACGAAGGTTTTGAAGCGAGCAGTGTCATTGTCTATGTATCAGAGCACTGTAGTGCTATCAGTCCAGAAGGTAGATGGTTGTAGCGGAACTTGAAGTTCTTGACGCAGCATCTTGTCTACCTTCACGGCAATGACTGCCGCTGTCAGTTCTAGTCTGGGGATTGTGACCTGTTTGAGTGAGGCTACTCTTGACTTGCCCATCACGAGGGAACAATGTTTCTTGCCTTGCTTGTTCTCCAGTAACAGGTAAGTTGCAGTGCCGTAGGCATACTCTGAGGCATCCGAAAAATGGTGCAACTGCGCTGTAGCAGTGCGTCCAAAGTCAGCAGGTTTCAGGCACCTGTTCACTTGGAAGTTGGAGAGGTGAGTAACGTCTTCTATCCATCCTTTCCAATCCTCTGCGTGTTTTTCACCGATGTCTTCATCCCATCCACGTTTAGCAGGCAGGATGACCGGCACCAGTAAGATGTAGATGGAGTTGACGACAGACAAGATTCCCCTTCTTGTCATCGGCTTGTCTGTCAGCTTGATGCTGTAGGTGAAAGTATCGGTTTCTGTATCCCACTGTATGCCGGGCGCTCTCTCGACAGGTAGAGCTTCAGAACTGAGATCCAGGTTTCATTAGCTCTGTGTTATTCTCGGATGGACATGAGCACTTTCCGGTTATGGCTCATCCATTTCGTCAAGGTGAATCCTCCGCTGGCACACAAGGTGCGAAGATCCTTAGCCAAGGTCACTGCGTCCTTTTCCGATGCCACGCTCTTCAAGCAGTCGTCTACGTAGAAATTGTTTAGCACTGAACGGCTTCTGGGGGCGCAGTGGCTTTGTGATCTTCTGCGGTTCTCTTCAACGCATACGATGCAATGCTTGGTGATGAGGTGGCACCAAAGAGGTGCACTGTCATTCTGAATTCTTCCATGGGCTCATTAAAGTTGCCGTTGGGCCACCAAAAGCGTTGGAGGTCTGCGTCATGTTCAGGTACCTTCACCTGATAAAACATTGACTCGATGTCGGCCATCATCGCTACTGGCTCCTCACGGAATCTTAAGAGGACGCCAACTAGCGTGTTGGTCATGTCGGGTCCTTGTAGTAGCCTACTGTTCAGAGACTGTTCTTGAAAAGAGGCGGCGCAGTCGAAGACAACTCTCATCTTTTTCTTCTTGGGGGTGGTACACCCCGTGGTGTGGTATGTAGGACACCCTGGCGTCTGCACGGTTCAGCTGGTCAGCCGGAATTCCGACGGCATAGCCTTTTTCGATGACGTTGTCCATGAAGTTGTTGAACCCGGGGTCCTTCTTGAATTTCCGGTGCAAACTAGCCATGCGCTGTTTCGCCATACAACGGTTGTTGGGCATTGGCTGCTTGTCATTCTTGAGCGGCAATCCGATGCTGTAATGGCCGTTCTCGAAAGTTGTCGTTTTCTTCACCGACTGCATGAACTGCTTGTCTTCTTGAGACATCTCTTCCTTGTCGTCGTAGTTATGCTCTGGAAAGTCGGTGTTGTACTGCTGGACCAGCAGCTTTTCGATTTCCGTCACTGTGATCCTGTTCACTGCGCAGTGAGGCTGGTTGATCTCATCACTCTGTTCCTTCCTTATGGGCCCGTTCACGACCCAGCCAATGACAGTCTTCACTGCATAAGGTCCTCCGTTTCTACTGTTTATAACGTGCCATGGCTCCATTGCTCTTGCACAATTTGCTCCGATAAGTAGGCCGACGTCCGCTTCTATCTCTGGCAGGCGTACTTCGTTGAGGTAAGGCCACTTCCGGATTTCTGATTGCTTGGGTATGTTCTCGGTGTGCTCGGTATGTTACTGTGGGTGTACGCCTTGGGTAGCTTGATGAACTTGCCGTCTTCCAGCCCACATACCTCCAAGTCTGATATCACATAACTGTTCATGAGTTTCTGTCCTCCAGGTTTGTCTTGTCCCATGGTGCTGAGGAGTACTTGCGTTGGGTTCCCTTTAACGTTCAGTTTCTTCCGCAGGCCTTCTGTGATGAACGTTGCTGTGCTCCCCGGATCCAAAAAAGCATATGTCACTACGTGTTTGTCACTCTTTCTTGACTTGATTTTCACCGGTATTATTGACAGCACACATTCATTGTCTCCGGCCCCAGTGAGGCAGGTGGCTTCTTGCGTGTAGGGAACTTGAAGGCTTGATACTTCTCGAGCGCCATTGATCTTTTCCTGGGAGGTAGAATTTTCTTCTTTGCCTTTGTGTAGGATGTCTGGATGTTTTAGTGCACACTCCTTACACTCGGTTCTTTTCTTGCAGAACTTGCTGAGATGGCCCAAAGCCAAGCACCCAAAGCACAAACCTTTTGACTTTAAAAACTCCACCCGTTCCTTGTGTGGTTGACTCTTGATTTTATTACAAGTGTCCAGGGCGTGAGCTTGCTGACAGTACATGCATGGCTTCTCAAAGGCACTTCCTTTTTTGTTTGGTTTTTCCGTGGTGACGTTTGTTGCGAAGCTCCCACGTTTCCCTTTCCTAGCTGGGGGCCTTTCCCTCTCGTTCTTTCCAACTGTGGTTGGACGGCTGTCTGGTATGTCCCCGCTTGACGCTCTATGTAGGTCACCAGGTCATTAAATTTCGCTCTTCGGTCTCTTCTCTCTTTGATGTTGTAGGCTTCAGTGCGCCAACGCTCTTTCAATTTGTAGGGTAACTTGGATACTACCGTCTGTAGGTTGGTAGGGTTATCCATTTCCTCCATTGCATCGATGTCCTCCATTGTGTTGCGGCATCCAACCAGAAACATTGCGTAGGCATTTAGCGCCTTTCCATCTTCAGACTTGATCTGCGGCCATTGGAGTGCCTTGTCGATGTAAGCGCTGGCGATCCGTAGTTCGTCTCCATAGTGCCTGTGAAGCAGTTGCTTTGCTTCCTTGTAGCCTCTGCTAGGTTGCATGTGGACACAGCTGCGAACTAGCTCCTGGGGTTCGCCATTTGTAAATTGTTTCAAGAAGTACAATTTATCCTGATCGTTGTCTGTCTTCTGTTCTATAGAGTGTTCGAATGCTCGAATGAAGGACTTGTATTGCAGTGCGTCACCCCTGAACACTGGGATATCCCTTGTTGGTAGCTGCGATTGCCTCTGCTGCTTTACAAGGAGCTCTGTGATTATGTTCTGTTTTTGCATGACCTTCAGCATGTCATCATCTCTACTGATGTTGGAATGAGAGAGTCTCGTAGAGCCATTTGTGGTGGTTGGATGCGTGGCATCCGTGGCTGCGCATGATGGTTTGCGTTGTCTGGTTGAGGAGGCGAGGCGCGGGTTAATTCTTGTTTCACGCTCCCTCTGCGGCTCCTACTCCCACCATCCTCTGATCTTTGATACTCGTTGAGCACGTTTAGCTTTGCGCTACTTTCGGCCAAAGCAGTCTCCAGCTCAAGCTCTTCTTTTTTAGCTTTGAGTTTAGCTTCTTCCAGCGCTAGCTGCTGCCACTTCTTCAGTGCCGCGGCGCGTCCCAGCAACGCTGTATGCTCTGCCTCTTGTTTAGCACGTGTTGCTGAAACTCGTGATCCTAGTGATGAGCGGCTTTCTTGAGACCCATGTGGGCGGGCGTGTCCAGCGTTGCCGACGCTGGTCTGTGAAACGCTATCTTCAGGTTGGACGCCATCTTGCAAATCTTTTTCTGCTTCAGGCTCTTTTTGTAGCTGAGCGTCCTCTTTATGCTGATCATCCACTTGATGTGATATGTGCACAGCTGCAATCCATTGTTTTGTAGATTTCATGAAGTGTCTGATGGGCGCCATTTTGGGCTCGAACCAACTATCTTGGTCAAATGTTTGTTCTTCTTCGGATAATATTGAATTCCTATAATACATTAACAAAGTCATTTTCCATCCCATCTTGGACACGTTGTACATTTTGTACATCTTTCATAAGTGTCTCCATTATATTCATTTTATTAGACAGATCTCGTAGTCTGTCTTCTTAGTGCAATGCATTTTTGCAATTTATGCTCCAATCCCTTCTCAGTTAGCTTACGTGACCTTCCCTGTTCTTTAGGATTTCCCACGTCTTTATGCTCATTTTCCCCATCCATCTTAACAATTGCAGAGTGGCTCATTCAAGTTTGCATGCAGTGTTCAAAAGCACCTTTAACTTAAGTCACTTTTCTTATTCAAAACAAATGCAAAACAGCTTCTAATATTATGACGGACTCTGCTTGGTTGAGTTAAAGTTGCGACGTGAGTTCGCCTGCAGGGAAACTTTCACTTTCGTGGCATTCAGTCACGTTAGCTCCGAGTAGTTAACGTTAGTATATTTAGACATTCATATTCATATTTATTCATTGGCCGTAGCCTTCTATCTTCGCCACGTTTCTGGCAGGCAATATACAACATGAAGGCTTCTCATTACCTTGTCGTAGAGTCAAAGGATTGGCTGTTTTCCTACTTCATGCCGTTATCTCTCGTTCGGTTCCAAGTCCGGTGCAGGTTTAACAAGCTCCGTAGCAAGTTTTTGACTAATTGTAGGTGTAATATCCAAACGTCTGTGAGTTTCGAACACCCTTGAAGCCAGAGTAGGTGAATAACGGGAGTCTTGAACGCGAACGACAGGACCACGTGTATAGTTTACAATTTAATAAATAAAAGAAAAACGTAACATGTCAAATCGCTCGTCGCATGGTCAAAAACGATGACCCTACTATCTACGCTGGTTCCATTCAACAAAAACTCCAGCTGCCTTCTACCCAGCTGATACAAGTAGTCACATGACAGTTCCGGTCTATCAAAATAAAGAAATTTAATCACATATTGTCTAATTTAAACAGTCTCATGAAATCATGACAAATCTTTTTAAACTATTATCAAATTGAAATATCAAAACATGAATATAGGACATTAATGAACCAATTCCTAAATTGGCTCCTACAAACACTGTGTTACATTGAAAACGGTGAAATAGGCACTCTGTCTAACTTATAGCAAACACAATTAGAAAAGGCTCAGGGTTGTTACAGTAGGCTTGTTAATATTAATTAACCAGTGTCCTACTTTGCATCCTTCCTAATAAAATGTCTGCAGTTTGTTCTTTAGCCAAACATCTGGCAGTAAAACTATGTATAAGTATCTATAAGGATGGCAGTCCCCCAATATCACCATCATAGGCCATGTTTGGGAATGGTTTTAGCATACTGATGTTGTACATCAGGACGTAGTCAGTGGATCCCCTGTTCCCACCAAAAGGAAACGGCCAGTAATTAAGTTTCTTACACAAGTAAAAATGACATTACACCAGAAAAGCAAAAGGAATAGTCATGAAACTTTATTTGAACATTTAAATCAAATACAAATAGATAAAGTAAAACAAATAAATAAATCAGTCAACTCAAGATAAGCTGGTCAGTGCTCCTCTTCTGGAGTCTTAATACTCTTCTCCCTCATCCTCCTCGTTGACGCTGTCGGTGCCCACCTCTTCGTAGTCCTTCTCCAGGGCGGCTAGGTCTTCTCTGGCCTCTGAGAACTCTCCCTCCTCCATGCCCTCTCCCACGTACCAGTGGACGAAGGCCCTCTTGGCGTACATCAGGTCAAACTTGTGATCCAGGCGAGCCCAGGCCTCGGCGATGGCGGTGGTGTTGCTCAGCATGCACACGGCCCTCTGCACCTTGGCCAGATCTCCTCCTGGAACCACAGTCGGGGGCTGGTGGTTGATGCCCACCTTGAAGCCGGTGGGACACCAGTCCACAAACTGGATGGATCTCTTGGTCTTGATGGTGGCGATGGCAGTGTTGACGTCTTTAGGGACCACGTCACCACGGTACAGGAGACAACAGGCCATGTACTTGCCGTGGCGAGGGTCGCATTTCACCATCTGGTTGGTCGGCTCGAAGCAGGAGTTTGTGATTTCGGCTACCGTCAGCTGCTCGTGGTAGGCCTTCTCTGCGGAAATGACCGGGGCGTAGGTGGTCAGAGGGAAGTGGATACGAGGGTAGGGCACCAAGTTGGTCTGGAACTCAGTCAGGTCCACGTTCAGAGCACCGCCGAAGCGCAGGGAGGCGGTGATGGAGGAGACGATCTGACCGATCAGCCTGTTGAGGTTGGTGTAGCTGGGACGCTCGATGTCCAGGTTACGGCGGCAGATGTCGTAGATGGCCTCGTTGTCCACCATGAAGGCGCAGTCG
>CM051016.1:20253966-20286466 GCA_027704905.1 Muraenolepis orangiensis
TATGTGTATATGTATATGTGTATATATATATATATATGTGTATATATATATATATACGTATATATATATATATATACGTATATATGTGTATATATATATATATATATATATTAATAGGAATTATAACTTCACCAATATTAACCAATATTTATTTACCCATGGTTCTCTCTTAGCCGAAATAACATCAAACGTCGACGCCGGCGGTGAAACTCCAGCTCCTTAAGTTCATTAGTTAAAAAGAATACTGAATACAAATCATCCATTTTTAACACGCAATTGATTTCCCTCGTATTATTAAACTCTCAAAAAGAGGCTTCTAGTCGGACTATCTCCGCGGCTCTGGTCAGCGCGTGGCGACGGTGGGCGTGGCGCTTCGTGACGCAGCTGGTGACGCATTCAAGAAGTACTCCGTAGGCTAGACTGTCCCATTTAACAAGTTTTTGAAGCAGCCTTCGAAGCAGCCTTAAGACTGCAGCCTTCGGATGCAGCCGAAGGATGCAGCCTTAAGGATGCAGACCCTGAAATGGAACACGGCCCGAAGTGTGCATCGATGCGACTTCTGCAGCCTTCGGTGCCAGAATATCCCAGAATGCATTTCGCACCAACCGAACAGAATTGTGGGCCGTGTTCCATTTCTGGACAGAATTTGAGCCCGGCTAAAAGCTGTTTTAGATCTCGCTGTAGCACTGTAATTCAGTCACTTTATTAAGTTTTATTATTTTATTACGCGACAATGTACCTATGTAGATTATACATATTTTGTCAGTTTATCCAAATAAAGCCTGTTTAGAAATATGCTACGGCGATTTCGGAGATGTCGGGAGCCGCATATGGGAAGCGCTGGCGCGGGCCAGCTGGTCTCCCAGGCCGCCAGTGTGTGTGTGTGTGTGTGTGTGTGTTGTGATATAGATAGATATATAGATAGATATATATATATATATATATATATATATATATATATATATATATATATATATTCCACTCACGGTGGAAAGCATCCAGAATCAACATATTCCTCTTCTTTCTGAGTCCCCCACGCCGTCTGCCCCACACCACCTTGAGCCAATCTTCTCGTTTCCAATAGACTTCACAATCACTGATTTGTCGCCTTTCTTATGCCCAGTGACAGATGTTGGCATGTCAAAATACACAGGCGTTTTTCTTTTTTCAAGTTGGTCGCTGTGTCTCTCCATTTCTATCTCTCCAGGTAACTGTTTTTATGTACTGTTACTTTAAGACTTTGAGTTACTTTAAGTGTCGCGCGGTGTCTCGGAACACTCGTTTGGCGCGATCTGTTTTTGTGCAATTACATGTGCAATTACGGTACATCAAAAAGTCTAAACCCCGATTCAGATTTTTTTTCTAGGAAAAAAACCCCGTCTTATATTCGGGTCAATACGGTATTGGCTGAATACATGTGTTAAATACTTAAAATGTCTGGTACTCAAAAACATGTTTTTTTCATGATTAACATGTTATTTATGAAATCCTGGCCATGGTTGATTGGCTACTCTGACGTAGGAGTATGAGCATTTTTATAATTTTAGTGGAAAATAATACAGGTCAACAATACAATTTCATGAAAACCAATTTACAACCAGATATTTCTACTTCCCTTATTCATGCAGTACACATCTCAGGTTGCCTTCATGTTGTTTTGACCAATGTTGTTTACGGTGAACATTCTCTAGCTCATATACTCAAACACAAAAAGCGATTTGATACGGCAGTGTATTGTACAATGCTGGAAGAAAACGATCATCTTTGTAAAGGTCAATGCTAATCAGCAGCATATTATTTTATTAATAGCAGGAGACCTGAAGGCATATTGCACAAATTAACCATCGACCAAAGTCTTCCAGACAAATGGATCCGAACAGTTTCAGTGAACCCATCTGGATTTCAATTAAATAAACATATACTTTCACATAGTGATACACGTCTGAAATAAAATATGCCTGATGACTTTATAAAATACATTTAGCTCTCATCAACTGTTACCAATCTGGGTGTTAAAATGGATCCTCACCTGACCTTTGAGGCCCACATCAAACAAACATGCAAGACCTCCGTCAACCACCTCAGAAATATCACTAAACTCCGCCCCACACTCAGTCTGCCAGATATTGAAAAGCTTGTCCACGCCTTTGTCTCCTCCAGGCTAGACTACTGTAACGCACTTCTCATTGGGATTCCTAGCAAGAACATCCAGAAGCTGCAATACATCCAGAACAGCGCTGCTCCTGATGAAAGTGCGGTATGAGTATGTATGAACACACCACACCCATACTCAAATCATCGCACTGGCTCCCGGTCTCACTCAGGATGGACTACAAAATCACCCTCTTTGCCCATCAGTGCATTCATGGAAATGGTCCCTCATACATCAAAGAACTGCTCACCCCACAAACCTCCAGGAGGAGCCTACGCTCTGAAAAGGTAAACCTCCTCCTTCCCCCCAGGACCAAACTAAAAACCATGGGAGACCGAGCCTTCTGCTCCGCTGCTCCGAGACTGTGGAAGGCCCTCCCAAACCAGCTGAGGACACCACAGACTGTGGAAGGCCCTCCCAAACCAGCTGAGGACACCACAAACTGTGGAAGGCCCTCCCAAACCAGCTGAGGACATCACAGACTGTGGAAGGCCCTCCCAAACCAGCTGAGGACATCACAGACTGTGGAAGGCCCTCCCAAACCAGCTGAGAACATCACAGACTGTGGAAGGCCCTCCCAAACCAGCTGAGGACATCACAGACTGTGGAAGGCCCTCCCAAACCAGCTGAGGACATCACAGACTGTGGAAGGCCCTCCCAAACCAGCTGAGGACATCACAGACTGGATGTTTTTTTTTTTTTAAAGGCATTTTTGCTGGTTGCCATGCTGGCGTTAACGTCACTGCTTTTATTTAGTTTGTCTACGCAAATTAAAAGTGCGCTTATAAATATAATTTATTATTATTATTAAAAGCCAAAAGAAGATGAGTTGTAGGCTAATACAGAACACAGTCTTCATTTGTAAAAGCAACCGTTAAAGCGTTCAAGTGTGATCGTCTGGTTGAAAAAAATATATATATGCACTAACCCCCCGACACCAACACAAATAAAATATTTCGCACATTGTCCTGTGGGGCAGGACGATGTAGGATGGACATGTTACAGAGATAGATATATAGCCCCTGGTGAAGCTTAATTTCATAAAATCACCTCCCTCTATTTAAATTAACCATGACGGCTATTGCAATCAGGGCGAGCAGTCCAGCAGCCACCTCCACCACCTTCATCATCTTCCTTTCGAGGTCCCGTGACTCCTTCTCTCGGATCTGTTCCTGGCGGTTCTTCATGTCTCTCCGTCTCTTGAGCTGCCCACCGTAGTGGGACTTGATAAAGATATCGAAGTCGAACACCTTCTGGGGGCTGTCAGTGTCCGCACCCAGGACGGAGACACCACGGGTCCTCCTCGTCTCCTCCTCCTCCCCCTTGGCCGGGGGTGACCTCGGCTGAGACCCCACCAAATCCGACTGACTCAGGATGCCGCGGTCGTACTTCTTCTTCAACGCCTTGTTGCCCAGCACGTTGTACGCCTCGCTGATGTCGGAGAAGCGGAGCGTCGAGGGGTCTTCTTCACCACCACCACCCCGGCCGCCGTTGGCCGTCTTGTCCGGGTGGTGACGGAAGGACTGCTTGTAGTAGGCGGTCTTGATCTGGGCGTGTGTGGCGTCGGGGGACACCTGCAGCACCTCGTAGTAGCCCGTCTTGGACCGGTACAGCGGCCGTGGGGGGGTCCCACTGTACGCCCTGACGAGGGGTCCGGGTCCCCCCCCCAAAAAAGACACCGTGAGCCACCACTTGTCCACATCCTCCACGATTTAACCCGTTTTGATCCAGTCCTGGGACATGGGAGCGGAGTACTTTTCTTCTCTGTTGTTGTGTAACACGCTGGCTGAGCTGCAGCGGTCACCTCTTGGCCGGCATTGTTTCCTATCTCAATAGGACCGTTTCCCGACCGGCAATCTCTCGATAAAGACAGGGCCAGGTACACTGCGTGTTTAGTCCGACAGCCGTTAACATTTAGCACATAACCGCTACATGCATTGCTTGAAACATCGAAGAGCCTCTTTCCGAGTGGTGACATTACTAGAGCCATGTTTGTTTACATGGGCTGAGTCGGTGAAGGAGCAATGCTTACTTCCGGCCAGAAAACTAACCACAGCGCCCCCTGTATGTCATATCATGCATATCATTATTAACGATTAAAAAAAAAAATACTTAAACACAACAAAGTTCTAACGCTGTTTATTCGTAGCAAATACCATTTTATATATATATGTTTTTACTATATATAAAAACTAGATAGCATGTTTCTCAAATCCAAAATAGAATAGAATAGGTGAGAGAAACGCCGGAAGTCGGTTTGTTTCGCTTCTCCCTCCACCCATTGGCCAGGCAGTCTCTTTACAATGTCGAAAACTAAAACAGTAGTTTGGCCTCAGTTGGTTTTATTTGGCGACTCCATCACACAGGTAGGTCGATTCGTTCATTATTATTATTATTATTATTATTATTATTATTATTATTATTATTATTATTATTATTATCTTACAACACATTAACGCCACGCCATGCTCGTATAACCCACCCCTTCACGTTATTGCATCTGATGTAATTATTGGCTGTGCTTGCTCGTGTTTTGTGAATGAACCGAGGGCTTTCTGTTCATCACTGTGTGTGATGAACACTTTTTTTTGTTCAGTTTTCTTTTCAGTCTAATGGATGGGGTTCGGAAATCGCGAACAAACTAGCTCGGTAAGCGATGCCCGGTTCCCTTCTTTCTCTTTGTGGTGTTTCACATAGTGTGCAGCTCTACCACAACAAGCATGCATACACAGGCATGTATATGCACGAATGTGCACAACTAACATGTAATAACATTCGCATTCCCCATTAGAAAGTGTGATGTGGTGAACAGAGGACTGTCCGGGTACAATTCCAGATGGGCAAAGATTCTCCTGCCTCGACTCTTCCCCAGCCAAACCTCAGAGAACACTGTAGCTGTTACTGTTTTCTTTGGTGCCAACGACTGCGCTCTTGAGGGTATTATATTAGTTGCATCGTTGTTGTTGTTGTTGTTAACACTGTATTGGTTGTTTATTGTACAAGCTTGACTTGGTTTTTCCTAATCCGTTCTGTTGTCAATATATGATGTATTAACCATCCATGACAAAACATATTGATTATCTTATGTTTCTATTGGTCCTAGACAAGAACTCCCAGCAGCATGTCCCTTTAAAGGAGTACTCTGAGAACCTGAAGGAGATAGCCGGACACTTGGCGTCAGTGGGGGTGTCCTCAGACCGGGTCATCTTCATCAGTCCCCCTCCTCTTCACGAGGCCACCTGGGAGAAGGAGTGCCTTCTTAAAGGTGACTTGGCAGTGTGCTGTTCTTTACCCTTAAATCTCCATCATCGCTCCCCTACATACTTTTGGCCAACCACAGGAGCAGGACGGACGTGGGTGTGACTCCCAACCCTAAAGGTTTTGGGTTTTACCCCCAATGTCCGCAGTCTATCTGCAGACATCCTTTAGCAAGATGCCTACCACCCTTTCCTACTCCTTAATGACGTGTCTTAAAGTCGCTTTGGATAAACATCCACTGGCTAAATGAAATCAGGCTAACCATACACCGCCATGTCCCTTCACCCCCAGGATGCCCTCTTAACCGTCACAACTCTGTGGCAGGGAGGTATGCCCAGGCATGTGTTGAGGCAGCCGGGCAGTGTGGGGTAGAAGCCCTGGATCTCTGGACCCTCATGCAGGAAGATGGACAGGTGGGAACTCTTAACTTACCTTGATTACCATAAGTTACTTAAGAATTCCTCAGCAGGTCCAGTAGCCAAATATTTTACCAAAACATGTTGGTAAAATCTATATATATATATATATATATATTTGAATATACTCCATTGGAAGAAACAATTTGGGTTTTGTGGGTGACTTTTTTTAGGTTTGACTAATGCCATTATTCAAATCATTATCACTGATAAAGTGCTTATGGGTTTTGTATACATATCCAGTCTCCAGATGTCAAAGACTGTGTCCACGCATGCATATCCAGACTCCTAAATCAGTTTCCAGGAGTTCAGTCAATTTTCATCCTCACGTTTCACAGGACTACACGGTCTACCTGTCAGACGGACTGCACCTCTCCGACAAGGGAAACCAGTTTGTGACTCAGCGCTTGTGGAGTATGCTGGAGTGCCGTTTGGAAAACCTACCGTTCATACTGCCCTACTGGGGGGATGTGGATGCCCAGGATCCTGAGAGCAGTCTGCTCTGTAACTAGCCTCAAGTTACAGAATCCAAGATATCCACATGTTCCTCATTGGACCTTCCATCATCATATTGATAGAAATGTTTGAACCGCTGAACATCACCAGGTGATCTTTAAACTTAAGCCAATAGGTGTTCAGCTTTATTTGAAATGAATGATCGCAATGTGATGTTAAAATGCACAATAAAGCTTTATTGAATTGATCTGACACATGTACAGTAATGCAAGCATATTTGTTATGGCTGGACAGTTTGCATAAAAACAAAATTCACAACATCATCCTTTCATCCAATACCAAACAGCTTAATTCTTGACCTACAAAACAAACATAACATTTTCAACATGATGCGCCAGTGAATGTTATATATAGGCTTCAAGTGGTGCATAAAAATAAGAAAATGGTGACATGAATATTTGAGTGATTAGAATTAGCTCAGGGCGAAAACTCAATCTCTGCACACCCACTCACATTTCAATAAGGCTTAGAAGGCACTATACTGTTCATCGGGGGCCAGGGGAAAGAAAACCCATGACAAACGTTCAACAAGCTAAAGTGTAAAAATGAAACAACTTGCATAAAAAACAACAACCATCTGGTCCAATTGTTAATACTTTGGGAACATACATTTCACACTGATCAGTAATGCCTCTTAAACAGTTAGTCAGCCACCTTAAACTACCGCTGAAACTTTGGACATACATATCATTTTTGTTGTAGCGTTGAAACGCGTAACTTAAAAACTCTAAAAACTGGCTTTATGACCGAACACCACTTTGTGTGTGGTCCTTAGTTCCCCCTCTCTCCAGTGCTAACCCCTCGTTCTCAATATTTGGTGTGACTAACAAAATATAAAAAACACATACAGTATGCGTGAGTAGATTTAAAAACAAATACTAATCTATCTAAAAGATTTGCATCCATCTGTGTAGGGTTGTTGTTCCCTTCTCAAGTATGTACAGTATATGCGTATGTGCTGTGCGGCTCAACACTCCGTCTCTTTGGTGTCAACGCAGGCCTGCCTGTGTAACCGCCGGCCCTCCCGCCCCCCCGGCTCTGCTCGGTCAGATCCTCGTAGGAGGACTTCGTATCCGACGAGTAGGCTGCGCCTGTTGTGAACTCGTCCCCCGGCGGGCCCTCCTCGTTGCTGGGCTGAGAGTCGATGCTGGTGTCCTCCTGGATGGTGTCCATCCGCGTCCCCCCGGGCTGGCTGCATACACTCTGGCCTGGAGCCGGGATAACACTGCTGCCTGTGGGGGAGGCCCCCGCTGGGCCCGGCGGCTGCTGCTGCTGCTGCTGCTGCTGCTGCTGCTGCTGCTGCTGCTGCTGCTGCTGCTGTTGGTGCTGGTCGGTTACTGGGTGGAAAGAGTGCACGGTCTGGCCGCCGGAGGAGGAGGGAGGTGGAGGAACGATGAGCGTGTGCGCCGACTCGAGGCCGCTCAGCATGTCTTGACTCTGTGGGAGGGGAGGAGTCATTTACTCAATCTGTCTCCATCCATGTCAGCAGTTGTTGACAGATATTTGAATTGATATGACTGGTTTTCGTATACATTTCTAAATGTATTCCAATGTGTATGGGTCATGTGGAACAACAGAACAAAATAAGAATAGAGCGTGTGGCTCGGCTCTCCTCCCCCCCCCCCGTCAATGTACGATGAGGTCACAGGACACTGTGCAGACAGCGATAACAAAGACAACATCCTGTGTGGTTGCAATGCAAGCAAAAAACAAAACAAAAAACACAATGACCCGTGGCCTCCAGATGTTGTCCCTCAGGATACCCTTTAAAACACATCCTTGGTTTCTTGAGGAAATGAGGATGGGACGCGACAGTCGAACGGAGTACACATGGGCATGTGTTGGCATGCATCAGGCTGAAGGTCATGTGACTCTCTGAGAGCGGCCATGACAACAAAGAAGCTGCAATGGTATCCCTTCCCTCCCACTGTGCGACAGACTGACCATGCACAGACTCATCGTGGGGGTACCCCACCGGCCATTCCACACAAAGCCACGGGACACGCACTCACCTATGGCGGGAGCCCGACTACAAACCTCCATCATCTGCTGCAGTTCCAATGAGAACAACAGAGGCCAAGGCAAAAAGGGGTGATGGACAGGTCACTTGGGAGCTCAGACCAAACACCGTTGCTCTCGTGTTACGCTTGTACCAACACGGAATCCCACTGCGATTCTTACCACTTTAAATGTTGGTCTCGATAACCGCAGCATTGCTGCAGTGTGCCTTAAAACAGCACTGGTTTCTGGGGTTGAAATTCTATACGATTTTGTCAGTGTGTTAAAAAAATGGTTCTGGGGATGGTGCATTAGTAGTGTTAGTGTGTCTCCAAGCTTGATGCTGGTGAGTAGTGTCTAAAATAACGTGGCACATACACTGGGAGGGTAGTAAAGAGGCTTGGTCTGATGCGCATACTGCTGGTCCAGCCGCTTGTCCTGCAGAGAAACACATCCATTCACATAATTTATCATTCACGGCTTACATCAAACTGAGATTAGGACATTGTCAGTAATGGTCAAATAGATGTTTAAATTCATTTGAGAGAATGTGACATTGTGTCCGACCTCCATCATGCGTTACAAACCAAACACGGGTTGGAACTTGATGTTGGATGTCAGTGTCTTACCACACAGTGAACCAGGATACTGAGGGGAATCCAGAAGACCAGGGAGAACACCACAACCGATCCCACGATGTTATCAGCCAGGAATTTCCCTAAGGATCCCCCGGACACACAGGGGCACACATAAAGAGACAAGTCAATTACTGATTACATAATTATAGATCTATAGGATTATATAATCATATATAATTATCCTCATTTTACCCGCTTTCATCAATAAGCCTAGAGTTCCCCCCCCCTCCCCAGAATACTGAGAACGCCACTAAACGCAACGCAGTCGACTTACCAAATGTGTTTATGTCCAGCTTGTCGATGAAATCCCACAGCCGTTCTATCACATCCTGCACCTGCTTCATGCACTTCCCCTGTCAAAGCACACATCAGACACATGAACGAAAGACCCCCCCTCTCCAGCAGTGTGGTAGTGACACGGTGGTCAGGTTGATTCACCGAGGGGCGCTCAGGTCACTTACGCTGCCATCGCAGTATCCCACCGTGCAGGGTTTGCCCTTGCGCAGGTAGAGGAAGCTTTCGTCGGGATGAGTGAAAGGCGAACAGGCGCCATCTTTGCCCCGGCAGCACACTTTGCACGACTTCTCCGTCTCTGGAGGCGTTTTCATATGTTACATCTTGGAAAACAACATCCAAACCGCAAAGAAAAAACTCCACTACTCAGCAAAACGGGTAAATGTTTTTCCCTTTGGTTCCGCATTCAGTTCCCCAACCCACAGCTCGAGTTCAGAACCAAGATGGCCACTAGGTGAATAAGGCCACATTCAGTCCCATCAAGTGAAGAAAGAAAAAAACATTTGGTCACAGGTCCAGAAAGGTGTTCAGGACAACTAGAGCCCACATCAACATCGTTCTCTGGTTAAAAAGGTCCGTTACCATTGCACGCGCACGACTGCAGGTTCTGTATGGCCTCGCAGAACGGGTTGCAATCTCCGGCGAGACACAGGCCCATGTCCACACACGTGGTGTTGTCGGGCGCGTTCGGCGGGGGAGGACAGTGGCTGCTGTTGCCTTAAAAACAATGGAGGTCACATAAAACCGGGTTGCATTTGTTGGCCAACACGCAAAAAAAGATGAACAATAACGGTAACATTTAACAGGTCAATGCAAATGGTCAATGCAAAAAAAAACCTAAAGAAAGAAAAATGCAATGCATACACAGCCATGTACAAAATACATCAAATTGATTAAACTAAAAAGAAACAATACAATAAAATATATTTAACTTAAAACATTATTTGAATAAACCCATTTTTCCTGTTAATTATTGTAAATAGTTTAAATAGCACCAAATACTGTAACATGGGGCATTCCTTTGATGTCGTTACACATCAACACGTACCATAGCTATAGTACATGTGATTTACTGAGCTCACCTGTGCAACTGGACATGCCCTTACAGGTCGCACTAATGGGCTCCTGGCACCTCTTCCCGGCCGGCTCAAACTCGCAACTCCTACAGCAAGGGCTGTTCCTGTCACTGTGGGGAGGGAAGAGGAATCACCAGAGAGTCTGAATGCATGGCTTCAACCAGCCTACCCCACACAAACCTTCTGTGAGGTTAGATTAGTATGATACAAATGTTTGTTTAAAAAGACCTGAGCGACAGAAAGACAGACAGACAGATATATACACACACACACACTGTATGTACTCTTTTCATGCAATCTGAAAATATTTCCATGCTTTGGCATGAAAATAAACAAACAAGAGTTAAAAATGAATTATTGAACCAAACGTAAGTAAGACTAATAAATCGGAGACTCTCCAGGAGAGTGAGTGCGTGTGTACCTGCACAGGGCGGGGGGTTTGAACTTGCAGTCGGCGGTGCAGCAGGGGTCATCGTTGAGGTGCAGCAGTCCCGGGTCACAGTCCTCGCCCTCCTCCACGCGGGAGTTGCCGCACACCTTGCTGTTGCGCTTCTTGAAGCACAGCGGTGCCTTGAAGCTCAGCGTCTTGCCGATGGAAATCTTACTGCAGTTGGAGAAGCGCTTTTGGGGGGGGGGGGGGGGGGTTGGGGGAGTAGAGAAAGACAAAATGTTCTTTAACATCATTGTGACAAACGACTTGGGTTGAAAAATGATGAGTTGCCTTGTTTCTTAATTTCTAAAATAGCAAAAGTAATGCCCACTTGAGACATTGTAGAACTGCTGCATTGCGAAAACGACATGTAGCACCCTTTCTGTATGTGTAGCCATTTATGTAAATGTCGTGAAATGGTTGTTATGTGACTAGAAGTTATCCATCAGCAATGTGCTTCATTATTTGGTTAATAAGAGCGGCCTTTACTTGGATTGGACCAATTGTACCCGTAAAAAAGGTTTTATTCTAAATCTAAATTCTAGATCTGGACGATTGAATTATCTTTATCGGTCACATACATGTACACACAGGGAAATGTGTCTGTTGTGCCTAGTGCCATGCTCAAGGGCACCTCGGCAGTGACAAGGTGTTTCGGGGATTTGAACCGCAAACTGGCGACCTTCTGGTTTCCAAGCAAAGTCCCAACAGACTGAGCTACTGTCGCCCACAAACAATGAAAATAAAATGCAGATATTTGACAGAGAGACAGATGTATGGAGTGTACCTTGTTGTGGATGTGGTCCCCACTCACAGCGATGGGATACATGACAAACTTCCCTCCGTTGTCGTCCGTGGGGGCACAGCCTGGGACGTTGTCAGGGTCGTGCTCCGCGCCAAAGTTATGACCCAGCTCATGGGTGGTCACCAGGTCTGCCTCCTGGTGGGACACACACACACACACACACACACACACACACACACACACACACACACACACACACACACACACACACACACACACACACACACACACACACACACACACACACACACACACACACACACACACACACACACACACACACACACACACACACACACACACACACACACACACACACACACACACACACACACGCACACGCAGGGTAGTGTGGCACTATAGTAGTAGCGTATCATCTGTACGTGAAATGCACCACACTGCAGTAACTATCATTTTGCATAGCAATGCCATTCATGATAAGAGCTCAACCACCCGACCCAGAGACACAGTTCCGCCACACTACAGACTCCCTCGCCCTGAAGACTACAAGAAGGGAAGTGGGGGAAGTGTGGCCGCCGCTTCAGCCGCCGCAGTGACTCCAACCCGTGTGCAGATTGCATGGTGTTGCGTCATCCTGCTACACCTCATATTATTGTTCACCATCCAGTACAAAATGCATGCAGGGGCTATAAGAGATTCACAACAGACCTTGGTCAGGATGGTCTTCCCAAAGTTCTTGGTGCTGGTCAACCCCGTGTTGAGGTAACTAGGCTTCTTGGCAGAAGGAGAAGGGTAATATGCTATGTAAAGAAAAAGGAAAAAGAAGAGGAATGAATTAGTATATTCCTACCGCTGAAATAACGTATCACAAACAATGACGTCAAGAGCAATGAATTGTGCAGAAGGTGTGAAGCTGGCAACCTCAAAAAAAAAAAGTCCCACGGCTGTTTTATTATCTTTTATTTTTTTAATTTTAACATGACTCTTATTGACACTTCCCAGGTCAATCCCGGCCACTCATTGAAACCACTCAACGTTATCACTACTGTACGCAAACAATGTGCATCGTTTATCGAACCACTCCAATGGGAGCTGGGTCCTTACGTCGAGGGCAGAGGCCTCCCAGGGCCTGTGCTTTGGATGGGGCCACGTAAGCCAACCCCAGGGTCCCCTCGTCGAAGTCCTGGTAGGTGAAGAGGTGGGCCAGGCACACGGTGGAGGCATTGTCTGCCATGTCTGAGCTGAATTGCTGGAGATCAACACAGAGGCACACGGATTGGTCAATTTGAATACAACCTACAGTACTCATTAAACAAGAGCTTAGACGTGACGCATACATTCTTGAAGACACAGGTTGCTTAATCTGATGTCAATCTTGATTGTTTTAAAAACATGAAAAATGGACAACCATTTTTTTTTAAGATTTTCGATCTTCTTACATTGCCCTGACTTTTCTCCTGTACATCACATCATGGCAACACTGATCTGAACCCTTCATGTGCCCTTACCTCCAGCAGTCTCTTGACATCCCAGACCAGCTTGCCTTCAGTGGGGCTGTCCTTCATGTTGTAGTTGACCCAGCGACGGCCTTCTTCATGGTCAATGGGTTTTTTGGTGGGCTCCTTGTTAATTATGATCTAAGAACAACGTCAACAACACAGTGACTGACTAATGCGGGAGAGTACAGTTTTGTGTCGTCGCATTGAAGCGTGAAGAAGTCACGTGGCCATTTTGCGGAGAAACATATTAATGTCGAAACCCACATGTTGATCATGGACGTTATGAAAAGCCCTACATGACGGGTGCAATATGATTCAAGGTTTGATTTGGTTGATTTGTGACCACTACATCCACAAGCACAACCGTTTGAAATAATTTCAGTATTACAGAATGTTCTACCTTTTCTAGATTCCAGATAAGTAACGATAAAGGTGATCAAGGCGTACCAACACTTTATCTTTCATTTATTTCATGTCTCGACTTTCACGTCGGATGTTTATCGCAGTGTACAAACCAACAACATCTAGGGTCATTTTAGTGTAAATTAAGTTAATTGCCACTACCATCACTCCATTTATATACCGTTTCGCTTTGAATTTCATTAAGCATCCGCTTCCGTCACAGGGTCTCAGGCCGACCGTGAAAATAACTCCCTCAAAGTTAGAATCACACTATATACCGTGTTGAGAATGAGAATGGAGAGAGGTTTGTTGAGACCGGTGTCAACCACAAACCTGGTCATTGGAGGGAGTGTATTCCCTCACAAAACCATACATAAAACAATGTGGGTGTCACCAGACCATGTTACAGAAAACCAAAATCGATCACATCTGTATCTGTAGGAAGTTCTGAAGGTCCATGGAAAATGTCAGAACCAGAAGAGGAGCAGATGCAGCATCTGACCACCATCCGCCGGTAGGGACATTTAAACTAAGGCTGACGAGAAATCACCTGTCCAAAAGTCATAGAGTCAAATACAACAGTGAATACCTTACTATTGCACCAACTTTGAATAAGTTCAAGGACACCTTAGCAAGAAAAAACACAGAGCTACAACTGAAGAGGGTAGAAGAAAGCACAACTTAGGAGGAGTGGGAACATCTCAAAGCTGTTTGGCGTTCAACTTGTGAGGAGGTCAAAAGGTAGAAGGACCCCGCAAGCACAAGGAGTGAATAACACCAGAAACCCTGAACAAAATTAAACAGGAGGAGAGGGCTCAAGAAAAAAGTGAACAACAACTCGAATGAACAGTTGACATAAAGAGGTACGAAAGAGCACAAGGAAGGACAAGAGACAACAGGTAGAGAGGCTAGCCCTGGAGGCAGAAAACGCAGCTGCACAGAGGAACATGAAGGAGCTGTATGCCATCACCAAGAAACTGACGGGAAAATACACACAAAACAACAAACCAATTCTAGACAAGAATGGCAAAATGCTCTCAACTGTGGAAGAACAGCTAGAAAGATGGGTAGAACACTTTCAAGATGTTCTAAATAGGCCACCACCAGCAGAACCACCAAATATACCCAAAGCTGGGTTTCCACTAAACATCAGGTGTGAGAGACCATCAAAAGTTGAAATAAAGACTGCAATCAAGCAACAGAAGAGTGGCAAGGCTTCTGGCCCTGATAATATTTCATCAGAAGCCCTTAAAGCAGATGCAAAAACATCAACAGACATGCTCTACGACTTGTTTGGCAGCATTTGGGAAGAGGAAAAGACACCTAGAGAACGGGCAGAGGGACACATTGTGAAACTCCCAAAGAAAGGTGAATTACGACTGTACGAGTGTAAGAACTACAGAGGGATCACCCTACTTTCCGTACCCGGAAAAGTTCTCAACCGGATCATCCTCAACCGCCTCCAGGAATATGTAGAGGCTCAGGGACCAGCAGGTCGGGTTCAGGGACCAGCAGGCCGGGTTCAGGGGAGACCGCTCGTGTACGTATCACATAGCAACACTTCGCATCATAATTCAACAGTCAATAGAATGGAACACATCCCTCTACTTCTTCGACTTCGAAAAAGCATTTGACAGAACAACCCTATGGAGCCTAATGGAACACTACGGAATCCCCATCAAACTAATAAACATCATCAAAAACTCATATGACGGAACCACATGCAAGATCATGCATGCAGGCCAGTTATCAAAGAGCTTCGATGTCAATACCCCCGTATTGACATCGAAGCTCTTTGATAACTGGGGTCAAGCAGGGTTGTCTACTTTCACCATTCCGTTTTCTCAGGATCCACAGGATCCCATTGACCTACAGATCCTAAAAAGAAAGTGGAGCTGGATAAGACACACTCTCAGGAAATCAGCCAACAACAACATCACCCGACAAGCCCTAAAGTGGAACCCACAAGGGAAGAGAAAAAGAGGTCGCCCCAAGAACAGTTGGAGGAGGGATGTCCAGGCAGAGAGGTCTTTGAGTGGGCAAAACTGGGGAGACCTTGAAAAACTTGCCCCCAACCGAGAGAGATTGAAGACATTTGTCAATGGCCTATGCTCCGTGGAGGAGCCAAGGGCTTAACTAACTAACTATATACTCTGTTACTCACTGAAAAGAGCCAGAGGGACTGGAGGAGAGATGCACAGAGAGAGCTAAATGAATGCATATCTTTTCGGTGACAGAGGCCCGGGTTCATAGCAATGCGCAAAACAGGGCCTGCCATTGATTCCTGGAGCCTGTGGAACAAACTATTACCCCATGAGAGGCCCACACACACAAAAGCTTTCAGTGGCTGCTTAAAAATAAAATAAAAAGGACAGCGTTATGCTCATGCTCCTTCTAGGAAGGCCAGACTTTGTGTGTGTGGGGGGGGTTGGGCTGACAGAAGCAGAGAAGTGTGGTGCTCTTGTCAACCTTGTTCCTGTATGTATGATATATGGAGAGTAAAACACCCAAAGCCACACACACACCTGCTGGATCTGAACACCGTAGCCCTTGAAGTCATCGTTCCAAGTGGTGTTTCGGTAGATGTCGTCGACCCTGTCGATCAGCTCGATCTGGTATGGAAAAATACTTTTTCAGACACTGGACTGAAACGGATACGCAAATAAGAGCATGCACTATCTGTTAAAAAGATAACAATTTGTGGCAGAATAGTTTCCTGTTCCTTCGTATACGTTCTACATGAAGTTTAGACAACATGACTAAGTGTCATAATGACCTGACGTGGATGTGGCGGGAGAGAGAGAGAGAGAGAGACAGAGAGAGACCGACAGAGAGAGACAGACATAGAGAGACCTACCAGGTAGTTAAGGGTGATGCTCTCCTCTCCACGGCCCATGTGGTCAAAGAAGCGGTAGTCGGCCACCAGCAGCAGTGGACAGGTGTTCTTCTTGTGGTTGTGGGCCTGTCTCTTCACTCTGTGCAGGGGCTCTGCAGGGGGAACACCACACAGTCAGCGCTGGGCAGACAAGCAAGGGCGGTAGGGTCAGGAGCAGACATCAGACTAAAAGTGTGCGATTAAAAAGACCATGAAAAAGAGAAACCATAAGGAAGATAACAAGAAAGTCTAAAAGCAGAATAAAGTGGATGAAACTCAAAGAAAAGTATACCGACTATAGAAGGAAAAGTAAAAATCCAATGTAGAAGCTAGTTCATTTAGGGTCAGCTTCCATACAGATATACAAACTCAGACAGAGGCAGAGGTCAAACAATGAGGACACGCTCCTATTGTGAATTGCCCTCGTTTTCACATTTAGCTACCTGGCTTATTTTTGTTTGCCTGGGAACAGATAAAGTTACGGCCGTTCTGCTCTTCAGGCTACGTCTACTGATGAAAGGATACACATATCACTGTTCTAAAAAAGGCAGATTTCAGCCATAGAATTGTGTTCAAAACGGTTCATGTACAATTCAGAAAAAAGACCAAGACCAGACCTACACATTAGCTTACAACAGTCTTCCAGAACACACTAAATACATTCACCCAACTGAAAAAGATCAAACCTCCTTGAGCTCGAGAACATTAAAACAACACCCTTGGTTCTACAGTCTCCGAGTAAGGTTGGTATTGCATGTTTGAGATGGAGCAGTGGCAACACAATCACATCCTAGTGATGCTAGTTTCCCCAGGGGAACCCTTTACCCTCATTCATTTACCTAAAAGTGCTTTCATTCAAGTAGGAATAAATGGCACTTCAGATCTCTGCTGTGTCTCCGTGTCACTCGTGTAGTAGCATCATAACACCCCCCCCCCCCCTTCCTTGTATCACACACACACACGCACGCATACGATCAAAGGCATTAAAGAATCAGGTGACCACCTGCTTTTATCTCAGTGCCTTACTCATAAAGACAAAGAACACAAACAGAGATAGGAGAAATGAGAAAGGAGAAAGGAGAAATGAGACAGAGACAGAGACAGAGACAGAGACAGAGAGAGAGAGAGAGAGAGCATACCCTGCTCTGGTAGACCCCAGTGCCTCCAAGCACCCTCTGGCAGCAGCTGCTGAGCCTCCGCGTGGACGTAGCCACACACCTTGGGTGAGAGGATGCGGCTGAGGTTCTTGATGTCCTCCGAGCGATAGACCAGCAACCGTCCATCGTGGGGAGACTTGGTAAACCTCCACAGGGGCTGGGTGAGGAAAAATAAGGGCGTGGGTGGACATGGTCCCAGAGTTGGGTCAGGCGGCGGCGAGAGGGGCGAAGGAAAGTAGGCAAATGTGGGGGGAAAAAAGTACGAATCATCATCATCATCCTCATGAGGAGGAGAGGGAAAAAAGGAGTTGCAAGGTAAAGGAGAAGCATCGAAGGGCTGAGTTGGTTAGATTCAACCACAGTTCTTTCCTTCCTGTGGTTTCAGTAGCCATGGTGCTATTTTGTTTGTTTTGGATACAAAGCCTTTTGGTTCTTGGCCGCAATATAGCTATATTTTCCTGAAACCTAGTGATTTCTGTTCAAATAAGCTAAAGGAATATATATATATATATATATATATATATATATAATTTTATTTTTATATAGTCACCTAACGCTAAATTGATGGACATTGAGCAGATGCTGCTTTCCAGCTTTCAAGGGGTTACATACAAACATGAACATGCACTATTTTTAAGCCAACCTTCCAGAGATTCACCACACGTGAGACAATTGGGCCTAGTATTCATCACCGGACCAGGTGATGAATGACGGGTCTAGTGAAACTGTTCAGTGACATGGTGGGGTCGCCATGTGCAGTGCTCAAAAAACACCTTACCTCCACATTGTACTCGGCTTCATCAGTCAGAATGTGGGCAGAGAACTCATCTCCATCAATGTGTGCCTGCACACGTGAATTCTCCTCCCCTGAAAAAAACAAATATTATAATATGCCGCTATTAAAAAAAAAAACAACACAGAGAAGACGTGAGTATTTCTCGCTGCTCCTCACCTACAACATGTCCAGTGAAGTAGTTCTGTAGCTGGACTTCATACTTCTCCTCCAGTCCTTGAGCATCGACAAACACAGCTTTAAAGTTCTCTGTGAACAGGTCTGTGTTTGTCGTCAAGTAAAGCTTGAAATTCCTTGAAAAGAAAAAATAAACAAAAAACAATAAAATACAATATCAATTGTAATGAATGAATGAGCGAAAGAAAGAATGAGTGAATGAATAGAATTGTATTTATCATGCCTTGCTTCACACTATTAGGAAAAACACCAAATACTGGTCACCAGGTTGTGTACTACCAAAAGTAGTACCACATAGTATACAATCACTTAAATAAAGATATGTTGTTACATTGGACAACAGATGAGGTGAACTCTTGGTCTCTTGGGTTCACCTCACCTCAGTTGTCCTCAACTTGCCCAAAGTACGTATTTTGTCAAAATGCCATGAAGGTATAGCATACACATTGGCACATACAATCCTGCCATTATTGGGCCTAGTTTGGGGGGGGGGGGGGTGGTGGGTTCTCCTGTACCTGTGCAAGGCCTGGAAGCTGACCAGACGCTCCAGGTGGGACTGGACGTGTAGGTCTCTTTTACGGACAGAATGCAGCTGAAAGCCCGACCACGGTAGCACCTCAAAGTCTGATAAGACGGCCCTCAGAGACTCTGAAAAGAATATAACAAACAGTGTATAACGGACATGCGAGCGAAAAATATCACAGTACTACTAGATGCAATGTAATATTCCCCGTTATGTTGACGTATGGGATGAGTTGACTGGTACACTTAGCCTAACCTACCGATCTCGGGGTCGTCTTCGTAACTCTTCTCCGCAGTAGTAGTTGTTGTCGGTGTAACCGCACAGTTGACCCAATAAGGAGCCACGCATACAAAAAACAACATATGCTTCATTGTAAAAGTTTAAAAAACAAAACAAAACAAAGCTATAATTGTTATTCTAACGTTGACATGTTGACAATAACACACGAAGGGCCAACACGGGAAATGACAGCTAGCTGTGTCACCCGGAAGAGCTGCAGTTGGGAAACATCCGGTCGGTCTGAGCGTCATAGTCACGAGCCGTCAGGTGGAGTCATGGACGGGTGGCACTAAACTGCATTTTCTGCAGTAGAAAACTCGGTTTTGTTTCGTATTTCATCGGAATTGTATGATCTCCCTGACCTGTTTTGTGTATAACCCTTTCATGCATGCAAGCCTATGATGCAAACAATCGTTTAATACCATTCCCTTTTGTTTAAACATATGTTCAAATTGTATATGTATATACTTTTATATATATACATTTATATATAGACAGTAATGTGATGTTTTGGGTCAGCCTCACCATGGCTATGTCAAGCAATAACACTGACGATTTAAATGTGGAACGCCAGACAAAACACTGTTGTAATTAGTGTGGTTGCAAGGCGACACACATACGCTATATTAATATTTTACCTTGGAAAAGGTTGAGAACGTCATTTTTAGTCAGTTTTATTTTGTGTATAAATCTATGCAGCCATTACACTTCTGCAGTCTGACGCAACATCAGGTCACCATTTCACCATAACTCCCTTCTGCAATTTGATTTCATTGTCGTTGTGAATATCTCCATACGAAGCCCCTAAAGTCCAAAAAGGTAATCATTTTTATCTTATGCGCAGACAAAAAAATATTACTCTTTGGGACTTTAGGGGCTCCGTACCTCCACGTATATTGTGTTAATGTGGAGATCCCATAATGACATTTTAAACATATATTCCATCAAGAGCATCTATAAAATATAGATACACATAAATATAAAGATACACACGGTCATATATAATCTCTACAAACGGCATCATGAAAGTCTAGGAGACAAAGTTGGGTTTATAAAATGTTTTATTCATGTTACATAGCCGATACATATGGCATCAAACTGTTCCACAAGGCTTTTTGGGGACTACAATCGATGATTAGCAAAACACAATAGTGGTCCAAATCTCTTAACAATCACTGAACTAACCAAACACCCTCTTTTAAGATGTGTACAAACCCGCCCTGACAAGTTCCCAACTTGACATTTGGACGTTGTGTGCATGATAGCATATTTTTTTTAAATTCCATTCCAGTGTCATATTTAAAATTGCATGCATGGCAGAACTGTTTTTCCCATTAATAGGTCCCTGTAATGACAAAGCCCCCACCTAGTTGGGCATGCTTCAGTGAGACAGTGGCTTTAGAACTAGGACAAAACGTGAGTGTTTAACCGATTGGCACCATAGTAAAAGTCAGAACATTTGAACATTACACTGGCTCTCCCTGGTAGTATGGAACTCTGGCATTCGCTTCAAAATGGACTTACAGCAGCAGTAGCCGTACCACAGAACTGTGTAGAGACAGACACACTAAAACATACAACTGGGGGGGGGGGGGGGTTGGAGATAACAACGACAAGTTATTCAATCTTAACAGGTTTCAAATTCTCTTGGAAAGTTAATTTCAATTCAAAAATGAAAACTCCCAAGCTGCAAGGATTTTAAAGGTTTCCAGTTGTTAAACGAGAGAGAGAGAGGCCCCTACGGAGTGTTTGGTTTGCCCTCTACTTTGACCTGGGATTTCGATACAAAGTAAAGCCATTACTCGAAAGCAGTAACTGCCACATACGGAAGGCCGGGGGGGGGGAACAAACATACCGATGGAATGGAGGGCTTCTCCAATATCACTTTTGTTTAACTCCGAAATCTTAGAGAGCAATCCTTTTTTTCCCCCTCTTCTGTATACCCCCCCCTCTCAGCCCACCCCACACCACCCACAAATTTCCCTACACAGCTCATTTCAATAATGGGTTGAATGCAAGAATGTTTTTAAGTGGAGCAAGAAGGAATGAAGGATGTGTAAAAAGTTTCTTTTTTTGTTGCTTTTTGTTTTAGGAAAGGAACCCAACATTTTTTTTTCTCCTTTAGTTCTCGTTCTCGTTCTCGACAGCTTCTCCTGTTTCGCCACCTTCGCAGCCTTCGCCCTCCTCACCGGCGTTGTCGGACGTCCATAACTGAAAAAGACATTGACAATAGTTTAGCCATTTGGAATAGTGTAAGCCACTACCGTGTGGCTTGTATGTAGGAGCGGACCAACCACCAGTTTGATTTGACGCCGCTCTGAGGAATCTATAAGTCTGTTGCGCCCAGCCTGGCAAACGGGCCGTTCTCGTAAGGGCCACGTGTCCTATGTAGAAGGAGGTTGGTAGAAGAAGACGAAAACTCACTGTCAGATTGTCTCTCAGGAGCTGCATGATCAGAGTGCTGTCTTTGTACGAATCCTCATTCAGCCTGTCCAGCTCAGCGATTGCATCATCAAATGCCTGCCAAGAGGAAAGGAGAACAAAGACACAAGCCATTACTTGAACAACCAAAAACATCAACTAAAAAAAAGTAAATATCTGCCAATCACCACAGTTTTACAAGCAAACAAAATGGAAAAATAAATGGCTGCTGACGCTCTTGGCCAGCTCGCAGGCTTTCTCTGGAGAGTTGAGGATCTCGTAGTAGAAGACAGAGAAGTTGAGGGCCAGGCCCAGGCGGATGGGATGTGTGGAGTTCATCTCCTTCTGGCTGATTTCAAATGCCTTGTGGTACGCCTCCTGAGAGCTCTCTTTGGTTTCTGGGAATGACAAAACGAAGCATTTTGTAAGGATTTAGTATCATTGAAAAACACAGATTATAGACATCAGAAATCTCCATAGGCTTGTTAAACGTCCACAGCTTCCTACAAAACACATTCAGTATTGTGCCTGCAGACGAACAAGAAATGTTAAGTACGGTTTCCATGTTCCTGCGTGGCAAAGACATTTCTAAAAAATACATGTTGGAATGATGTTCATTTAAACTGGTCAGAACAAGGTGATTTCCTTTTGACCAGGTACAATTAAGTAGGCTAAAAGGAACTCGCCAAGAGTGTGATGAGGGTAAGAAACGTGGACTCACTTGACTTGTCGTCTCCAGAGGCCACTTCAGCAAGGTATCTAAAATAGTCTCCCTTCATTTTAAGGTAGAAGACTGTGCTCTCCGGATTTGTAGAGTTCTCAATTAAAAAATTGTTGAGCAGTCCCTGTGGATAGAACAAAAAAAAACTTATTTAAGTTGAGGGCTATGAACATTTTTACCAAAATGAAAATGAAAATCTATGACATTTCCTCATTACCAGCAGAAAAATGACTAGCACTGACCACTAGAGAGCACTGTACTCGCTACTCTACTTCTTGTGAAGATGAATGTGCACAATTCCTTCACACCAGGAAGCCAAGTGCATAGCCTCCAACACTCATTGGAAACATTTGTTTCCATTTTTGCACCGTTGCATAGGCCGCCTGAAGCCTTCTGAATGAGGCCAGGCCTCCTGTGTGCCCCTGACAATCTTCTGCCCTAGATTCCAAACTATTATCACCATCCTACAGTCTTAAGACACTGCTATGGTAATTTCTTGTTTTTACATACAGGTTTCTTTCCAAGATTTTAAACATGCAGCTCTTATAGTCATAGATTTTAACAGCATATTTACAATATGAGACAGCGTTATCTATGGTAGGTAGGTTCAGAATCTGGCACACACTAAATATGAGTCAGTGGATATTTCTAGTAGGGTGCGGCTTCATTTGATCTAATAAATACCTAGGCCTACACCTTTGATAAAACAGGTGCCTTAGAAGTTTTGTGGTTGTATTTTATTGTGGTTTACATTAATACATCTTTAAAAACAAATTCATGTCAAAGCAATGATTGAGTTTTGTCCATGACGTTAATAATGTGATTTTAACGCTTTAAATCTTTAATTATTTTACCTTCCTTTTCTTTTTGTAAATGATTGTAAACCATATTATGCAGTAGTGTAACACCATTTGTTTTAAAGGATAAAGAACCTTAACACAAACCTAATTCTGTGTGTGTGTGGATGAAGTAAAAAAATTCAAAAAAAAAAAAAAAAAGGTACAGGATCAGTAACATTGAAGTAAGCTATACCCCTCACACAAACCCTTAGGGGAAAAGAGCCCTGCCCAAACCCAACCTATATCTCGACAGCCACTCCCCATCGTCATTTACTGACACAAAGATTAGCTCAGCCCAAACATGCACATGTCTCAATGCCAAGCATTCCTGTCTGGCAGCATGCGCTGCACAATAGACGAGCAGAAGCGCTGCCTTGTCCGCGGTGCAGTCGCACAGTGCTCAGATTTCAAAACGTTGGTAGATAAAAGCTCAACCGGTGAACATGGAAGCCGCTTTACCTTTTCGTCACCAACCAAGGCGGTTATCATTTTCTCCAACATTCAGACCACTACCTCACTCTAATGATATCTAGATGAATCAGACCTTGCACGACACTAACCCATGTCATAAACCATGTGAGGCATCTCCATGACAACCAGGGCGGCATTCGACTTTGAAACGCATCTTGCCAAGGTTGCACGTGACCAGAGACACCGAGACATTTTTGTTTGCCTCAAAAGATCTTGAACCAAGCAACAGTTTCCATGGGACGATTTCATGTGGAATACAGGCCTACATTTAATGTTCAGAATTCTGGCACTCATCACGCTGCTATGCAGGAGCTGGGTGGAACCAGCACATTGTGCCAGGGAACAGGTAATGGCATTGGGATTGTCTCGGCATACGCTTATGTAAATAAACTCTCAAGACCTAAGGGTGGATGCTTGTGCCCTTTGCGGTCTGTGTGCCTGTTTCTTGGATATTAAACTAGCTCATATGGTCTGATCTGGCAAGTCAAGGCATGAGGCCTGACACACCCTGTTACCACCAACCCCCGTTCATCCATGAAACTCACTTGCATCCCCACGTAGTATCATCTCACAGGTCAATTGAAACGACGACAACCAACAGATATGGCATCCGTTTGTTGTGATATATCGTTGTTTCAATCATCCACTGTAACTCAGTACAGCTAGTCCACACCTACATGTTTCAATTGCATGCATTCAAATGTTGTCAAGTTCTAATTTGAATATATTTCGGAAAGGGAGAGGGGGGACACTCTGGGGTACTGGGTGTGTCAAAGGATTGCTCTCCGCATGAGGAAATCCTCACTGAACTCGACATGGCCAGAAGCATTACCGACCCATGCGCCAGCTAGGGAACAACTGTTATTCATACATCAGATCCATACAGAGTATTGGAATGAGAAGTCCTGTCCATACTGACGCACCTTGCAGGCAGCTACCGACATTGTGATGATCATTTCACGGCACCATACAAGGCAGGAACATAAATATTCCCAAAAGGCATGAACAGTGGGATGCCTACATAATGCATGTCTCTTCTAACGAGAAGATGCAATCTGAAAGCAATTCAGATTTATCGAAAGAAAACGTTAAATCAGTCACTGCGACCAAAAGGTGAACGCGGTTTTGTCTATAAAGCACAGTCGTCTGTCTGCCTGCACATGGCAAGGCGCTCTGACCAAACGGCCAGAGAACAAACATGTGAATTACGGTTTTAAAATATTTTCGCCATCTTCGATGGCACGATTGGATCTGGAAGAGCACTCTTTTTTTGTTTTGTTAAGGAGTCTAATGTCTAATCATTGATTATAAATCTCGGAAAGTGACGCAATGGTTACTCAATCACAACGTTGGGGCTGGTCGACTCAAGCACTTGCTAATGGTCGTTGGTATACTAAGGCGCATAGCTACATCAAACAGAGGCAACCGATTTATTTAGGAAAAAATACCCGAGATCTACACTTGGTTTCTGGTGACAGAAAAACACAGGTTTTGGTTTGATTTTTTTTGTGTTCTTACCAATACGTCGTTGCAGATATCCCGGAGCTCGGTTTCCACCTTCTCCCGATACTCGGTGATCATTTGAAGCTTCTTATCAGTTCCGTCCGTCTTCTGTCCGATGCTGGAGATGACCCTCCATGCCGATCGCCTCGCCCCGACCACGTTTTTGTAAGCGACGGACAGCAGGTTCCTCTCCTCGTTTGACAGCTCTCCTCCCTTCTCCGTCACCTCCTTCATAGCCGCCGCCATGTCATCGTAACGTTCGGCCTGTTCCGACAGTTTGGCCTTCTGAATGAGCTCCGTTTTATCCATAGTTTATTTTTTGTGTGTGTTGTAGTAGTGGCCGAGGGGTGGGGGAAAAGAAGAAGAACGGAAAAAAAAGAAGAGAGAACTAGAAGTCCAGGAATGTGAAAGTATAGGGGGGGGGGAAATTAGACTCGTCGTTTCTCCACAGAAACAGTCAGACCTGCAGGGGCACAAACGGGGATACAGTATATTAGTCGGAGATTCTCACAAATAGCGACTATTTCCTACGTCAAATTAACAGTCTGTTGCCGTTTGGATTTGAACAAAAAGGGTCTAGATTTAACCTTGTGTAGTAGTTCAACTAACGTTATCGAATGACTGCGTGTGGAGAGAGAGACAGAGAGATAGAGAGAGAGAAAGAGAGCGAGAGAGATCACATCGAAGACGCGCTGACGAACCAGCGGTGCGTAGAGCAACCCCCCCCCCCCCACACACACACACACACACACACATCCAGCCTACGCTATACGCACTGTGAAACTATGATCCGATATCACCAAAATGTGCAATGTCAAATGTAAAGAGATGATTTTGATACGTCGAAGCCTTTCGCAAAAATCACTCCACCACAAAGCCAGCTAACGTAGCGATCAAATAACGGTGGTGTGTCGCTACAGTTAGCCTAGCTACGAGGGCCACTCCTTTCAATCAAAGTGTGTCCTTAAAATACTATTTATACGAACAGGTCGCATGCAATAATCGCTCGAATGACACAAAATGGATACGAATAAGTGTAAACGGACAGAAAATACATACAAGCTGAAAGACTCTGACCTGCTGCGGTCCAAATTTGCTCCACAAAATTGATCCGATTTGAGGGATTGGTCAGAAAGGCGACGAGCAACAGAAGCAGTAAAAATTCAACTGAACATGATCAACGGGGCGTTTCAATGTAAGTTTGTCCCTCCAATCACAAACGTTTATTCACCATGATAGACAGTTCATCATCGAGCTATTCACCAATTGATTTTTTGCGCGGGGGAAAGGGGCGGCGCTCTAAGGATAAGTTAGAAAGACCGGTAGGCTGCAGCTAGGGCCACGGGGTTTCCTCCAATTAGAGCAAGGGGAATAGACGTCACTGCATTGCCATGGTGATGCTTCAGTCGCCCCCCCCCTCTTTCTCACGTCGTAGCCCGCAGCGTAGGCAGCAGCAGCAACAGAGGCGGGTGTGGTGCTCACTCCAGTCACATATGTATGTATATCACAGAGTTCAATCCTTAAATAGACTATGAAATAGACAAGTGATTATGGTATATGTGTTATATTCTAATCCTGTTATGTTAGGACAATATAATAATCCCTTTTAATGACTTTAAATATGCTTTTTATATGTATATTTATATGTAGATATCATCCATTAAACACTGTCTTCTTCTTTAAAAAAAAATTGTTTATAGTATTGTATATAGTATTATATAGTATAGTGTTGCTTATAGTATTGTATTGTTAATATTATTCTTGTAAAAATTCAGAATGCCGGAGCGAATAGTAAGCATTCCATTGTTCTTGTTAAACATGGCAAAAAAAATAATAATATTGATCTAATGTTATTATTGTTTAGATGATCGATTCATTATTGTTTCCATAAAATCTGCCAAAATGTAGACAACTGTTGTTCAGAAGCCTCGACTGCAACACCCCCAGCGCGATGCCACCCCTGCCTCCTTGCTAAAACAAAAAAATGTATAACCACAATTTCAGCCACTCCCCTCCTCCACAACCGCTCGCCACAGCGCCGTCACTTCAGCGTCTTTGCAATCTCTCCTTTCGCTTTTCTATTCACTACACAGAAACATCTTGTGTCATCGCGTCAGTCTTCGAGTCAGTACAGAACAGACATGGGATTACATTTGCAACCTATTGTAAAACCTTTGGGACCTGAACTAATGCACAGCATACACACAGTGACGTGTGTATTGTTTTCTGCATTTAACCCATCCTAGTATTAGGAGCAGTGGGCAGCTAGTGTACACAGTGGGGAGCAGTTTAGGGGTCTGGTTCTAGATTCAAGATTCAAGATTGTTCTTTCTTTTTTTTTAAGATTTCCATATGCAACAAGTACAATGGAATGCTTTCTCCCTCCCACAGTATGCTTTTTCTACAATTGAACACTAGTCTATGTTATATGCTATACTATGTACTATACTTTACCTATACAACACTATATATTATAACAATACTGTACAAAATAAAAATAACAATACAAATAACAATGAAGTGACTGATGGATGATATATACATGTGTTGAATTGTGCGAAAAGCATTTAAAAGCATTTTAAAGTGCCAGTAGTGCAGCAGCATCATTAATACAGTGCAGTACAGTGCAGAACAGTGCAGTAACTGTAATGAGTCCAGAAAGTCCAGTGTAGTATGATAATGTAATGTAATATGGATGACAATGGGATGATAGTGGCAGCACTCCTAGCAGTTCAGTAGGCACACTGAACTGTGGATAAAAACTGTCCTTAAACCTGGTAGTCCAGGCCGATGGTAGAGTGGGTGCCCCTGTGTCTCCTGAAGTCTACGATGAGCTCTGTGCAAGTTCAGTGCAAGGCTGTTGTCCTTGCACCATCTTGTCAGTGATGACTACCTCATCTCTGTACTCTGTACTGTACTCTGTCGTCATCAGGTGAGCCACGACTGTGGTGTTGTCTGCAAACTTGATAATCCGATTGTTGCTGTGTGTGGCAGTACAGTCATGTGTGTATAGCGAGTACAGCCGGGGACTGGTGCCTTGCTCAAGGGAACTTTGGCAGTGCCTGGGTGTTTTGGGCACTTGAACCGGCGACCTTCCGGTTTCCAAGTCCCAACAGACTGAGCTACTGCCCCCTGGTAGTTAATTAATACCATAATAATACCATTATAATAATACCAATAATCAAATAATATTCCTTCATCATTATGCCCCATTTTTGTGTCCTGTTTTACTTCAAAATACATACAAAGCATGCTCTGAATGCTATTTCACATTGTGAATTCATGTAAAGAAAATACAAGCATATAATGTTTAATGACTGCATTGAACGTCCAGCCCGTTCAATTGGGTTGCTGAGTCCAATATACACAAACTAGTACGAAAGATTATAACTGTTAGCTATACCTGTCTGTGCCTGCCTAGACTAGACTCAGGCAGGGTGTGTCAACAAATAGACTGGGCTCCCATAAGGCCAAATGTCAGTTAGGTGTGGCTGGCCTTTTTATTTGTTTGTCAAGCAGTAGAACCTTGTGCAGTCTCTTATCACAGATACATCAGCGACCAATGTGATGGCTATATAGCAGTCAGTCTTTGAGGCCTACTTGTGTTACATATATTTTACGGCCAAAATGTCTGCTGTGTCAAAATGTCTGCGCCATGTATTTATTGCACTTCTTTGGACAGAGGCCTATTTTTTTTGTTTCTATGGCTGTGATAAATAACTATCAATACAGGATATGCTCTGCCAAAGCCTTATTTGATAGAAATGATGTATATAATATTAGGGGGGGATAGCTCAGTCTGTTTGGACCGGATGGTCACCAGTTCAAGTCCCCAAAACACCTGGGGCACTGCTGAGGTGCCCTTGAGCAAGGTACCAGACCCCTACACTGCTCCCCGGGCGTTGTTTATATAAAAATAAAAAATAAAAATGCTCCTAATACTAGGATGGGTTTATTGCAGAGAAACACATTTCACTGTGTGTTGTCACATGTATGCGACCAATAAAGAGGATTACATTTTGTAGATTAGATTGTCAATGGGTAATGTGTTATTTGTTATATATACAGTATGTACACATGTTCTTAGTGGCTGGAAATACAAATATGAAAATAACTTCCCGGATTTTAAGGCCCCATGGTGAGGAATCAGAGGCAGAGGTCGGGTACAAAGTGCAGATTTCTTATTATTCAAGATTCAAGAAGATTTGTATTGTCATTTGCAACAGTACAATGGAATACTAATTCCCCATTCCCTCCCGCAGTATGAATTTCCTACAACAATTCTATACTAAACTATACAATACTCTACTATACTTAACAATACTATACTATAAACAAAACAATATACTACCTATGATATGCTATACTATATACTAGAAACAACAGTGTACTATAACTAATGGATGACATATACATATGGTGAACATGTCACATTATTATTATGTACACACTAGACTCTGGTGCTGGTGCTGGTGCTGACCTTTAGGGCAGTCAATGGAACTGCCCCAGCCTACCTCCAGGCGTTGGTCAAACCCTACATCCCAGCCAGAGCGCTCCGCTCAACTTCTGCCAGGCGACTTGTTCGACCTTCACTGATGACAACCAAACATCGCTCGTCCAAGACCCAGCTCTTCAGGGCTCTGGCTCCACAGTGGTGGAATGAACTCCCGTCTCACGTCAGGACGGCAGAGTCCCTCGCCAGCTTCCGCAAGAGACTCAAGACCCACCTGTTCAGAGTCCACCTGGACTCTCCTTGAACCCTCCTTCTCCTTTGTGAAACCCCTAAACTTGCTTAAGTCCTGACATTAATAGCTCTTAGCATGTTGTATATGTTAGCAAGTGTATATCCTTAATGTTGATAACACGCTCTTATCACAGCTACTTAAGCAGGTGACCTAGCAGTACGAAATTGTGTTATTCATCTTGTTAATATGAATACTTGTGAACTGCTCTATTTTTATGTTTGCGTACCTCAGTGTTATGCTATGGTCTGCTTCAACAAATGTACACCGTGTAAGTCGCTTTGGATAAAAGCGTCTGCCAAATGCCCTAAATGTAAATGTAAATGTAAATTAACAATCTTATCAAATGGGCCAAACTAGAAAAAACTGTTTACAAAAATGGGTTAGGGTGTGTTTTTTGCTAGACAACAATTCCAATACAAATCAACAAAAGATATGTTTGAGACAGTGACAAAACTGACACAAGATACCTTGTTCTTTTGAAAGCTCTTTGTTCAATAATCACTGTTGCCGTTCCATCACTTACCACCAGCAACTCTTGCTAATAGCATCTGTACAAGGACTACCAGCTTTAAGGACAGTTTATCCACAGTCAGTGAGCCTACTGAACTGCTAGGAGTGCTGTCACTATCATAACACTGTCATCCATATTACATTACACTATCATACTGGACCCTCTGGACTTATTACAGCCACTGCACTGTTTTGCACTGCACTGTACTGCACTGTATTCATGATGCTGCTGCACTACTGGCACTTTAAAAAGCTTTTAAAAGTTTTTTGCACAATTCAACACATTTAGTTATTTTCATTGCTATTTTGTGTATAGTATATATACACAATATAGTATAGTATATATATATATATATATATATATATATACATAGTATAGTATAGTGTTTTATAAAATCCACACTGCAGGAGGGAATGGGGAGGAAGCGTTCCATTGTACTTCAAAACAATCCAAATCTTGAATCTCGAACCTTGACTCAAATGTTTGTCATACATCAGCCGTGCCTCAATGCTAGTTCCTTGTGTCAACGCTATCCCGTAGTAAATCTAAGCTCAAGGGGATACCTTGTTTATACTTTCATTCATGAATGTTTGCGTGTGAAACCAATTACAATGAAAAATTGCATACTTCACCGCCCCTTTTCACAGCTTTTTGAACTGTTCCTCAAATAAAACACTGCAGATGAAACGTGTCCCCTCCATGTCATACCCTAAAACACCATTGGCTCAGAACAAAGGCATATTTCTTTAATTAGACCTGACATTTTCCATTGAAAGGAGTCTTAAGAGATATAAATAGAGATGGATAATAGGGTGGGAAATCCCATGGCTTTAGCTCTCATTCTGAGTTATCAGCTTGTCTTCATATGAGCCACGGGCTGCACGTATACTGTGTAGCTCAAACTGGGCGGAGAGGCAGCTTCTTGCGTAGGTCTACATATGAGGGATAAGCCATGCAAGCGAAATAAAAATGTACTGTAGATGAGGAATAGGAACGTTCGAAGGAACTTATTCCTCATGTACGGTACATTTTGTTTTGTGTTCTCTGCAAAGATGGAGGACTGTCTAAATGCTGCAGCTGATGCACACTTCTTTCCAAGGGGATTTTTTTTCCCACAATCTGCGTCTGATCTTCAGCCGGCCTCTGTTGGAGGAGCTATTGAAGACGAGAGAGAAAGGGAACTGTATGGAGAAGCGTACATCTGTAGCTTACCCTGATTACAGCAGGAAGAGAGGGGCATTGATTTTGGAGATAGGTCACATTATATTCTATTAGAGACAATCCACTTGAGAATACCATTATTAATATTGCATACAATTAGACACACACACACACACACACACACACACACACACACACACACACACACACACACACACACACACATACTCGCACATGCACATGCACAAACACATGCACACGCATACAAACACACATGCATTCACACAGACAGACACACGCACACACAGACACATGCACACAGACACACACAGACACAACACACACACACACACACACACACACACACACGTACACAGACACAGACACACACACACTCAGACACACTCACGCACACACACATACACACACACACACATTTTCATATTCTTATCGTGATCCTCAGGATGTTAAATAAGGTTTTTAACATTTTACAGACAGATATTGAATTATAGATGAGTGTTGGAGTTTCACAGAATTCAGAGTTTTCATTTGTGTGTATAATCATCCCGGAGTTTGCGATTTAGAATTCTGTGATCTTAAAATCAAACAATAATCTGCCTGTTGTGTGCAGTGGGTGGCTGTCTTTAAGCAGCCAGCCAGTCAGTCAGGCTGATTAGACTCCGGGGCTGAGGGGGTGAGGCTGCACACCTGTGGTGCATCACAATAATCAAGGCCCACAGGTTAAATCAGCCATCACCGCACACACTTAAGAGGACCGTAGACAAGTCACACACTTAAGAGGACCGTAGACAAGTCACACATTTAAGAGGACCGTAGACAAGTCACACATTTAAGAGGACCGTAGACAAGTCACACATT
>CM051016.1:20298966-20303966 GCA_027704905.1 Muraenolepis orangiensis
AAATGCTAATAATGCTACACGGCTAGGCCCTCCATCAGTGGGATTTGCATGAGTCATGCAAACTCACTCAGGTTTGTTTTAGCCATTTACGTGCTTGAGAGAGAGTGAGAGAGAGAGAGAGAGAGAGAGAGAGAGAGAGAGAGAGAGAGAGAGAGAGAGAGAGAGAGAGAGAGAGAGAGAGAGAGAGAGAGAGAGAGAGAGAGAGAGAGAGAGAGAGAGAGAGAGAGAGAGAGGGAAACTAGGTAATGTGGATCAGTCCTTGAATCACCAAGGAACAGGAAATAATATAGATAGATAGATAAGACACTCAGGTCTGTTTAAGCCATGTACGTGCTTGAGAGAAAGGGGGGGGAGAGAGAGAGAGAGAGAGAGCGAGAGAGAGAGAGAGAGAGAGAGAGAGAGAGAGAGAGAGAGAGAGAGAGAGAGAGAGAGAGAGAGAGAGAGAGAGAGAGAGAGAGACCATTAGCCGAATAAGTCTATACTCTCAGGATCCAAGCATCATTAAAGCCCATTTCAGATTTCCATAGACAAGAGTCCTTGGCTGGAGTCTCTTACAGGAAGAGATATGCGTTAAAATAGAGGTCACTCAAGGACTTATGTAGACACTCCTTGTGTGTGTGTGTGTGTGTGTGTGTGTGTGTGTGTGTGTGTGTGTGTGTGTGTGTGTGTGTGTGTGTGTGTGTGTGTGTGTGTGTGTGTGTGTGTGTGTGTGTGTGTGTGTGTGTGTGTGTGTGTGTGTGTGTTGGTGTGTGTGAGTGTGTTTGCTTGTGTGTGCGTGCATGCGTGCGTGCGCGTGTGTGCATGTAGATGTTTTCAGAGTGCATTCTCAGGGGAGTATTTAAATAAAACAGTTATTTATATTAATATTACATTCAAGAAAAACTTCACATAATCATCAAGAAATCATAGGTATATATAGACACGGAATACATTCACATTTAATGATCAAGAAATTTCAGGCAAGGTCCATTGCAAACACTATTGAAAGCTATATGGTGCAGAAAGTGTGACAAACGCCGTCCAAACTGCCAAAACGCCATCCAGAACGCCGTCCAAACTGCCAAAAGAACGCTGTCCAGAACGCAATTCAAACTGCTAAAAGAACGGCGTCTAGAACGCTGTTTTTGAACGCAGTTCCGAACGCAGTTCTGGACTGCGTTCTCAAATATGGTAAAGATCTCCGCCCTGTGGTTTTCACAGCCACTCAATTTGAACTGTTTTCACCCAATCAGTGAAATGAAAGTGAACATGTCATTGAACATGATTAAGAATGAAGTTTTTCTTAAAAATGAAAACTATTTACAAATTGTCCAATGAGATGCAATGATTTACAGATAGATTTTCCTCCAGCTCACCTTACTGAATAAAACACACCACGGCAACTACAGTCGACACAATTTAAAAAATGAATAATTAAACAACAATTAAGAATGAATTGTCATAAAAAGGAAACGTACGTACAATTCAACCGCACCATATTCACACATTTATTATTGTACATAATATTTACAGCTCATTCCTCCAACTGTACAGTACAACAGAGGTAAAGTGGTCGTAGCTGTCTGCTACACTCTGCTGCTCAGACCTTTTGATGGGGAAATCTTTCTTTTTTACAAGGCAGAATTGTTTATGTCCCTGGGTTGGTGTGCCACAGAGGACACAGACAGGGGGGGTTTTGCACCTGTCACAGTTTGGCTCCGACTTCTGAAGGGTTTCCCTTCCGCATCCGCGTGTGTAAAAAAAAGTGTTTTAGGTGGTGAAGTTTGCATTAGATTCTTATATTGTATTGATATGTGACTTTTTTTTTTCAGTGTGAAAATTTGTTCAATTTAAAACTGAAGAAAAACAAAACAATACTGCGATATGTTTTGCGTCGTACAGCATGGCATTAAGTTTTGATTTACATACTTTTTTTGTGGATTCCATTTTCAGCACAGTGCAAAATGTGGAGAAGATCTGGCTCTGGGTTCCACTCCGCTCATGAGGAGTGTGGTGTACAGGTCTTTAGGTTGAAGGTACTCCTGATTGTGGTTCTCCTGTACCTGCCACCACACCTTGACCATGGTGTTCCCTCCCATCCGGTCCCTCAGAAGGCGCACAACTTTCCTATCCACACCACGGCTGTAAGTACAGTCCCAACCAATATGTTGAGGTGGATTTGAGTGACTACTTTGTTTGACGCACACATGATGTTCAGTATACTCACTTGCTGGTGAGGATGGCAGGGAACATGGTTTGATGAGCCTCGCTAAGTTGCGTAATAATAGCGGAATCCCACGTAAGCCACCAACCCCCTGTGCCACCTTCTCCGCTCCTGGCTGCCTTTGTGCAGGTGGTCCTCATGTATTAAAATAAAGGCATGTGACTTTTTCTGCTCTTTTTACCCGGTGTTTGGTGGTAGTCAGACTTGTTGAGGTGCACATTCCGTCCTGTGCCCACACAGACACTGTGAGGTAGTCTTTCACCCACTGGTACACATACTGCGCACACCTATTGCGCATACCCATTGCGCAAACCCACTGCGCACAACCACTGGGCAAACCCATTGCGCACACAACCACTGCGCACACCCACTGCGCACACCCAGTGTGCGCATACCCACTGCGCACACCCACTGCGCATACCCACTGTGCGCACACCCACTGCTCACACCCATTGCGCACACCCACTGCGCACACCCATTGCTCACACCCACTGCTCACACCCACTGTGCGCACACCCATTGCGCACACCCGCTGCGCATACCCTCTGCACACACCCATTGCTCACACCCACTGCTCACACCCACTGTGCGCACACCCATTGCGCACACCCACTGCGCATACCCTCTGCACACACCCATTGCTCACACCCACTGCTCACACCCACTGTGTGCACACCCATTGCGCACACCCACTGCGCATACCCTCTGCACACACCCACTGCGCATACCCTCTGCACACACTCATTGCTCACACCCACTGCACACACCCACTGATCACACCCACTGTGCGAACCATATACGAACATCATGAAGGAGGAGGAATTGTTTTTCTTTGTATTTGATCCAATATTGATGCAGTTGTATGTGTGTGTGTGTGTGTGTGTGTGTGTGTGTGTGTGTGTGTGTGTGTGTGTGTGTGTGTGTGTCTTCTAGTCTTTGTAACTGTATGTATCTTTGGTGTTACAAAATAAGAAAATGACAATAACCATATTGTAAAAAGAAAAAGTATGACCTTTTCTTTTTACTATAAAGACCCTTAAAATATGACAACTAAGTGCGCAGTGGGTGTGCGCAGATTGGTAATCATTAGTGTTCTTTGAAATTTAGCCTAGCTTCAACAGCTATCTCAACTATTGGCAAACTATTGCAATATAATGCTATATTATTAGCCTTCACTGTGAATAATCGTATAGATACGTATAGCTAATACCTTATGGAAAAGACAACTGTTGTTGTCACGCTACAATTACAATTGTATTTACTTTCTTTCTTGTGAATGAAAAGGGCAATACAAATGCATTATGTCTTTTACTGTCTATTATTGTCAAATATGTGGAGATAGACTGAGGAACTAAACGCCAGAGGTCTTTAATCTTTATTGAAAGATCATATCAATTACATTAGATTAGATTCAAATGTATTGTCATTGCACTACAGCACAAGTACAGTACAGCGAAAATAATTTAGCATCTAACCAGAGTGCAAATGTTGCAGTAAAGTGCATGTTAATATAATATAATTTACAGTTAGAATTTACAGGTTAAAAGACAGTCTAGGTATAAATGTGATATGAGCATACTAATAGGTATATGTATATACAGGTAAGTGATCATTTAACGTAGTGATCAGGCGTATGCTATTATTGAAAGCAGGATACAAATATATAGATGTAAATGTATATACAAGTGAGCATATATAAATGTATGGCAAGTATAAATGTATATATATATATATATATATATATATATATATCAGATTCAGATTCAGATTCAGATTCAGATTACTTTATTAATCCCGAGGGAAATTAAGGTGCAACAGTTGACACAGGGGGAATAAATGCACACACAAAAAATACTAATACCTAAGCTAAAAAACAAAACAACTAACTAAATAAAAATTGTATAACAAAAATATATTTAAATGAAATCTAAATGTATTGATAAATGAAGATACATTTACAGTATTATTACAGTAATACGTAGGTATATACAATACACAACAATACGTATAGTGCAAATTGGCAGAATAATATATTAATAAATAACTCAACTGAAAAGTGACATGTGTAAAGTGAAAAGTGAATTTGAAGAGTGATTTACAGTGCGTTGACCAAAAAATAATAATAATAAGTACGTTGGCCTCAGGTCACTGAGTCTCCACTGTCCCTCTCACGACCCGAGGTAGATGAGTTAAAGAGTCTAATGGCCACAGGAAGAAAGGACTTCCTATGGCGTTCTGTGGTGCACCTGGGTGGAATGAGTCTGTTGCTAAAGGTGCTTCTATATGAGGTCAGCACCTGATGGAGAGGGTGAGAGTTGTTGTCAAGGATACTACGCAGCTTGCGCAGCATCCTTCTCTCAGACACCACCAACAAGGAGTCCAGCTGGACCCCCAGGACAGCGCCAGCCTTCCTGACAATCCTGCTGATCTTGTTGGCGTCTGCTGATCTCAACCTGCTTCCCCAGCACACGACACCGGAGAAGATGGCACTGGCTACCACCGACTGGTAGAACACATTCAGCATCTTGTTGCAAACGTTGAAGGACCGGAGCCTCCGCAGGAAGTAGAGACGGCTCTGGCCCTTCTTGTAAACAGCCTCAGAGTTCATGGCCCAGACCAGTTTATTGTCCAGATGAACTCCCAGGTATTTATATTCCTGGATATATACAGGAGGATATATACAGGAGTATGAGCAGTTCTATCAACATATTTAAATATATATTGCAGGTGCAGTAAACAGGTATCTTAGTAATAAATATGTGAACTATAGAGAGGAAGGTAGTTGTGATACAGTTTG
>CM051016.1:20318966-20323966 GCA_027704905.1 Muraenolepis orangiensis
AAAACACACACAAACACACAAACACAAATACACACAACAACACACACACACACACACACACACACACACACACACACACACACACACACATAGACACGTCCTACCCTCACAGAGTGATTCTGTGTCCTCAGTGCAAACACAAACAGACTCGCAGAAACAGGTGTCCCTTCCATTGGGATAAATAAACAGTTAACCAGGATACAGGAGCAGGAGCTTGGTGATCTGCGCACGTGTGTGTGCGTGTGTGTGTGTGTGTGTGTGTGTGTGTGTGTGTGTGTGTGTGTGTGTGTGTGTGTGTGTGTGTGTGTGGTGTGTGTGGTGTGTGTGTGTGTGTGTGTGTGTGCGCGCGCATGAGTGTGAGAGTTACTGTTTGCTTCTCAGAGCATCTGCAACAGTGTTTAAGGAGAAACTTTGAATATTGCTGATAGCATCTTCTAAGTCCTCCTCGCAAAGGGGGAAACACTGTTTGTCTTCTTCCACAGTATTTATTTTAGCGCATCATCTTGCCTCAAGCGAGGATTATACGGATGGAGCCACAGGCCAACACAAATATGATATAATGTGCAGTGTTAAAGTAAGAAAAGAGACCCAGTTCCTAGAACTAAGAAAGACAGGAGCGGAAAGACAGGCAGACAGACACACATTCAGGTAGAAAGTTCACATGGCATTTCTTCTGAACAAGAAGTTAGTTATTGGATAGTTGCAGCCTGTGTTCTTCCAGATATCAACTACCGGTATTTTGTTTTGGTTTAACGCAATGAAGTGACGCGCATGGTAAAATCTCAGCTCTGTGTGTGGTGCAGTGCCAGTTGAGTGCCAGTTGTTCTACCTGGGCCACATCCCCCGGCACGAAACACAGCCTCCAGGGTGACCAATCACAACGACATCATATCCAACCGCTAGGCCCCGCCCCCCACCTCACCTGTAATCCAATCAGTAGCCCAGTCACAGGTAAAACCGGCCTCGATCACTCAGTATATGGCAAAAAGCGAGAAAAGCCGACAAAACCCGTTCTCACAGGGACACCTTTTGCCGAGGCCCTCATTCCGTGTGTAGTGATTAAGTTTTTTGGGCAAAGAAGACGGGTCGGATTTTCAGTACTAACTAGAAAGTCCAGTTCGACCAACCGAGATGTCACAGGAGCATGACAAGTAAGTGTACTCACTCCTCACTGTTAGTCCACGGAACCAACGCAGTATCCCTATATAGACTAATATCACTATAGTCGTGACTTTTGTTTTATTATCGTATTATTAATGATATATTTTTTTCTTTTTTACGCGGTCACACACAAGGATTTAAAGCGAGGTCATACATGAGAATAGGAACGTTTTCTGTCTTTTTTTATTTTATTTTATTTATTTATTTTAGGGGTTGGTTGGGTTTTTCCTGTCTTTTTTAAAGGAAGAATATGATTCTTTGCTGCAGTGTTTTCCCCCAGTGAACGTGAACCCTGCCTGGTAGCACACATTATAGGCTCTATCCGTGGGAAGGAGAGTGCTTTTACTTCACCTGTCATGTTGGAGCTTGCACACCTGAGCGGCGGCACACAGGTGTATCCACCTGTCGTGCAAAGCTGCTGGAGGAGCGGCCGCAGAGGGAAGATCGCTCCCCGTGTCCCGTGATGTTCGCCCTTATACTGATGATGGGCGGACGGAGTTATGTGGCCATCGTCTCCATGTTTGTTCAACAGTATAGCAATACTGCTGCAAAGTCTCCTCCATGGGCAACCTGGGCGTTTTTTACACGAACATTTGAGTTCAAGTCCCATCGACCTGACTGACTCACTGACTGTACGTCGTGTTTTCACTTTTTCGAAGGTACATATAAACAAACCAAAATAATGATTTATTAGAATACTGCGGGGTTGTTTTTTTTTTTTTTACACCTGACGAAATGGTGCTTATACGGTTTAATATAGACTTTGTGGGTTCTGAGGAGGACACTTTTGAAGGCTGCTTTGGATGAAATCGTACACCTGTTATAGGCGTTGTCCCTAATAGTGGGAAAAAGTAAGCAAACCCTAGTATTTTTACAGTTCCAATGGGTTTGGAGACACGGCGATACACAAAAGGCCATTTTTGTGTGTGAATTAATGTATTGGTGAGACGGCATTACATCGACTTTAGGCTTTAGCCCTATGATATATATGTACAATTAAATTAGGCCTAATTGTATATATATCTTGTTTCTTTGTACGAGTTAATGATAGGCATATTCGTGTCAATAGTAGTATATTTGAAGGAATAAAATGCTATTTATTTGAAAGGATCTCTCTCTCTCCTCTCTCTCTCTCTCTCTCTCTCTCTCTCTCCTCTCTCTCTCTCTCTCTCCTCTCTCTCTCTCTCCTCTCTCCTCTTGGGGGGGGGGGGGTCTCTAATTCCACCACTTGAGTTGTGTTTTGCGAGTCTTTTCTATTTTTAACCAAATTAATAACGGATCTATCCAATTGCAAATCCCTGACGGCATTGAGATGGACATCTGAAGAATGGCACAATTAGATCTAGAATTACTAATCGTCCGTTTGCCGTAAACTCTCCGTATTTGCTGTTTGTTCCATTATTTACAACCCGGACAAAACACGAGTAGGCGTGCATTTGGTTTCCAGGTGATAACAACTGTTGTCAGGCGTATGGATGTGTGTGTGTGTGGATTCAGAGGACATATGCACACCATGCAATGTTGGGATTCCAGGGCGATGCCAACTTAGTAGGCCTACTAGTATAGTTATCTGATAATATCACGTTTATACCATGTTGACTATTTCCTAGTGCGGCTCATATGCCTATACAAAAAATAATATTATTATTATAATTATTATTATTATAATTTAAACCCTACAACCCCACTTGGGCTGTTTCTTTATACAGAGGTTCTCAAAAAAAGCTTATCACATGATCACATGGGTGTCACTTAGGTCTAAGAGCCATGTCGAATCTTGAGACTGACCGGTTGTACCGGTGGGAGAGGAAATAGTTGATAATAGTCGAAGATATGATTGTTTCTCGAGGAGCCTCAAGAAACCTCAGCACAGCACAGCAGCACCTCTCTGCTGGTGACAGGCGAGAGTCACATGGTTGTTAACCAATCAACGGCAGCCGAGAGCCGTCACACTGGATGGGCCAGTAGAGCATATTTTTGCAGATTTCAAAGCTGAGATTTGTTGCACAACTACACACACACACACACACACACACACACACACACACACACACACACACACACCACACACACACACACAGGTACACACACACACACACACACACGCACACACGCGCACACACAGGCACACACACACACAGGTACACACACACACACACAGGCACACACAGGTACACACACACACACGACACACACACACACACACACACGCACCACACACATGGCACACACACACAGGTACACACACACACACGACAACACACACAAACACACACACACACACACACACACGACAACACACATGCACACACACACGCGCGCGCGCACACACACACACACACACACACACACACACACACACACACACACACACACACACACACACACACACACACACAAGGAAACTAGAACAACAGGCACTCCAGATTCACAATATGCCCACTCATTATCACCAACAGGGTGTTGAGTATAACCTGTTGGTTCACTCCTTGAAACAAACTCTCGTCTGTCCTGATTCTGATTCACACGAAGCTGACTGAGAGACCTGGTCATAAACCAGGTCTGAGAGACCTGGTCATAAAGTTCTTCCACGCGAGGCAGGCGGTATTTATTGGCATGCCTTGATTTAAAAGGAAAAAAAACCACTCAAGTATTTCACTGATTGATAAAAGCCGAATCCATACTTATTGTTTCTCTTCTTTCTCTCTTTTTTAAGAGAGTAGACAATTAAAGAGTAGATACTTGAAGAGTATAGCATTGCACACATAGTACAGAATAGAAGATACTAAAATGGTACAGAATAGAAGTTAATAGAATAGTACAGAATAGTATATACTATAATAGTTTAGAATAGTAGATACTAAAATAGTACAGAATAGAAGATACTATAATAGCACAGAATAAAAGTAAAAAGAATAGTACACAACAGTAGATACAAAAAAATAACAGAATAGAAGATACTACAATGGTACAGAATATAAATTACTAGAATAATACAGAATATAAATTACTAGAATAGTACAGAATATAAATAGAATAGTAGATACTGGAATAGTACAGACTAGAAGATACTAGATAAGTACCGAATAGTTCATAATAGAATCGTACAGAATAGTAGATACTATAATAGTACTGAATATAATATGCTAGAATAGTACAGAATAGTAGATACTAGAAAATAGAACGTCACGTATCTCTGTACAGAAATGTTTTCCCCATCAAATTTCTAATTTTTTCTTCTCTCTTCCTCTCCCCCCCTTCTCCTCCTCCATCACTCCCCCCCCCCCCCCCCCACACATACACACACACCACACACACACACACCCCTTCCCCCTCCTCGCCTCCTCCCCCAGCAAGCGGGCGGTCCTGGTTCTGCAGAACGACCCGGCCTACGGGGGGCAGCGGCGGTCCTTCACCACGGAGGACGAGGCCTGGAAGTCCTTCCTGGAGAACCCCCTCACAGCTGCCACCAAGGCCATGATGAGCATCAACGGAGACGAGGACAGCGCCGCCGCGCTGGGCCTCCTCTACGACTACTATAAGGTAGGAGGAGAGAGAGAGAGAGAGAGAGAGAGAGAGAGAGAGAGAGAGAGAGAGAGAGGAGAGAGAGAGAGAGGTGAAGAGAGAGAGTTAGAGAGAGAGGGAGATACACACTCGACCTCCTCTACGACTACTATAAGGTAGGAGGAGAAGGAGAGAGAGAGAGAGAGAGAGAGAGAGAGAGAGAGAGAGAGAGAGAGAGAGAGAGAGAGAGAGAGAGAGAGAGAGAGAGAGAGAGAGAGAGAGAGAGAGAGAGAGAGAGAGAGAGAGAGAGAGAGAGAGAGAGAGAGAGAGAGAGA
>CM051016.1:20331466-20406466 GCA_027704905.1 Muraenolepis orangiensis
CACACACACACACACACACACACACACACACACACACACACACACACACACACACACACACACACACACACACACACGCGCACGCACAAACATACAAACACATACACATGCATGCAGACACTCTCACTTACACACTCACAGAGACATGCACACATGCAACCGCACATGTACACACACTCCCTCTCACACACTCACAAACACACACACACACACACACACACACACACACACACACACACACACACACACACACACACACACACCCACACACCAGGATCTAGGTCTTCTTGTCCCATGACCTGAGAAACACATGCACGCACGTGCAAACACATTCACACGCACACATACACACACCCACTGTCTCACTCTCTCTCACACTCTTTATTTAGCTCCCTCTCTTCCTTCTCTCTCGCTCTCTCTCTCTCTTTCCCTCTCTCTCTCTCTATCTCTCTCTCTCTCTCTCTCTCTCTCTCTCAAACACACACACGTACAAATACACACTGTCTCACTCGTTCTCTCTATCTCTCTCTCCTCTCTCTCGCGCGCAAACACACACACACACACACACACACACACACACACACACACACACACACACACACACACACACACACCCTCACATACACACACACCCACAAGCAGAGATACTTGCAGACTGCGGTGTATGATGGCTGTGTCATCCTGTGTGCCCCCTGGTAATTTGACTCACAGATGAAAGCACTGTGTTGTTTCCAGTCCAGCCCTTCACAAATGTTTAACTGCTCTCGGGCTGTTTACTGAATTCTGAACCGTCTTCTCAGCTCTTGCGGATTTGGGAAGAGGTGAAATTGAAATTCGCACATGTATATTCATGAGTCATTATAGCTATAGTCAAATTTATATCTTAGTGTCAGCTATTTAATTTTCACTATTTGTATAGTCACTATACTCACTATTTGTTTCACTTTCTTTAGTTACCCGTCCAAAATAACCCGTCCAAAATAACGCTATTAAGTGTATTACTTAGTTCACATTGCAAATGTATTTGTTTATTTTACTGCGCTAATAGGCATATCCTGTTTGCCTTACAAACCCTTAATGCAAATATTACAGAACCAAGACCTCGGCCATTTCCAATTGGCCGATTTCCAATTTATTTGTCAGCGGCGATTACCAAGGGATACCAGTAGAGGGCGCCCCAGTACACATACTGGAGCGCTGCTGGACAGCTTACCACTTACCTACACTAGCAGACAATTATAACGTTTTAATGCGGTACAGAAGATATTCAAGATAAACTTTGATCAGGATAACACACTTTGTCATCCACACCTCACCCCAATCAAAAAAAATGTTTTACACTATCACACACTTTACCATACTGTACTTCTATATCAACTACTACTAGTGAATGGCAGTTGCTTTTATCCAAAGCAACTTTCAGATACGTGTGTAATGAGCAGGTAGGAGTTATGCGTCTTGTTCCAAGAGGCCTCCAGGTGGACTGCGGACATTGGGGTTTGAAGCCGGAAACCTGCCAGCCAGGGAGTCAGACAAACACCCCAGCAAGCCAATATCCTGCCACACACTGTCTCTCATCCACTCCTCTCCTCTCCTCTCCTCTCTCTCTCTCTCTCTCCTCTTGCTCCTCCTCAGATCTTCGTGTCGGTCAACTGCCTGAGCACGGACTTCTCCTCCCAGAAGGGGGTGAAGGGCCTGCCGCTGAACCTGCAGATAGACACGTACAGCTACAACAACCGCAGCAACAAGCCCATCCACCGCGCCTTCTGCCAGATCAAGGTGTTCTGCGACAAGGGAGCGGAGCGCAAGATCCGCGACGAGGAGAGGAAGCAGTCCCGCAGGAAGGGGAAGGTGTCTGACCACAACAGTGGCCTCGGGGCCTGTGAGTATAAACCTTTGAATAAAAACCTCACTGAGGTATTATCGGCAGGGGTAGCCTACGTATGGGTCAATTTGCCATTGACCCTCTATTATGAATAACCTCGATTCCATCACTTCTTCTGTGTGCCTCTCCTAGTCGTGGACCCAAAGGTCCCTCTCCTTCAGAAGCGCAACGACGTCACCATCTTCAAGATGATGACAGACTTTGAGACCCAGCCCGTCCTCTTCATCCCCGACATACACTTCTCCAGCTTCCAGCGCCATGTGAGTGTGTGAGCCGGAGCGCACACAGAGACACACGCACACACACACGCACACGCACACACACACACACACACACTCAAACTCACTCACATTTATGGCCAGTGAACCAATTCATGGGAATATATATAGGAATGTAGAGTCTGTCTGTCTGTGTCTGTCTGTCTTTCTGTCTGTATCTTTCTGTGTCTGTCTTTCTGTGTCTGTCTGTCTGTCTGTCTGTCTGTCTGTGTCTGGCTCGATTGTTTATCATCTTATTTGTTCCGATGAGTCTTCGTCACACGTGACGTGGCGGTTGTTTTTCCTTGGTCTCTCCCCTGGGCCACTCCTTGATTGCCATTGATTGTAAAGGTCAAAAAGGGCGCCCTCTTGTATTCTCTGGAAAGTTGGCGGGAACATTCGGCAGCGTTTCTTCTTAAGTATGTTATGAAGCATTCCAGTAGGTGTGACACGCCAACCCTGGCGTCTTTGTTCCGCATGGATTAGTCACGGCCGGTGGATTCATCCACCACAAGTAGGCCTACATTAACAAAAAAAGTTTTTAAAAGACACAAGGAAGCAACAACAAAAATGACCTGCTTTAAAACGAGTCCGGTTGCTTTTAGCGAGAAGTCGTATATGGTGTGAGGTGGAGAAGGGTCGGGGAGCGTGAGACTGGCGCCCCCTGTGGGACATAAGGGGGTGTTTTTGTTTTGCGCTCGAAGCCCTTTGTGGTTGCTTTGTGTGGACGTGTTTTCTTGCCTCAGGCAGAAATCGTTCGAGTCGTTTCAAATGCATTTGAGACTTCACACGATTGTGTGAAGCGTGACCGCTCCTCTGGTGACAACGTGTATGACAAGTGTATGTCCGCAGGGTCCAGTCCAGCGCCCTCTGAGCTGAACTGTTATTTTTGGAACTCGAAAATGACATTGAACCTCCCCGACGGGCCCTGATAAACTCGGGGTTGACTCTCAGAATAGACTGTTGTATTGGCAGCTCTGCTGCCGATCGATAAGGTGCGGACATCCAGAAAGCCTCTTTTCTGGGAATGAACACCTCCACCTGCCCTTCGATCAGCCACACTGATCAAACATGCAGCCGCGTGTGTGTGTGTGTGTGTGTGTGTGTGTGTGTGTGTGTGTGTGTGTGTGTGTGTGTGTGTGTGTGTGTGTGTGTGTGTGTGTGTGTGTGTGTGTGTGTGTGTGTGTGTGTGGATCCAAATAATTAAAAGAGCTTCCCCTGAATTTAAAGTGGACTAGTAATAGTGGGCAATTCAACAATGCTATCTCGGTTTTTCATATATCTTAGAGTTTTGGAGGGGAATTGGTGTTAAAGTATTTGTCATCTTTAGTGGTTTAAATTTAACATGTGAGTAGGTGTCTTGGTGGTGAGGTTCCAGAAGCAGCCAAGTCTTACTGAAATATGAATGCAAAACATTGTTGTGGACGATCTGATATTCTGGCTAAAGTTTCCTAACCACCCTCTCTCACTCTCTCTCTCTCTCCTCTCTCTCTCTCTCTCTCTCTCTCTCTCTCTCTCTCTCTCTCTCTCTCTCTCTCTCTCTCTCTTTCTCTCTCGCCCTGCAGCCTTTCGCGGCAGAAGATGGTGAAGACAGGTGGGTTCTTGGAGTCACTTGTATGTCGCGTGCATGCTCAGTGGTTCAAAAAGATCAAGCAAGGCAAGGCCACATGTACACTAGTGACACAATGGTTCTAGGGAAAATGCTCTTGGCCTCGGTAGGGCAGTCAAGTATGACAGTAACACTGCCAAGATCCGAAGTTTTATGCTAACAAATGTATAGAATATATTTTATATTGTATGATATAATATTAAAAAAAAATAAGCTTTGGGCCCCAAGTGTCCACATGGCATGTCTGTATGTCTTGGTTTGTTTTTTTAGTCTGTTGTGTTGCGATGATGTTACGTTAATAATGTATGTGTGTCATCTGCAGCTCGGCAATGAAGAGACTGCCTTTTGCTGAAGATGAGTTTGGCACACCCCCGAACAAGCTAGCAAGACTGGACGAACCAAAGAAAGGTATTAGTCATTAGGTTCAGAATGTCTATGTGTGCCCTGGCTTGTTGTTGACACTGTCTCAAGGCCTATCTCTCTCTCTCTCTCTCTCTCTCTCTCTCTCTCTCTCTCTCTCTCTCTCTCTCTCTCTCTCTCTCTCTCTCTCTCTCTCTCTCTCTCTCTTCATGTGATCTTACTGAGATATGTGAAAACATACGCGTGCGCTGAGGGCCTCCATTGACCCCACAGAATACCGCTGCTCAGACTTAATTGATTACCCATGCACGTGCGCAGACACACACACACACACACACACACACACACACACACACACACACACACACACACACACACACACACACACATATGTGCGTGCTTCATATTTTCTATTTTCATATCTTCTACCTGTGCCCTGTGTGGGGCCCTGCAGAGCCATTTGCACATGGCAGGGACAATCTGCTACACCGGACACAGGTAGATAGTAGATAGTTGTAACAAAGAAAAAAAAAACCTGAGAGGGAGAGTAGATTTATCCCGAGTGTGTGTGCGTGTGTGTGTGTGTGTGTGTGATGATGGCTGGTCTATCCTGTGTGCCTTGATCCTTCAACTGCACCACAGGTGTGCAGCCTCACCCGAGTCTCCCCTGTAGTCTAATCAGTCTGACTCGGGCCAGCTGAGGCTGCTCAAACCTGCCATCAAACACACACACACACACGCACGCACGCACGCACACACACACGCACACACACGCACACTCCACCATAGACATATATACATAGACAAAGTGGCAGAGTGACACGGTGGCTTTTGGCTCCTACGCCAATCTATAGATCTATATAGAATATATATCGTATAATGTGTAATAATAGATATGGTTTTTGCACATCACGTGGTAGATGAAGCAGTCTCTGTGTATGTGTCTGTGCGCACCACAACCACAGCGGGAAGCAACCGTGGCCTTTACCCTACATTCACCCGCTGCAGTGCAGGAGCATTGAGCAACACACCATATTTGCATACGCATATCATAAAAGTGGTTTTCAGTAAAATGTGTCATTGCCGACGTCAGACGTTTATATATGTGCTACATAGGGCTGGGGGAGGGTGGGGGGGGCGATATGGAAAAATGTATTCTCATGATAATTATGGGGAATTTTACACCATATCGATAAATAATAAAGCAGGATATGGTTAGGAATTGAAAAGGCCATTCTAAACAGTCTAGCTAAAGGGTTTATGGAAGTGTTTAGTATGGTGTCGGACTTACACTAGTTGTCCTTTCTCACTGCCATGTCAATGTGCCTCGTATCTGATTATTTTAAGGACATATATATATATATATATATATATCCTCCTCGTTATTTATTTAGACCTATAAAACTGGGTATAAAGATAAGTCATTATCTTCATTTCATGACGATACTATACCACTCAAAGATGATAAAGAACAACATTGAATTATTGCCCAACTCCTATTCTACACATTTCAGAAATGTGAACAAAAACTTCAGTTACACTTAAGATCAATGACTCCTTACTACATTTGAACTTTGAGAGGACAATATGCAGCATATCAATTGTGTATGTTTAATTTGTATTCAGTGGAGGCTGCCCATCAGTAGGGCTGTTTAGAGGCAGTTTAGAGGCAGTAGTCCACACCAACTACTAACGGAGACATTCAGCATGTATACAAAAAAAACATCTTCCTTCCTGTCATGCATTTGAAAAACAATCCGTTCTATTTAGAGCACGCCTATTTGGAGAAAAGTGAGTTTGAAGAATCAGCAGGAGGGTCTAACCCTCCGTGTTTCATCCAAGTTATGTGTCTGCGTGCTTGCGTGTGTGTGTGTGTGTGTGTGTATGTGAGTGTGCGAGTATGTGTGTGTGTGTGTGTGTGTGTGTGTGTGTGTGTGTGTGTGTGTGTGTGTGTGTGTGCGCGTGTATGTGAGTGTGCGAGTATGTGTGTGTGCGTGTATGTGTGTGAGGGGGGGCGGGGGGGGGCGGGAGGGAGTGCAGTCACGTAGCTGACCGATGCCAGGGGGAAACAGTTGGTCCGGGAACCGGGCCAGAGATAACGCCGATCTGGAGCAAGCGGTACTGCTGCTCCTTCTCGGGGTGGGTGTGTGGGTGTGTGGGTGTGTGGGCGGGTGGGCGTGTAGACGGGTGGGGGGGGGGGCGTTAAGGGGTTAGCTACGTGAGATCGGATCCTTGCGGCTGAAACCATGCCCGTCCCTGACGATGGCCCGGTCTGGGGTTCAAACGCCCCTGACACAATAGACTGACGTATACGCTCTGTACGCATGCGCATACGCGGCTGTCTAGGATGCATACCCAAAGCCTGTTTGTTATTTCTACTGACCTGATAGGAAGATAAGAAACCGACACTAGGTTATTTATTTAAGGAAGCAGTTCAGTTCCTCGAATGAACTCATCACTCATCATTTGGGTTGAGTTACCTTCTGGATGTTGGGCTGGCTAAATGATATACCTCTGTTAGTGTATGTGTGTGTGTGTGTGTGTGTGTGTGTGTGTGGTGTGTGTGTGTGTGTGTGTGTGTGTGTGTGTGTGTGTGTGTGTGTGTGTGTGTGTGTGTGTGTGTGTGTGTGTGTGTGTGTCTTTGTTTGTTCTTACTTTTCTTTTCTTTTTTGCAGTACTGCTGTACGTACGCAAGGAGACAGAGGAGGTGTTTGATGCCGTCATGCTGAAGAACCCCACCCTAAAAGGCCTGGTGGAGGCTGTAAGTTCCTTTTATCATATGATATGATATTCCATTATTATATGCCTCTTTCTGAATTCATGATGACTGTGATGATATCAAGTGGGTGGTCCCGGTCATGATGATGATGATGATGATGATGATGATGATGATGATGATGATGACCATGTTATTATGCGTCATGCGTCATCACTCTTCTTCTGCAGTTGTTGACACCACAGCGGTGCTAAATGTGTAATGACAGGAAGGGCCCCAAGGCCCCTGGGAAGGAAGGAGAGAGAGAGAGAGAGAGAGAGAGAGAGAGAGAGAGAGAGAGAGAGAGAGAGAGAGAGAGAGAGAGAGAGAGAGAGAGAGAGAGAGAGAGAGAGAGAGAGAGAGAGAGAGAGAGAGAGAGAGAGAGAGAGAGAATCAGTCGCAGTCCCGTGAGAGGTGTTCAGGAGTTAAGCAGGGAGTGGATAAATGGTCGCTAGGAGGAAAAATAAACGTGTGAGAAATGGGGAAAATACTAAAGCGGAATAGGGTGACTCAAAGAGAGGGAGAGAACAGGGGAGAACATGGGGTGGTTTAAAGTATGGAGAAGCTGAATGGACGTGAAACACAGTCCCACCAGTACCATAATACAGTATAAAGCCACGCATACGCACGTGCTGCTATGTTTCTAGCTAAGCATTTTTAGCTAGCGTTTTTTTTTCCAGTTGCCAGGCTGAACCTATTATACGATAATGCAGCCTAGCATAATAAAGCATTTTTATATACGTATATAAATAACAATATATGTAAAACACATTTTCATTTTCTTCATTAGATATCAGAGAAATACGAGCTACCGTTGGAAAAAGTTGGAAAGGTCTACAAAAAATGCAAGAAAGGGTGAGTAACGTTTTAAATGTGTTATAATAAATGTCTTTTGAGTAGAATAAATGTCTATTGTCGGCCAAATCGGAAAGCGTACTTCGACAACTCACACCAATTTCTATGTTTTCTATGTCTCAGGATTTTAGTCAACATGGACGACAACATCATCAAGCACTACTCCAATGAAGACACTTTCCAGATCTCCATGGAAGAGATGGGAGGAATGTACAAGCTCACCCTCACGGAGATCTGATTTGCTGGGGTTGGCTAAAACCAAAACAAGGTGGTAATTCCGTCACTACTTTTTTAGTTTACACGATTAGCTTGACTCGTAGCTGTAAAAAGGCTACACAAAATGAGCCCTGACGATGTTGGCCACGTCGGAACGTGTGTATTTCCCCGGAGATGCCGATCCGGTGAATTGTAGCTCTTATTATACAAACCCAATGGTTTAAGATAAAGTTTATACAATTTTAATTCTTTTTTAAATATTTTTTTAACTGTTTGTACATAAGTATCGGGAGACGTTAATGACCTTTTTTTTGCGTACAGCTGAGTTGCAGCTGAAATATTCATATTTTTTTGGTTTTGTCCAAAATCCGTAGTGCTTTCTCGTTGCCATCATACCTCATGCGATGCAGGCAACAAACTTTCTCACGCGTTAAACAAAAAAACAAAAAACGTACTCGCATAACGTGTGTGTATTAAGTGGATAGATATGTGATGGCCAACACCCATTGTTCCATGTTATAAAGCCATAGCACTGATAATGACAGTCTTTACAGCAGGGTATACCCACATACAAAGGGAAGTGTGCAGCGTTTCTCGTTGCTCTGCAAAAACGCATTAAAAAACACACGAGGCCCCCCGAAACTCAGTGTATTAATAGTAAACATCCTGGCAGTATTTAGTTTCTAAACCGCTCACTAACCATGGAGGATACGGTGTAGTTGTACATATACTAAGAACACAGATGCTGTTGTATAAAAGTAAGTCTCTTTTTTTTTTTAATATCAAGTTTTGAATATTTTCATCAGCATATAAAGTATTAAATAGTCATTGAGGAGAGAATGCTAAATTTGAACATAGACATTCCCTTCATTTTCGAGTAGAGTAGGCTAGATGAGATAGATACCAGTTTCTCGTACAATCCACACAAATTGCTCTGGAAGTGCAATATTATATTTATCTCCAGACACACTCATGCAAACCTTTTTTTAATGGCCATTTCGCTGTGATATATTTGTAATACATATCAAAGTGAGAGAGAAAAGGCAGTCAGTGTCACTGTATAAGGCTGCATCAAAGTAATGCAGAACGTGATCTTAATGACCTTGACTTTTGTATATCAGTACTTAATGTGTATATATTTATTAAGAGCGTGGATGTGGGACCTTTTTACAATATATTTCCAAATGTCTATACTATACGTAATATGTAATGTTTTTTTTGTTTTTTTTTTTTTATATGAAGTTGTTCAAGAGATTGTGTTCACATGTATTTAAATACTGATGCATAATTCATTTTTGTAAAAGCATTGATGCAGTATGCCCAATAAAAGAGGACTTACCTGTAACAGCTGTTGTTGTTGTTGTTGATATGATATGATATATGTTATGATGCTATAGCAGCTACAGCATTAGATGTAGCTGTGGCTGCAGTCCCAGTCACCCTGTGGGTTGTGTTTACAGGAACATATGTCTCACCCTATGGTCTCACCCCTAACCCTTCAGGCCAGCAAGAAGTACACATCGCAAAACTGTCTGACCCCCGGGGAAATGTTCCGCTAGCTTTCAGACTAGTGTGTGAATTCCCAGCAAAAAATGGTATCAATGGTACAAAATGGTACAATGTTATCAAGATGATAACATTGATATGATCAAAATGTATAATTTATCATGGAACGTATCATAGTCGTATTTGTGTAGCCCTTCAGCCACAGTCTCGAAGGGCATCGCAAGTCCACAGATAGTTGGCCCCTGACCCAAGAACAACTCCAAAAGCCTAATTGGAGAAAGGAAGACATCTTGAGAAAGGATGCAGGAAAGATGGACAATAAGCAGCAGGTGGACTTAGGAACACCTTGCGTGTACCTTGAGGAAGGCCTTTTTAGTGTAGCTACAATAATGGCGGACCTGAATATACCTGCATTAAGAAAACCTGTAAACCATGACTTATCTCACTATACCACCCAAACTTTAGGGGGCTTGGGCGTCGTGATAAGGCCTGCTGCGACAGTTGGTTAAATTTTAACCAGGGTTAAAATTCATCTAGCCAACACTACAAGGTGCCCTTGAGTGCTAGGCCATCTGCTCTCTCCCTCTCTCTCTCTCTCTCTCTCTCTCTCTCTCTCTCTCTCTCTCTCTCTCTCTCTCTCTCTCTCTCTCTCTCTCTCACCCCCTCACAATCTTCCTTTCTCTTCCCCTCTTTGTCTTGTATCCACTCTCTCTCATTCCCGCTTGTTCACCCTCCATTTGTACGTCCTATTTACCATTTTCTGTCTTTTCCTGGGCAACAACTTTGTTTGTGAAATTTCAAATGAGTTCATTTCGTTCTGTTGTCATCTTCAGATGTGAAGGTGCTCTCTACCACTGAACCACAGATGAATGAGATGGTGGACAGCTCTATAATAACATATCTGCATCACAAAAGTATGATGCTTGATGTTTTTTCATCTAACCCAAATGATTGCGTCCATTCGTATGAATTCAGTTGAGTGTGTAACATGAAGGAATTCAATTTGTATGCTCATAATATGGATAGGATAAGGGATGGCAGAATCTTTGCTATTGGTAGTTAACGGGATTTATAAGAAATATGAAACATAAAAAGCAAGACGTAGTGCATCAACATGTGCTTACTCCAGCTTTTTGGTGGGTGTCTGAAAGTGTCTAGTTCACGGGAAAAAAAGAGTAAATATGTTTGTTAACTCATAAATGGCCACAGGCTTACTAAACAAATGTTGTGACTTGTAAAGTGCTTTGGATAAAAGCGCTATATAAAAGCCAGCATTATTATTATTATTATTAATAATTATTATTATGAACAAAAGGAAAACAAAACACATTCTAGTTCAGGGACTGAATGCCACAACTGTATGCACCCAACCATATATCTTGACAGGGGCTTTTCTTATGCATTACTACATGTTACAATATATTCCTATACTATGTACCATATCGTTTAGAAAAGGACACGATTGATATACAATTTGACGATTGATATATCAGCATTCTATCAAAATTATATTCTCAACTCTTTTCAATTAAATAGGTACTTATATTGATTTCCATCGAGCAACCCAAGCCAGATCATCTCCTAGAAGTCCTCACCTGGCTCATGTTCTGCCGTTGCTAGGACAACAGACAGCAAGTGAGCAAACCACGTATCAGCATGCCATGGCAGCCAATCGGCTTTGAAATCTCATATTGGCCAATCCCAGGTCGTCTTGTGGATGAATCATTGTTGTGGTTTCTGTGTAGGATAAAGGGGTGTGGCTTAATGGCCTGTGTGTGCTGTAAACATTGAAGAGACAATATATCATTGGTAGATTTGTGATGCAATTTTAATGGGGAAAATGTAACGGTTTCAATAGTTTACATACAAAGTGACATACATACAAAGTGAATTATGTACATAGACATTGCTGATCATTCAACAACGTTCAACAATATGATATAGCATTAAACAGTGTATATTGACTTGGTTAAGCTCTTGGGCCTTGAAGCAAAAGTGAAGATGAACAGTTACAGATTCTGTCTCTTTCAGTATTTGAGAATTTCCAGGGACTTCAATTTAGCTTTTGTAAAAAAAAGTACAGAATTTGACAATAGTTAAATGTTAATATGAAAGAAAAATAGAATAAAAGAAGGAAAGAAGGAAGGAAAAAAACAAAAAAAATAACAAAATAACAAGCAGGGCAGATGGATAAAAGGAAAAGTGGGTATGCCAAAAGGGAAGAGCTCATCGGCATGTTCCCAGCGTGTCTGGGCTTCACTTACAGTTGCTGTGTCCTTTCACCTAGAAGCCAGCCATGTGCAGCAGCAGCAGCAGCTGGAAGGTGATATTTTTCCAGATTTTAAAATGAGCTGCCAAATCTATTCTGGAAATGATTTCAGCCAATTGGCTGAAAGTTTTTCCCGAAGCTATTACGAAAGACCCCAATCTATATGCTGACAATCAGAGGCCTTTGGTCAGCGGGTGAAGGTTCAAGGTTTTGAGTGGTCACATGTATTAGGCATGCATGGGAAAGGACTTCTCTCCTTTGCAGTGTTTGACCAAATAAAGACAAACAGTGTCTTATGTTGGAAATGCACAAAATTGCACACATTCCACGTTTAAAAAAAAAAAATCTTATAAAAATGTGGTAATATTTCAATACAATACATTGGGCTTTTGCCTTGAACAATTTGTAATTAGATATTTTAACACCAACAAACAATCTCTCTCTTTCTCTTAATCTCTCGCTATCTCTAAAGAAGAAGAATCTGAACCTGTTTGCAGTTGGATAATGATACAGTGATCATACCCTTAACCCTTAATATTTATTTTGTTAACTGGAACACATCGTTTTAGTGAGTCTAGCTACTACTTGTGGGCCGTCACTCTTGTCTTCATAACACACATCTTGCCTGACTCCATAGCCCTGCAAAGGAGCAGTCTGTGAAATATAGCCCCCGGGTGGTATATTTAACCCCCGGGGAAGCTCCCCCCTCTTGGAGTTAGTTGTTCAGGGGCAGGAGGGGGCAGTGTGTGTGTGTGTGTGTGTGTGTGTGTGTGTGTGTGTGTGTGTGTGTGTGTGTGTGTGTGTGTGTTGGCAGGAGCAGCGCAGGCGTGCATGTGAAAGCCTAGATAGGGCGAGGGTAACCTTTACTCTAGATTTGGTCACAGAGCTGAAGTGAACCAGCCCACTTACGTATATGAAAAACAGGTAACTGCTGGCACTGAAAGAACACATTGCTACTGCCGATGCTCCAGCCACGGTCCTTGTGGTGTCCTCTGAGGTCATGCTCATGTGTTTTTTTTTCGTTTTTGTGGGCCCAGGCCCTGTTTTTTTGTTAGCCTGGGTCCTGAACCAGCCACCAGGGCCAGGGGCCGGGACCTGTTAGACCCCCTGCCTGCTTGGGGGGGGGGGGGGGGGGGGAACAAGCCGCTAACAGATTCCGCTGATTTAAGACAGGCACACGTTCAAGGGTGACCCGAAAAGTCAGTGAAAACCTAGGTTTTGATCCCACCGTAAAACAAATTACATTTGACATGAATCAAACTTTTTTGTTTGTTTACTTGACTTCAGTGGTGTATGGAAAATGATTGGGATAACATGTGTATGTACATCAGGCCCTTTTAGAAAACGAATATGAATAATACAAACCCATTACATTACTCTCCATCTCCAAAGCATTTGGTCTTTGACACACATCATTCCTTTGTCCAAATGGAACTTGTGATGTAACATACAATCTGGGTCATGTCTAATTTGAAAAAAATGCAGCTTGCAACAAATGGTACAATTACGGCATCTGTTAGTACATAGCGTTATTAACTGAACAAAGAATAAGGAAACACCTTAGTACTAAGTGTTTTGGTTGCCATGGGTACATTGATAGCAAAAACATTGACGATGTATGGATGAGTAAATACAAAGTGAAATTTAAATATAGATGCGAGAAAATGCCCCTTGATGAAAAAGATTATAATTTAAAAAAACATGATGAAGTTGACTTGTGTGAAAGATGGGGTTTACATGTTGATGCGGCATCCAACAACAACAGCTTCCGTCTGTGGTCTGTAGGCCTAGCAGAGAAAGTTGGTGAAAGGTGAGCAACAGCCTGCAGGCAATCTACGACTACCCTATGACCTAGTTGTTAGGCCATTTGAGTTCAACCATTAGGCCTCACTTATATATTATCAGCAGATCATATACATATAATATGTGTGTCTGCTTCTTCTTCCCGTGTTGTGTGAAAATCAAACAAAAAACGATTTCCATTATGGCTATCAAAAATGTCATTGTAAAAAAGTGCTCCACAATGCTGCTAATATACAAACACAAATGTAATTGCGTTTGTATTACAAAGGAATTTACCAAAACAAAGAGTGGTGTTCGTGTCGCAGTAGTTTGCAATACAGCTTCAATACAGTTAGTGGGGCAAAACAACCCATAAACGTAAGCGGCGTTGACCAGTGACCAACCGCGCAGCACCGGGACGACCTTTCGCCTAGTTGTGAGGCGGGCGGTTCACCGGGTTTACCCTGACACCGCTGACTCCTCGGCCACGCCCACCGACAACCACGCACCCCGTGTCCTCCAACCGCCCGGGCGCCATGCGCTGTTCACGCGCCGTCTCCTCTCCCATTGGCCCGGAGCCTCACACACATTTGTGTTTGATTGGTGGCGCATCGCCACGGTGCCACCCGCCGGTATGCGTCGTTGTGTTGCGTTTTGTTTTCGTTTTTCCCCCCCTCCCCCTCCCCCTCCCCCTCCCTCCTCCTCCTCCCCCTCCCTCCCCCTCCTCCTCCCCCGTGTTTTACACACACACAGCTGAGAGACGCGGACGGTCAGTGAAAAAAAACACCTCGACCCGTTTAGTTCTTTCGCGGTGAACGGACTAGCGAGTGTGGTTCATTCAACAGGCTGGCTTTAAACAGACACAACTCTACTTTATAATAATAATAATAATAATAATAATAATAATAATAATAATAATGCCCATGCGAACATATTCAGAGATGGACCAGCCGCTCGGGGTAAGGATTATTAACCAATATGATGTTTAGATGTTGTTTACGAGTGTTACATCTGGGCAGCAGTGGGTGATCCTTAATTGCTTCAGTCGAGAAGTCTTTAAGACGTGTTTTTTAAGTAGACTTGTTATGTTTAAGTGGATAGTAGCTTAGTTAACGGTAACTACTTCAATAACGATTGTCATGTTTTGAGTTCATCTTGCAATAGAACAATAGCAACCCTACCATCGGACAGATCTTACAAGTTTATATATACCGTTTTGTCAGGGAACTAAAGTCTCTGTAGTGTCTTTATTCAGTTTAGCCCCTGTAGAAAGCCCCCCCTGTTGATTCATTCTCTCATTTTAATATGAAGACGTTCAAAATATGAAATATGTGTTACAGTAGTTATGGTAATGTCAGTCATGTAAACCATAGTACTCTCCAGTTTAAAAAATGTTACTTTTAATTGACAAGTCATAGGTTCTAAAACTTAGAGCCTGGCGGCTTGCTGGGATTTCACATGGCAATCTGGGCACTACGTCACGATCTCTAGTCTATATTTGGGAATGGGAGGTGTCTTGGCGCTGAGCCAAAGGCATTGCAAGATGTTACTGGGGTGTTGTCTCATTCTTGCTCACCCGTTACTGGAAATACTGCAGTTTGTCACGAAATGTTAAAATTAACACCAGTCTATTTTAAAGTTAAAACCTAAAAAAGTCATATCTTTTTCAGATAGTATCTCTAAATTGTTTCCCTAATCCCATGACCACAAAACCTCATGCCATCCCTATTATTGCCTGTGTTATTTTAACCTGATCTTTCTTCTTCTAACCTTAATAGGCCCAATATGTGGACCAGTGTGGGTCCTACTTGAAGAGAAGAAGGCATGGCAGTGAGCAGTCCTTCTCCAGTGGAACCAGTGGTGGCTCTCCCAGTCTCGAGTACACGGACCTGGAGGCGGCAGAGGCTTTGGTGTGCATGAGTTCCTCCTGGAGCCAGGGCCGCTTCCCCGGCAGTCCGGCACAGCACCCCTGCAAGCCCCGACCCCTGACCCCGGCTTCGGACTCCTGTGACCTGCTCCTCTCCCCTGACCTACCAGAGACTCCGAAAGACTTTGTTTCCCTCTCGTCACTGGTAAGACACGGTTTGTCACAGTTACTGCTTAAAATCAACTGTTATATGTCAAATGTTATACCACAGCCAACTTCTGAAAGACTTAGTTGACAAATTAGTTGTCCAGTGCACTGTTAAGACAAGGAAAGTTAAAGAAAATTATTGAAATTCTTCAAATATTAGTAGAACCAACATTTTTTCAAGCCCCTTTGTCCCCATCCACAAAAGTGTGTGACAATAGGAACAATTGCTGCTGTTGGATAATATCAGATTGGCTGGGTCAGTGGTTTTATGAGAGCTTCTTGGGTCAAGATGCTGGTACTTTTGATAAGCCTGGTTCACAGTAAGGTGGTTAGAACTCAGTGCCCCTCTGCTTTGCAGCCATGTAAATATACTGCCAATAAAAACTGTCCATTTACAACTCAGAGTGCCCATTACCTTGTATGCATAACTGTTTGACTTCAGGGATTCTTATCTCGGCAAATGTTATCGTCTTTAAAACCACGGACCAACTCCGAGAAAAATTTTGATGGAGTTCAATTTTGGCACAATTTTTATTGTCGTATTACTGGATTGTAAAATGCATCACCCCTATCTGCATTTATGTGTCTCATCATCATTTCCTATCTGCTTTCCCCTTTGTCTCTCTAGAGTATGACTCCCCCCCACAGCCCCAGCTTCACAGAAAGCTCCCCGCAGCGATGTGGGCCTGGACTCCCTCGCCCTGCCCAGACCCCCAGTCCCACCGCACTCCCCTCACCGCCAATACCCTGTAGAGCCATGGTGACCAGCGTCATCCGCCACACCGCAGATAGCACCCCCTGCCGGCAGCACATTCCAGGGGCCCCCAGCCCCAAGAGCTGTAGCGGCAAAGCCATAGTGGCCACAGACTGCCAGCAGCGACGACAACAACAACAACACCAACAACATCCTTATCATCAGCAACAGCAACAGCAACTGAAGCTGTGGCAACAGCATTGCACAAGAAAGACTGGGCAGCCAAATACACCTCCTCCCTCCTTTTGCACAGCCACACTGCAGGCCACCTACCCAATGCTCAGTATGGACCGCACAGCCCCAAGCAACGTTAGCACCCAGCCAGCCACTCCTGCTATCACCACCACAGCCACCCTCTGCCCCACTTCCCAAATCATCTGCCAGATGATCCCCGTGAGCAGCCAGTCGGGTATAATCTCGGCCTTCATTCCCAGCGCAATACAGACCACCAGCACCGGGTTGAGGACCGGCACCGCGTCCATCCTCTCCCAGGGTTCGGCCCACATGGCGCAGGTCCGGCAGCAGCCCCTCATCATGGGCTCGGCGGTGCCGCAGGGCACAGTGATGCTGGTGCTGCCCCCCCAGCCGGTCCTCCCCCAGACCCACCACCACTGCGCACAGAATGTCATGACCCTCGGCAACACCAAGCTGCTTCCCCTCGCCCCGGCCCCCGTCTACATGCCTGCGGGCCCCTGTGGCGCCATAGCCACGGCCGCCAAGATGGACTTCTCCCGCAGGAGAAACTATGTGTGCAACTTCCCGGGCTGCAGGAAGACCTACTTTAAGAGCTCTCACCTCAAGGCCCACCTCAGGACACACACAGGTGAGGATGTGATACCTCCTGCTATGCTAGGAAAGAGAAGGAACTTGTATGAATGAATCTGCCGATGAATGGATGTGAGCGGTGTTGAATGACTACACTACTCTTAAGTCTAGTGTGAAGAAGCGGTGGGTCTCTTTTTTTTGTCTTAACACGCCATCTCTCTTCCTGTCTCTCCTTCCTGTTTTCCCCCCCTCTCCAGGAGAGAAGCCCTTCAGCTGTAGCTGGGACAGCTGTGACAAGCGGTTCGCCCGCTCTGACGAGCTCTCTCGTCACAGGCGGACACACACCGGGGAGAAGAAGTTTGTGTGTCCCGTCTGCGACCGGCGGTTCATGCGCAGTGACCACCTGACCAAGCACGCCCGCCGCCACATGACCACCAAGAAAATACCCTCCTGGCAAACGGAGGTGCGGAACCTGAACAAAATAGCCAGCGGCAAGGCACCCCCCTTGAAGCCCAGTTTGCCAACACTGAGCTTGCTCGTACCCGCTGTGTCGCAGTAGGCCTGTTGAGCCGCTTGGCCCACGACTCTGAATTCTCACACGGACATATAGGGAGCAGTAGCGCAGGGAAGCTGCTGCTCATTTACTCACGGGAAGAAGGATAAATACAATAATCAAAACATGCACTGGACACCTGTGTCTCTCTCTCTACTGCTCATTTGTGTTGTGATATTTTGCTCAAAAGGATTCCTTTGTTTACTGTAATGTAAAAGATGACGTATGATGTGTGTCCGATGTATAGCTATGTATAGCTATGTAGCTATTGTGTTCGCCAAAGCCTTTGAATTAAGTTTGCCTAGTTAATTTCACTGCCCCACACCTCCCCTCCCCCTTGTTCCTTTTTGTAATTTAATATGTGTATGTTTTTTCTGTATTGTGCTTTCAAATGCTCTTGCTTGCCCAAACCTTCGGAAATGTGTCACACACACAAGACAATGTAAAAGTGGATATTAATTACAAGTATGATTATACGCTACTGCTTAACTTTCATATTATTTAATACATATTTGTAATAAAAAAAGAGGAAATATATATATATATATATATATGTATACACATTTCCTGTTTATCGCAAGCAAATGACTGACTCGCATGAATTTCTTCCACTGAACAAGAAGGGTGAAAAAATCATTTTCACACAGAATTCTGGTTAAGTCATCAAGATTATCCAGAAACCGAAATGGCGTTGAGTAACAGCCCCGCATCCGGTGTGTGTCATGTTCTCTTAACTCTCCTCCCTCCGTCCCTCTTATGGTCAGCTGAGACACTCAGGCGGACGAGGAAATGTGCTGACTCCCCCGTGGGCAGCTTCCTGCAGCTTGAATGAATGACTGACTGACTGACTCGGAGCGTTAACACGTGGTTATAAGCAATCGAGAACCTTGTCACATTTATTATAAATCATTAAGATTATTATGATGATTATTTTTACGGAACTCACAACAGAGCCACACACAGCAGCATGCTAAATGTAGGTATTGCGATGACGCAACTTCCAACTCCATATGGAAATAGTTAAGAGGCAGGCAGGCAGGGCCTCGGTTACCCTGGTTACGTAATAGGCTCTTTAAGGACACGGGGTTTATATGAAAGGCCTGTTACACTGCCTTGTAGCTGTTAATTTGGTCGACGTTCTCTTCTTGGTAGACTAAACTCACTTGTCTATCTCAAGCAATGAAATAAGATAAGATAATGTGATCGTATTACTGTACGCCTAATATACATATGCGAATCGTGACAAAATGTCAGGACTCCCACGTTTCTCACAAACCAGTCGGACATGGCAAAGTAAATATATTCGCCGTGAAATAGGGCTATAATTTAAAGCAGATTAACACGGGTGTTTTAGCAGGCACACAAACCGCCGAACACAAAGTATAACTTTGAAATAAGGGCGTCTGGGGGTGCGACCAATCGTCTCTCTCCGGGGATACAGGCCCCCTTTGGCAGCTCCATTGAGACTGTAAACAGCACCACCTAACGTCAAGAATCCAACGAATAAAATTCAAGATTCAAGAGACTTTATTTATCCCGAGGGAAATTAAGGTGCAACAGTTGAAACAGGGGGAATAAAAATATACTACCTAAAAACTAAATAACAACAAACTAGTATAAACAAAATATAACAAAATGAAATCTAAATGTATAGACAGATGAATTGCACAATTTACATTATTATTACAGTAATACGTAGGTATATACAATATACAACAATACGTATAGTGCAAATTGGCAGTAATAAATACTAATAAATAATTCAGATGAGTACTGAAAAAGTGACATGTGAAAAGTGAAAAGAGAAATTGAATTTACAGTGCAAAATTACAGTGAAAGGATTTACAGAATAAAAGCACACGAACCAACCAAACGACATTTTATACGATCTACTGCTGTTCGTTGTTGTATGGACGTATGGTTTTGCCTTTGATATATTATCTCGTCTGTGAGAGTTGATTGAGGTTGTGTGTAAGGACTGATAAGCTGCAAATGAATTGCTCTTCTTGGGACAAATAAAGTTGTGTGAATCATAATCAGAAATAAGGCAGGCCCAGAATAAATATTGTAATTCGTAAAAGTGATCCGGACAAATAGACCTACATATACGCATACCATAATGCAATCTGATACACCTAGGCCTATGTTTTCTTTTGATGCGATGCTTTCTTGCGAATCATTTACCGTATATCACGTATATTATTAATAAAATACAATTGGTATTGAACTATATATTGGTTTAACTGCTAATGCGTGAATACCTTTATGGTAGTTTACTTTATTCTATTGCTGCTGTGTTGAGAGCTGGTTGGCCCGCGCGTTGCCATGGATACGTCAAACACACGCAGAGCTGAGCGGTTTCGTCTTTGGTTGGTATACCCCGTTTTATTTACGCCTGGTTGGATATCAATAACTTTTGTATTTGGAGATAACTTAAGACATAAACAAGGTAAACAACATGGAGGTCGGACACAAGTTAAAAGAGTTAAACATGACAAGGGACGAAATTGGCAGGTTCGAAACGGCGTTTAAAGACGATACGTTTAGAGGGTTGCTGCTCGATTACGCGACGGAAATATCGGACCCAGATAATAAGAAAAAGTACGAGGAGGAGATAAGACTGTTGGAGGAGGAAAGGGGAAATACCATTGATTTTATCCACCCACAACCTTATAAAGCGCTCAAGACGAGTGTGGACGGGAAACAAAAATGCTTCGTCAACATTTGCACCAATGAAAAAGTTGGAAAGCCTGAATTTAAATGGGGGGTATCAGAGAACGGCCAAAGAGGACAGCATTGGACCCTGCCCCACACCTTGCACCCTGGAAGACCGGAAAGAGATCCAAAAGGAAACAATTTCATGATCTACGATGTTATCTTCCACCCTGACACTATCCATATGGCAAGTAGGAACAAAGGATTTATGGACATGGTGGACAACACAGCAATTCAGGGGATCCAGGACGGGTTTAAAGTACGACTAGATCAAAACAACATTAAAGTGCTGGCCACCAAGTATAAAGGGACCCCACAGCCCGGTGTGATTCGAAAGCCCATCCCTGGCTACAAAGCTGAAGACCCCCCAGCAAATCCAGACCCTCTGGCGTTCCCCTACCCCGATGAGAACCCATCGGGGTGTGCAGCCTCCAATCGGCCTATAGTTGGTCCAAAAACAAAAGAGGACTCCAAACCAAGAAGCTGCACAACAGCATCACAAAAGCCTGGAGAACCGACTATACCAAACTACACGCTGAAGTACAGATCCTTTATCGACTTGCAGGACTTCAGATATTCCAGGGACTCGGCCCAGAGTCCAAGGCCTAAAGAGATTGTGGTCACTATAGACATGCCACTTCTCAAGTCGGCCAAGGAGACTGTCCTTGAGGTCCTGGGGAAGAGCCTCCTCGTGGAGTCCAAGAAGCCGGCCTATAGGCTGGAGCTGCCCTTAGCGTACCCTGTAGATGAGGATAAGGGAAAAGCCAAGTTCAACAAACAAAACGGACAGCTCACCGTCACCCTGCCTGTTCCTCCTCTGATTCAGCCGTTTCAATTCCCGGTGGGGGGCGGCCAGACTGTCGGTGACCACGAGACAGAGGAAGAGGGGGAAAGTGAAGTGGAGGGAGAGGGAAGATTGGAAGAGCAGATCGGGGAAGATGAGGAAGGTGAACGGAAAGAATCAACATTGAAATTGGAAGCGAGGGAGGGTAATGAACAGGAGGAATTAGAAAAGGAAGAACAGGAGGAATTAGAAAAGGAAGAACAGGAAAAGGAGAGCGGGGATGGGAGTGACATGGAGAGCGTTGAAGCCAGAGATGACAGTGTGTGTGATATTGAAGCAAAGGCAGAAAACCCACCTGGGAAATGTGTTCCTACCTCACATACTAACCCATCCCCTGAGGAAAACCACTGTGAACCTGCTCATAATCAGCAGACGGCAATTGTGAAAGATGAGGGCCATTTAGAAGACAGCGTAGACGGAAAGAGTGGAAGCTCCGAAAGTGACTTGGACTCTAGGAATGGCATTGGAACCAAAGAGGCAGCCGAAGACACAGCAACCCCTGCAGAGCATGAACACCCGAGTGGCACTTCACCTACTGAGGTGAGAGAAACAACAATATAGCCATATATATATTTTTTTTTATACAAGGTATAATTATAATAAAGTATATATTTATTTTATTATAAATTATATCAATAACATAATAAAACAATTGTTTCCTCTTTCTTTGTTTATGTTGTCCTAGACACAAACGGAGCACACGTCACCTGGGCATGGATCCGACGGCAAACCCAGCACGGACGCCTCATGGGTATCAAGCCCCGAAAACAGAAACCACCAGGTGTCCGAGGAGGTCAAACACGTTCCTACAGCAAGCCCAGATGATCAGTTAAACAAGGAGGACTCTGCGGAAGCGGTACCAGCCGGTCCAGCAGATATCGACGACTTCCCGGCAGCGCAGAGCCCGTCAAAGCCTGGCTTCACCAGGCCACCGTTGTTGAGGGAAGTCGATGAAAGTGGAAAGGAGATCATTATCAGCGATCACTCCACGTCAGCGGGGTTAAGCTTCCAAAACTCCCTGCGCTATGAACTGGACTAAATGCAACGTTGAAAAATGACCTAATGAGAAAAAACACCATTAAGGCACATAAGGCCAAGGGAAATATCACACGATAGAAGACTTCATATCTTGTTATGGAATATGTAGTGTCTAGCATGCTGTAGTGACATTCTCTGTCCCTTTTGATTGATTTGTTTAAAATGAATAAAAAAAGACCATCTCATTTCCCATTTCATGTATTTATTTTTCAGATATTTAAAAGATTTGCTCAGTAAAAACAAAAACAGTAGGAAACATACATACTCTGTTGAGGAAAACAACATGAATCCCAAATGCCTATCTCTATCTTCACAGAAGTAGGAGCGAGGTAGGAGGATGACCTGCACTTTGCTATTTAAGGAGGATAGAAACCAAGGGAGAAACCATGACATTCAGTAATAATCTAGAAAAGTCATGGTGTGATTGTGTGCATATTTTAATTTTTTTACAAGTTACAAATACTCCTCTTTGAATCCAGCCGTCAAAGTGCGTAGTGTATGAAATAGGGCTATAATTTAAAGCAGATTAGCAGGCACACAAACCGCCGAACACAAAATATAACTTTGAAATCAGGGCGTCTGGGGGTGCGACCAATTGTCTCTCTCCGGGGATACAGGCCCCCTTTGGCAGCTCCATTGAGGCTGTGAACAGCACCACCTAACATCAAGAATCCAACAAATAAAAATAAAAGAACACGAACCAACCAAACAACATTTTATATGATCTACTGCTGTTCGTTGTTGTATGGACGTATGGTTGCCTTTGATATATATTATCTTGTCTGTGAGAGTTTTTTGAGTTGTGTGTAAGGACTGATAAGCTGCAAATGAATTGCTCTTCTTGGGACAAATAAAGTTGTGTGAATCCTAATCAGAAATAAGGCAGGCCCAGAATAAATATTGTAATTCGTAAAGATTCAAGAGACTTTATTTATCCCGAGGGAAATTAAGGTGCAACAGTTGAAACAGGGGGAATAAATGCACACAAAATATACTAATACCTAAAAACTAAATAACAACAAACTAAACTAGTATAAACAAAATATAACTAAATGAAATCTAAATGAATCTCAATGTATAGACAGATGAATTGCACAATTTACAGTATTATTACAGTAATACGTAGGTATATACAATACACAACAATACGTATAGTGCAATTGGCAGTAATAAAATACTAATAAATAATTCAGATGAGTACTGAAAAAGTGACATGTGAAAAGTGAAATTGAATTTACAGTGCAAAATTACAGTGAAAGGATTTACAGTGCGTTGACCAAAAAATAATAACACAGAGCGATGACCTCAGGTCACCGAGTCTCCACTGTCCCCCTCACACGACCCGAGGTAGATGAATTATAGAGACTGATGGCCACAGGAAGAAAGGACTAGAATCGAATACACCTAGGCCTATAGGTTTTCTTTTGATGCGATGCTTTCTTGCGAATGATTTATATCACGTATATTATTAATAAAATACAATTGGTATTGAACTATATATTGGTTTAACTGCTAATGCTTGAATACCTTTATGGTAGTTTACTTTATTCTATTGCCCTGTTCTGCTGTATTGAGAGCTGGTTGGTCCGCGCGTTGCTATGGATACGTCAAACAGAGCTGAACGGTTTGTAGCTTGACGTCTTTGGTTGGTATACCCAGTTTTATTTACGCCTGGTTGTATATCAATAACTTTTGTATTTGGAGATAACTTAAGACATAAACAAGGTAAACAACATGGAGGTCGGACACATTAATAACACAATAAACACATTTACCGTGTGCGCCTCTTGAAATGTGTGTAGTCTTTTTGACGGAGGACATTAAACGTGCACTATCCTCCGCCACCATGTTGCTTTGACCAACAATGCAATGCCCTTGACCGACAATGCAATGCCCTTGACCCACAAATGCAACGCCCTTGACCCACAATGCAACGCCCTTGACCCACAATGCAACGCCCTTGACCCACAATGCAACGCAAATTAACAGTTTACATTTGTATTAAATTAACATATATAAACTTTCAGTTCCCTAGAGACTATCAACATTATATTATTGAACAATCATTTTGTAACTTTATAAAATACAATAACATAAGCAGATAAGCAAACCCAAAAATTTATATTTTAACATACATGTCTTTCGGACCGTTACAGAGGCTGTCACAGCACCACATTAAGGTCAAGAATCCAACGAATTAATAGAAGCACACAAACCAACCAAACGACATTTTATATGATTTATAATTTTTGTATTTGGAGATAACTTAAGACATAAACAACATGGGGGTTGGAAACAAGTTAAAAGAGTTAAACATGACAAGGGACGAAATTGGCATGTTCGCAACGGCGTTGAAAGACGATACGTTTAGAGGGTTGCTGCTCGATTACGCGAAGGAAATATCGGACCCAGACAATAAGAAAAAGTACGAGGAGGAGATAAGAATGTTGGAGGAGGAAAGGGGAAATACCATTGATTTTATCCACCCACAACCTTATAAAGCGCTCAAGACGAGTGTGGACGGGAAACAAAAATGCTTCGTCAACATTTGCACCAATGAAAAAGTTGGAAAGCCTGAATTTAAATGGGGGGTATCAGAGAACGGCAAAAGAGGACAGCATTGGACCCTGCCCCTTAGCTTGCACCCTGGAAGACCGGAAAGAGATCCAAAAGGAAACAATTTCATGATCTACGATGTTATCTTCCACCCTGACACTATCCATATGGCAAGTAGGAACAAAGGATTTATGGACATGGTGGACAACACAGCAATTCAGGGGATCCAGGACAGGTTTAAAGTACGACTAGATCAAAACAACATTAAAGTGCTGGCCACCAAGTATAAAGGGACCCCACAGCCCGGTGTGATTCGAAAGCCCATCCCTGGCTACAAAGCTGAAGACCCCCCAGCAAATCCAGACCCTCTGGCGTTCCCCTACCCCGATGAGAACCCATCGGGGTGTGCAGCCTCCAATCGGCCTACAGTTGGTCCAAAAACAAAAGAGGACTCCAAACCAAGAAGCCGCCCAACAGCATCACAAAAGCCTGGAGAACCGACTATACCAAACTACACGCTGAAGTACAGATCCTTTATCGACTTGCAGGACTTCAGATGTTCCAGGGACTCGGCCCAGAGTCCAAGGCCTAAAGAGATTGTGGTCACTATAGACATGCCCCTTCTCAAGTCGGCCAAGGAGACTGTCCTCGAGGTCCTGGGGAAGAGCCTCCTCGTGGAGTCCAAGAAGCCGGCCTATAGGCTGGAGCTGCCCTTAGCGTACCCTGTAGATGAGGATAAGGGAAAAGCCATGTTCAACAAACAAAACGGACAGCTCACCGTCACCCTGTCTGTTTCTCCTCTGAATCAGTCGTTTCAATTCCCGGTGGGGGGCGGCCAGACTGTTGGTGACCACGAGACAGAGGAAGAGGGGGAAAGTGAAGTGGAGGGAGAGGGAAGATTGGAAGAGCAGATCGGGGAAGATGAGGAAGGTGAACGGAAAGAATCAACATTGAAATTGGAAGTGAGGGAGGGTAATGAACAGGAGGAATTAGAAAAGGAAGAACAGGAAAAGGAGAGCGGGGATGGGAGTGACATGGAGAGCGTTGAAGCCAGAGATGACAGTGTGTGTGATATTGAAGCACAGGCAGAAAATCCACCTGGGAAATGTATTCCTACCTCACATACTAACCCATCCCCTGAGGAAAACCACTGTGAACCTGCTCATAATACGAACGGAGTCCCACCTCATACCGAACATCAGCAGACGGCAATTGTGAAAGATGAGGGCCATTTAGAAGACAGTGTAGACGAAAAGAGTGGAAGCTCCGAAAGTGACTTGGACTCTAGGAATGGCATTGGAACCAAAGAGGCAGCCGAAGACACAGCAACCCCTGCAGAGCATGATCACCCGAGTGGCACTTCACCTACTGAGGTGAGAGAAACAACAATATAGCCATATATATAGCAATATTGATTTTATACAAGGTATAATTATAATAAAGTATATATTTATTTTATTATAAATTATATCAATAATATAATCCAAAATGTTTTCCTCTTTCTTTGTTTATGTTGTCCTAGACACAAACGGAGCACACGTCACCTGGGCATGGATCCGACGGCAAACCCAGCACGGACGCCTCATGGGTATCAAGCCCCGAAAACAGAAACCACCAGGTGTCCGAGGAGGTCAAACACGTTCCTACAGCAAGCCCAGATGATCAGTTAAACAAGGAGGACTCTGCGGAAGCGGTACCAGCCGGTCCAGCAGATATCGACGACGACTTCCCGGCAGCGCAGAGCCCGTCAAAGCCTGGCTTCACCAGGCCACCGTTGTTGAGGGAAGTCGATGAAAGTGGAAAGGAGATCATTATCAGCGATCACTCCACGTCAGCGGGGTTAAGCTTCCAAAACTCCCTGCGCTATGAACTGGACTAAATGCAACGTTGAAAAATGACCTAATGAGAAAAAACACCATTAAGGCACATAAGGCCAAGGGAAATATCACACGATAGAAGACTTCATATCTTGTTATGGAATATGTAGTGTCTAGCATGCTGTAGTGACATTCTATGTCCCTTTTGATTGATTTGTTTAAAATGAATAAAAAAAGACCATCTCATTTCCCATTTCATGTATTTATTTTTCAGATATTTAAAAGATTTGCTCAGTAAAAACAAAAACAGTAGGAAACATACATACTCTGTTGAGGAAAACAACATGAATCCCAAATGCCTAGCTCTATCTTCACAGAAGTAGGGCGAGGTAGGAGGATGACCTGCACTTTGCTATTTAAGGAGGATAGAAACCATGTGAGAAACCATGACATTCAGTAATAATCTAGAAAAGTCATGGTGTGATTGTGTGCATATTTTAGCTTTTTACAAGTTACAAATACTCCTCTTTGAATCCAGCCGTCAAAGTGCGTGACCTGTGTAGTATGAATGAAGTAGGCAGCATTTAGTGCTTTCCAGGACGAAGACTCCTTTGCGTCGCCAGAGAAAGAGCAGCAAGCAACCGTCTGAACGAAACAGTTTTGTAACAATCCTTCTTGTTCCACCATGCCGAGGCTCGAGGCAGAGAACATCCACATCCCGAATCTAACCGCTTGGTCCGAAAAACAAAAGCCTAGAAACAATTCCCCCATGCAGAGTGAGTGATGGCTTGCGGTCTATCTGGCTCCCCTTTGGAGGGAGTTGTCCAGGAACTCGGAGTAGCAGGAGAGGGAGCAGAAGTGCTGTTGAACGGGGGCCTCCGTGCCGCCCATGTTGTCCACCAGCACCACCGCGTGTGACACCTGGTGCAGGTTCATGCTCACCGCCGTCCGGATGAAGAAGCTGACGCAGGCAGCTTCTTCATGTATGAAATACATAGCCCTATTTCATGTATGAAATAGGGATATCATTTAAAGCAGATTAGCAGGCACACAAACCGCCGAACACAAAGTATAAATTTGAAATAAGGGGGTGCGACCAATTGTCTCTCTCCGGGGATACAGACCCCCCTTTGGCAGCTACATTGAGGCTGTGAACAGCACCACCTAACACCAACAAATAAAAATAAAAGCACACAAACCAACCAAACAACATTTTATATGATCTACTGCTGTTCGTTGTTGTATGGACGTATGGTTGCCTTTGATATATTATCTTGTCTGAGAGTTTTTTGAGTTGTGTGTAAGGACTGATAAGCTGCAAATTAATTGCCCTTCTTGGGACAAATAAAGTTGTGTGAATCCTAATCAGAAATAAGGCAGGCCCAGAATAAATATTGTAATTCGTAAAAGATTCAAGAGACTTTATTTATCCCGAGGGAAATGAAGGTGCAACAGTTGAAACAGGGGGAATAAATGCACACAAAATATACTAATACCTAAAGCTAAAAACGAAATAACAACAAACTAAACTAGTATAAACAAAATATAACTAAATGAAATCTAAATGAATCTAAATGTATAGACAGATGAATTGCACAATTTACAGTATTATTACAGTAATACGTAGGTATATACAATACACAACAATACGTATAGTGCAATTGGCAGTAATAAAATACTAATAAATAATTCAGATGAGTACTGAAAAAGTGACATGTGAAAAGTGAAATTGAATTTACAGTGCAAAATTACAGTGAAAGGATTTACAGTGCGTTGACCAAAAAATAATAACAGAGCGATGACCTCAGGTCACTGAGTCTCCACTGTCCCCCTCACACGACCCGAGGTAGATGAATTAAAGAGACTGATGGCCACAGGAAGAAAGGACTTCCTGTGGCGTTCTGTGGTACACCTGGGAAAAGTGATCCGGACAAATAGGCCTACATATACGCATACCATAATCCAATCTAATACACCTAGGCCTATGTTTTCTTTTGATGCGATGCTTTCTTGCGAATTATTTATATCACGTATATTATTAATAAAATACAATTGGTATTGAACTATATATTGGTTTAACTGCTAATGCTTGAATACCTTTATGGTAGTTTACTTTATTCTATTGCCCTGTTCTGCTGTATTGAGAGCTGGTTGGCCCGCGCGTTGCTATGGATACGTCAAACAAACAGAGCTGAGCGGTTTGTAGCTTGACGTCTTTGGTTGGTATACCCAGTTTTATTTACGCCTGGTTGTACATCAATAACTTTTGTATTTGGAGATAACTTAAGACAAACAACATGGAGGTCGGACACAAGTTAAAAGAGTTAAACATGACAAGGGACGAAATTGGCAGGGTCGAAACGGCGTTTAAAGACGATACGTTTAGAGGGTTGCTGCTCGATTACGCGAAGGAAATATCGGACCCAGACAATAAGAAAAAGTACGAGGAGGAGATAAGACTGTTGGAGGAGGAAAGGGGAAATACCATTGATTTTATCCACCCACAACCTTATAAAGCGCTCAAGACGAGTGTGGACGGGAAACAAAAATGCTTCGTCAACATTTGCACCAATGAAAAAGTTGGAAAGCCTGAATTTAAATGGGGGGTATCAGAGAACGGCAAAAGAGGACAGCATTGGACCCTGCCCCACACCTTGCACCCTGGAAGACCGGAAAGAGATCCAAAAGGAAACAATTTCATGATCTACGATGTTATCTTCCACCCTGACACTATCCATATGGCAAGTAGGAACAAAGGATTTATGGACATGGTGGACACAGCAATTCAGGGGATCCAGGACGGGTTTAAAGTACGACTAGATCAAAACAACATTAAAGTGCTGGCCACCAAGTATAAAGGGACCCCACAGCCCGGTGTGATTCGAAAGCCCATCCCTGGCTACAAAGCTGAAGACCCCCCAGCAAATCCAGACCCTCTGGTGTTCCCCTACCCCGATGAGAACCCATCGGGGTGTGCAGCCTCCAATCGGCCTACAGTTGGTCCAAAAACAAAAGAGGACTCCAAACCAAGAAGCCGCCCAACAGCATCACAAAAGCCTGGAGAACCGACTATACCAAACTACACGCTGAAGTACAGATCCTTTATCGACTTGCAGGACTTCAGATATTCCAGGGACTGGTGCGTGAGTTTAACTCGATCTTTCCAATGTTCATATTGCATGTTAAATTCGCTCTCTAGTTGATAGAATTCCTCTTGCTTCAACTCCAGCATTTTTGGGGTAAGCTTTCTCTCTCTTGAGGATTGTCTAGGTTTGGCACTCTTAGCAGTGACTGAGGTAGGTTCAATTGTTAATTTCTGGATTTCAATGTTGGCATGAATATCACCAATAAGCATCTCCAATCTTTCCTTTTCAGCATCATTAGTTTGGGATTTTGGAAGCTCACTTAACCTGGTCAGTTCAGACTGAAGCAACTCACTTTGTTCCCTTAAGTCAACAATGGGTGTTTTTTCTCCCTGCACTGACATTTTAATTTAAGGGAAAAACACTGTATAAGAAAAATTATAAACATAACCCAGATACTGATACTCCAATAAAAACCCCTATTATATTATGCATTGAACTCAGATGAAAACTTAATTTGACCATTAATTAACAACAATGGGAAATAATTATGAACAAATTACCTTTTACAATAAAGCAATATTAAACAAGTCTCTTATTTGTTTTGTTGAATGTCCAACCCCCTGTAGAGTTAGCGGTAGTTCCTGTAGAGCACATGTGTCAAACTCAAGGCCCGCGGGCCACATCCGGCCCGTGAATGAATTATCTTTGGCCCGCATGACAAAATCGATTTACTATTAGAGCTGGCCCGCTGGTATATCATACGCGCCACCATAATACTACAAATCCCATAATGCACTGCCCGTGCGTCGGCACGTCAATCACAGGCCCGCGTCAATCACAAGCGCCCCCACTCGTTCATCAGCACTTCTGTCAACTTTCATCCCTCTCCCCACAAAATGGCTAAACGAAAGGTGGGGTTTTCAAGACAGGTGGGAGGCACAGTACATGTTCGCTGATGTAAAGGGCAAAGCTGTGTGTCTTCTGTGCGGAGACAGTGTGGCTGTAATGAAAGAATACAACCTAAAAAGACACTATGAAACGAAGCACCACGACAAATACAAGCATCTGGACACGACACAAAGGCTACAGAAGGTAGAAGAATTAAAAAGAAGTCTGGTGTCACAGCAGGCTATGTTCACTAAAGCCAAATCACAAAGCGAGGCTGCTGTTAAGGCCAGTTTTATTGTGGCAGCAGAGATTGCATCCCAGAAAAAAAAGGCAAGCATTTTTAAATGTGAGCCTGAGCCGAAACACCGTTGCTGACCGTGTTCGCCACCTTGCTGCCAATCTCCAACAACAGCTTGTGGGAAAGGGAAAAGCTTTCATCGCGTACTCCCTTGCTGTGGATGAGAGCACCGACACTTCTGATACTGCCCAGCTGTCAATTTTCATCCGTGGAGTGGACTCAAGCCTGTGCGTAACAGAAGAGTTTTATGGATTACGCTCAATGCATGGCACAACTACGGGGAAAGATCTCTGAAGAGGTTTCCAGATGTGTAGATAAAATGGGGCTGCCGTGGGATAAACTTGTTGGACTGACAACAGATGGAGCGCCTGCGATGTGCGGTCAAAAGAGTGGATTGGTGGGGAGGATCCGAGTAAAGATGCAGGATGAAAACGTCACAAGTGAGCTGACAGCTTATCACTGCATCATACACCAGGAATCGTGTGGCAAAGCCTTGAAAATGGAACATGTAATGAGCATCATAACACGAGCGGTTAACTTTATCAGAGCCAGAGGTTTAAATCACCGCCAGTTCAAGTATTTTCTGGCGGAGTTAAATTGGGACTATGGTGACTTGCCCTATCACACAGAGGTGCGATGGCTAAGCCAGGGAAAGGTGCTGGAAAGATTTTTCGAGTTGCGTGAGGAGATCTGTGAGTTCATGGAAAGCAAAGGGAAAGACACAGAGCTCCGAAATAAAAAGTTTGTGTGAAGTAGCGTTTGTGTGACATCACGAGCCACCTGAATGCGCTAAACCTGCAGCTTCAGGGGCGGAGCCGTGTCAACACTGACATGTACGCTACAGTGAGGGCTTTTAAAACCAAGCTGCGCCTGTGGGAGACGCCGATTCTTCAGGAAAACGTGAGCCATTTCCCGCACTGCCAAACAATGAAAGAGCAGGTCGCTGCCGCTGTTTTCCCAACTAGACAGTTTACTGAAAAACTCAGCATACTTTGTGCTGACTTCACACGGCGATTTGCCGATTTTGAAGCCCAAAAAAGCAGGTTTGAACTGCTCAGTAATCCATTTGCAGCTGACGTGGAAAGCGCACCATCAAACCTGCAAATGGAGCTGATCGAGCTCCAATGTAGTGACACACTGAAGGCAAAATATGAGTCTGTGGGCGCTGCAGTTTACACGTTTCATCCCCGACACAATGCCCCATCTATGCTCCCAGGCTGCTCAAACGCTCTCTATGTTTGGCAGCACATACTTGTGTGAACAGCTGTTCGCTTTGATGAAGATCAACAAAACTTCACACAGGACTCGTCTTACTGATGAACACCTTCGCTCAATCCCGAGGATTTCCTCAGCTCAGAGCCTGACCCCAGACATTGATGAACTTGTAACCAAGATAAGACACCAAGTATCTGGCTCAGACAAGTGAGCATCACAGAGCAGCAAACGGTGCTTTGACAGTTTCAGTTTTTAATGCAGTTTAATATTTGCATTTTGTTCTCTTGCTACTACAGGACATTTGATTTTTCTTTGAAGTAAATTACTTCTGGCTGTTTGCCTGTAGAAAATGTTTTTTTTTAAATTTATTTATAATTCTTCTTTAATTTCTTTCATAATTAATGTTGTTTTATAGGCAATAATCTATAGGCCTTGTTAGTTCCAGGTTCAATATGTGCAATAAGGTTGTTTCAATACGTTTTCAATAAACGTTGAACCCGACCGGCCCTTGACTTGTAGCAATTTCGGCCCACTGTGTATTTGAGTTTGACACCCCTGCTGTAGAGGTAACAGAGTCCAACCTGTGGCCGTTTGCAGAGCTGCACGTTGAAGTCTGTAGTGAAGCAGCGCGAGGTCCTACGCTGCCCGTGGTCGATGAAGCCGCTCGCGCCACGTGACGGGATCCAGCCTCCTTCCCGCCGTCTGCTCCGGTCACCGTATACACGCTGTCTTAGGGATCTCTCACGGTCTTCCTCTGGTTCTCTCGTTGCTCTTTGCTTGAACTTTCGGCCGTGTTGGCGGTACGTTTACACTGTAGCTACACCGGTCCAATGAGTTAGGCCACGAAACATACTGATGTCTTCCAAGGTTTTATTTCTCTCCGAGGACACCGTGTAAACTACAAAAGTAAACAACATTCATTCAAAGTTTACACGAGGCAAAATCAGTCTTCAACATTAACACATTAATAACACAATAAACACATTTACCGTGTGCGCCTCTTGAAATTAGTGGTCTTTTTGACGGAGGACATTAAACGTGCACACTCCTCCGCCACCATGTTGCTTTGACCAACAATGCAATGCCCTTGACCCACAATGCAATGCCCTTGACCCACAATGCAACGCAAATTAACAGTTTACATTTGTATTAAATTAACATATATAAACTTTCAGTTCCCTAGAGACTATTAACATTATATTATTGAACAATAATTTTGTAACTTTATAAAATACAATAATATAAGCAGATAAGCAAACCCAAAAATTAATATTTTAACATATGTCTTTCGGACCGGTCAAGAATCCAACGAATAATAGAGGCACACAAACCAACCAAACGACATTTAATATGATTAATAACTTTTGTATTTGGAGATAACTTAAGACATAAACAACATGGGGGTTGGAAACAAGTTAAAAGAGTTAAACATGACAAGGGACGAAATTGGCATGTTCGCAACGGCGTTGAAAGACGATACGTTTAGAGGGTTGCTGCTCGATTACGCGAAGGAAATATCGGACCCAGACAATAAGAAAAAGTACGAGGAGGAGATAAGACTGTTGGAGGAGGAAAGGGGAAATACCATTGATTTTATCCACCCACAACCTTATAAAGCGCTCAAGACGAGTGTGGACGGGAAACAAAAATGTTTCGTCAACATTTGCACCAATGAAAAAGTTGGAAAGCCTGAATTTAAATGGGGGGTATCAGAGAACGGCCAAAGAGGACAGCATTGGACCCTGCCCCACACCTTGCACCCTGGAAGACCGGAAAGAGATCCAAAAGGAAACAATTTCATGATCTACGATGTTATCTTCCACCCTGACACTATCCATATGGCAAGTAGGAACAAAGGATTTATGGACATGGTGGACAACACAGCAATTCACGGGATCCAGGACGGGTTTAAAGTACGACTAGATCAAAACAACATTAAAGTGCTGGCCACCAAGTATAAAGGGACCCCACAGCCCGGTGTGATTCGAAAGCCCATCCCTGGCTACAAAGCTGAAGACCCCCCAGCAAATCCAGACCCTCTGGCGTTCCCCTACCCCGATGAGAACCCATCGGGGTGTGCAGCCTCCAATCGGCCTACAGTTGGTCCAAAAACAAAAGAGGACTCCAAACCAAGAAGCCGCACAACAGCATCACAAAAGCCTGGAGAACCGACTATACCAAACTACACGCTGAAGTACAGATCCTTTATCGACTTGCAGGACTTCAGATGTTCCAGGGACTCGGCCCAGAGTCCAAGGCCTAAAGAGATTGTGGTCACTATAGACATGCCACTTCTCAAGTCGGCCAAGGAGACTGTCCTCGAGGTCCTGGGGAAGAGCCTCCTCGTGGAGTCCAAGAAGCCGGCCTATAGGCTGGAGCTGCCCTTAGCGTACCCTGTAGATGAGGATAAGGGAAAAGCCAAGTTCAACAAACAAAACGGACAGCTCACCGTCACCCTGCCCGTTTCTCCTCTGAATCACGTTCCCCTACCCCGATGAGAACCCATCGGGGTGTGCAGCCTCCAATCGGCCTACAGTTGGTCCAAAAACAAAAGAGGACTCCAAACCAAGAAGCCGCACAACAGCATCACAAAAGCCTGGAGAACCGACTATACCAAACTACACGCTGAAGTACAGATCCTTTATCGACTTGCAGGACTTCAGATGTTCCAGGGACTCGGCCCAGAGTCCAAGGCCTAAAGAGATTGTGGTCACTATAGACATGCCACTTCTCAAGTCGGCCAAGGAGACTGTCCTCGAGGTCCTGGGGAAGAGCCTCCTCGTGGAGTCCAAGAAGCCGGCCTATAGGCTGGAGCTGCCCTTAGCGTACCCTGTAGATGAGGATAAGGGAAAAGCCAAGTTCAACAAACAAAACGGACAGCTCACCGTCACCCTGCCCGTTTCTCCTCTGAATCAGTCGTTTCAATTCCCGGTGGGGGGCGGCCAGACTGTCGGTGACCACGAGACAGAGGAAGAGGGGGAAAGTGAAGTGGAGGGAGAGGGAAGATTGGAAGAGCAGATCGGGGAAGATGAGGAAGGTGAACGGAAAGAATCAACATTGAAATTGGAAGCGAGGGAGGGTAATGAACAGGAGGAATTAGAAAAGGAAGAACAGGAAAAGGAGAGCGGGGATGGGAGTGACATGGAGAGCGTTGAAGCCAGAGATGACAGTGTGTGTGATATTGAAGCACAGGCAGAAAACCCACCTGGGAAATGTGTTCCTACCTCACATACTAACCCATCCCCTGAGGAAAACCACTGTGAACCTGCTCATAATACGAACGGAGTCCCACCTCATACCGAACATCAGCAGACGGCAATTGTGAAAGATGAGGGCCATTTAGAAGACAGCGTAGACGGAAAGAGTGGAAGCTCCGAAAGTGACTTGGACTCTAGGAATGGCATTGGAACCAAAGAGGCAGCCGAAGACACAGCAACCCCTGCAGAGCATGAACACCCGAGTGGCACTTCACCTACTGAGGTGAGAGAAACAACAATATAGCCATTGATTTTATACAAGGTATAATTATAATAAAGTATATATTTATTTTATTATAAATGATATCAATAATATAATCAAATTTTTTTTCCTCTTTCTTTGTTTATGTTGTCCTAGACACAAACGGAGCACACGTCACCTGGGCATGGATCCGACGGCAAACCCAGCACGGACGCCTCATGGGTATCAAGCCCCGAAAACAGAAACCACCAGGTGTCCGAGGAGGTCAAACACGTTCCTACAGCAAGCCCAGATGATCAGTTAAACAAGGAGGACTCTGCGGAAGCGGTACCAGCCGGTCCAGCAGATATCGACGACGACTTCCCGGCAGCGCAGAGCCCGTCAAAGCCTGGCTTCATCAGGCCACCGTTGTTGAGGGAAGTCGATGAAAGTGGAAAGGAGATCATTATCAGCGATCACTCCACGTCAGCGGGGTTAAGCTTCCAAAACTCCCTGCGCTATGAACTGGACTAAATGCAACGTTGAAAAATGACCTAATGAGAAAAAACACCATTAAGGCACATAAGGCCAAGGGAAATATCACACGATAGAAGACTTCATATCTTGTTATGGAATATGTAGTGTCTAGCATGCTGTAGTGACATTCTATGTCCCTTTTGATTGATTTGTTTAAAATGAATAAAAAAAGACCTTCTCATTTCCCATTTCATGTATTTATTTTTCAGATATTTAAAATATTAGCTCAGTAAAAACAAAAACAGTAGGAAACATACATACTCTGTTGAGGAAAACAACATGAATCCCAAATGCCTATCTCTATCTTCACAGAAGTAGGGCGAGGTAGGAGGATGACCTGCACTTTGCTATTTAAGGAGGATAGAAACCATGGGAGAAACCATGACATTCAGTAATAATCTAGAAAAGTCATGGTGTGATTGTGTGCATATTTTAATTTTTTTACAAGTTACAAATACTCCTCTTTGAATCCAGCCGTCAAAGTGCGTAGTGTATGAAATAGGGCTATAATTTAAAGCAGATTAGCAGGCACACAAACCGCCGAACACAAAATATAACTTTGAAATCAGGGCGTCTGGGGGTGCGACCAATTGTCTCTCTCCGGGGATACAGGCCCCCTTTGGCAGCTCCATTGAGGCTGTGAACAGCACCACCTAACATCAAGAATCCAACAAATAAAAATAAAAGAACACGAACCAACCAAACAACATTTTATATGATCTACTGCTGTTCGTTGTTGTATGGACGTATGGTTGCCTTTGATATATATTATCTTGTCTGTGAGAGTTTTTTGAGTTGTGTGTAAGGACTGATAAGCTGCAAATGAATTGCTCTTCTTGGGACAAATAAAGTTGTGTGAATCCTAATCAGAAATAAGGCAGGCCCAGAATAAATATTGTAATTCGTAAAGATTCAAGAGACTTTATTTATCCCGAGGGAAATTAAGGTGCAACAGTTGAAACAGGGGGAATAAATGCACACAAAATATACTAATACCTAAAAACTAAATAACAACAAACTAAACTAGTATAAACAAAATATAACTAAATGAAATCTAAATGAATCTCAATGTATAGACAGATGAATTGCACAATTTACAGTATTATTACAGTAATACGTAGGTATATACAATACACAACAATACGTATAGTGCAATTGGCAGTAATAAAATACTAATAAATAATTCAGATGAGTACTGAAAAAGTGACATGTGAAAAGTGAAATTGAATTTACAGTGCAAAATTACAGTGAAAGGATTTACAGTGCGTTGACCAAAAAATAATAACACAGAGCGATGACCTCAGGTCACCGAGTCTCCACTGTCCCCCTCACACGACCCGAGGTAGATGAATTATAGAGACTGATGGCCACAGGAAGAAAGGACTAGAATCTAATACACCTAGGCCTATAGGTTTTCTTTTGATGCGATGCTTTCTTGCGAATCATTTATATCACGTATATTATTAATAAAATACAATTGGTATTGAACTATATATTGGTTTAACTGCTAATGCTTGAATACCTTTATGGTAGTTTACTTTATTCTATTGCCCTGTTCTGCTGTATTGAGAGCTGGTTGGTCCGCGCGTTGCTATGGATACGTCAAACAGAGCTGAGCGGTTTGTAGCTTGACGTCTTTGGTTGGTATACCCAGTTTTATTTACGCCTGGTTGTATATCAATAACTTTTGTATTTGGAGATAACTTAAGACATAAACAAGGTAAACAACATGGAGGTCGGACACATTAATAACACAATAAACACATTTACCGTGTGCGCCTCTTGAAATGTGTGTAGTCTTTTTGACGGAGGACATTAAACGTGCACTATCCTCCGCCACCATGTTGCTTTGACCAACAATGCAATGCCCTTGACCGACAATGCAATGCCCTTGACCCACAAATGCAACGCCCTTGACCCACAATGCAACGCCCTTGACCCACAATGCAACGCAAATTAACAGTTTACATTTGTATTAAATTAACATATATAAACTTTCAGTTCCCTAGAGACTATCAACATTATATTATTGAACAATCATTTTGTAACTTTATAAAATACAATAACATAAGCAGATAAGCAAACCCAAACATTTATATTTTAACATACATGTCTTTCGGACCGTTACAGAGGCTGTCACAGCACCACATTAAGGTCAAGAATCCAACGAATTAATAGAAGCACACAAACCAACCAAACGACATTTTATATGATTTATAATTTTTGTATTTGGAGATAACTTAAGACATAAACAACATGGGGGTTGGAAACAAGTTAAAAGAGTTAAACATGACAAGGGACGAAATTGGCATGTTCGCAACGGCGTTGAAAGACGATACGTTTAGAGGGTTGCTGCTCGATTACGCGAAGGAAATATCGGACCCAGACAATAAGAAAAAGTACGAGGAGGAGATAAGAATGTTGGAGGAAAGGGGAAATACCATTGATTTTATCCACCCACAACCTTATAAAGCGCTCAAGACGAGTGTGGACGGGAAACAAAAATGCTTCGTCAACATTTGCACCAATGAAAAAGTTGGAAAGCCTGAATTTAAATGGGGGGTATCAGAGAACGGCAAAAGAGGACAGCATTGGACCCTGCCCCTTAGCTTGCACCCTGGAAGACCGGAAAGAGATCCAAAAGGAAACAATTTCATGATCTACGATGTTATCTTCCACCCTGACACTATCCATATGGCAAGTAGGAACAAAGGATTTATGGACATGGTGGACAACACAGCAATTCAGGGGATCCAGGACAGGTTTAAAGTACGACTAGATCAAAACAACATTAAAGTGCTGGCCACCAAGTATAAAGGGACCCCACAGCCCGGTGTGATTCGAAAGCCCATCCCTGGCTACAAAGCTGAAGACCCCCCAGCAAATCCAGACCCTCTGGCGTTCCCCTACCCCGATGAGAACCCATCGGGGTGTGCAGCCTCCAATCGGCCTACAGTTGGTCCAAAAACAAAAGAGGACTCCAAACCAAGAAGCCGCCCAACAGCATCACAAAAGCCTGGAGAACCGACTATACCAAACTACACGCTGAAGTACAGATCCTTTATCGACTTGCAGGACTTCAGATGTTCCAGGGACTCGGCCCAGAGTCCAAGGCCTAAAGAGATTGTGGTCACTATAGACATGCCCCTTCTCAAGTCGGCCAAGGAGACTGTCCTCGAGGTCCTGGGGAAGAGCCTCCTCGTGGAGTCCAAGAAGCCGGCCTATAGGCTGGAGCTGCCCTTAGCGTACCCTGTAGATGAGGATAAGGGAAAAGCCATGTTCAACAAACAAAACGGACAGCTCACCGTCACCCTGTCTGTTTCTCCTCTGAATCAGTCGTTTCAATTCCCGGTGGGGGGCGGCCAGACTGTTGGTGACCACGAGACAGAGGAAGAGGGGGAAAGTGAAGTGGAGGGAGAGGGAAGATTGGAAGAGCAGATCGGGGAAGATGAGGAAGGTGAACGGAAAGAATCAACATTGAAATTGGAAGTGAGGGAGGGTAATGAACAGGAGGAATTAGAAAAGGAAGAACAGGAAAAGGAGAGCGGGGATGGGAGTGACATGGAGAGCGTTGAAGCCAGAGATGACAGTGTGTGTGATATTGAAGCACAGGCAGAAAATCCACCTGGGAAATGTATTCCTACCTCACATACTAACCCATCCCCTGAGGAAAACCACTGTGAACCTGCTCATAATACGAACGGAGTCCCACCTCATACCGAACATCAGCAGACGGCAATTGTGAAAGATGAGGGCCATTTAGAAGACAGTGTAGACGAAAAGAGTGGAAGCTCCGAAAGTGACTTGGACTCTAGGAATGGCATTGGAACCAAAGAGGCAGCCGAAGACACAGCAACCCCTGCAGAGCATGATCACCCGAGTGGCACTTCACCTACTGAGGTGAGAGAAACAACAATATAGCCATATATATAGCAATATTGATTTTATACAAGGTATAATTATAATAAAGTATATATTTATTTTATTATAAATTATATCAATAATATAATCCAAAATGTTTTCCTCTTTCTTTGTTTATGTTGTCCTAGACACAAACGGAGCACACGTCACCTGGGCATGGATCCGACGGCAAACCCAGCACGGACGCCTCATGGGTATCAAGCCCCGAAAACAGAAACCACCAGGTGTCCGAGGAGGTCAAACACGTTCCTACAGCAAGCCCAGATGATCAGTTAAACAAGGAGGACTCTGCGGAAGCGGTACCAGCCGGTCCAGCAGATATCGACGACGACTTCCCGGCAGCGCAGAGCCCGTCAAAGCCTGGCTTCACCAGGCCACCGTTGTTGAGGGAAGTCGATGAAAGTGGAAAGGAGATCATTATCAGCGATCACTCCACGTCAGCGGGGTTAAGCTTCCAAAACTCCCTGCGCTATGAACTGGACTAAATGCAACGTTGAAAAATGACCTAATGAGAAAAAACACCATTAAGGCACATAAGGCCAAGGGAAATATCACACGATAGAAGACTTCATATCTTGTTATGGAATATGTAGTGTCTAGCATGCTGTAGTGACATTCTCTGTCCCTTTTGATTGATTTGTTTAAAATGAATAAAAAAAGACCATCTCATTACCCATTTCATGTATTTATTTTTCAGATATTTAAAATATTTGCTCAGTAAAAACAAAAACAGTAGGAAACATACATACTCTGTTGAGGAAAACAACATGAATCCCAAATGCCTATCTCTATCTTCACAGAAGTAGGGCGAGGTAGGAGGATGACCTGCACTTTGCTATTTAAGGAGGATAGAAACCAAGGGAGAAACCATGACATTCAGTAATAATCTAGAAAAGTCATGGTGTGATTGTGTGCATATTTTAGCTTTTTACAAGTTACAAATACTCCTCTTTGAATCCAGCCGTCAAAGTGCGTGACCTGTGTAGTATGAATGAAGTAAATGCTGCCTAGTATGAGGCAGCATTTAGTGCTTTCCAGGACGAAGACTCCTTTGCGTCGCCAGAGAAAGAGCAGCAAGCAACCGTCTGAACGACACAGTTTTGTAACAATCCTTCTTGTTCCACCATGCCGAAGCTCGAGGCAGAGAACATCCACATCCCGAAACTAACCGCTTGGTCCGAAAAACGCCTAGAAACAATTCCCCCCAAAAACAGCACTCCCCCCATGCCGAGCGAGTGATGGCTTGCGGTCTATCTGGCTCCCCTTTGGAGGGAGTTGTCCAGGAACTCGGAGTAGCAGGAGAGGGAGCAGAAGTGCTGTTGAACGGGGGCCTCCGTGCCTCCCATGTTGTCCACCAGCACCACTGTGTGCGACACCTGGTGCAGGTTCATGCTCACTGCCGTCCGGATGAAGAAGCTGACACAGGCGTTGCCGCAGTCGCACACCTTGGAGACGTCCAGGTCTCGGCAGAGGTGGGCGGGGAGGAGTTGAGGTCCGTACGGTACCCTGCAAGAGTATGAAGGGGAGGGTTAAAAATGAGGACACTTGGGACATGAATTGATAATGTATCCCTTTCAGCCATTGACTGCCTGCATGGAAATTGGGTCATATGTCCTTTAGCAATGTGGATAACCAGAAAATTGAAAATTCCCTAATGGCATTGCACTTTAAGAAAAGGCTTATTTTATTTTTATTTATATTAAAATGTATTGAATGTTAACAAGCTCCAATTTGTTGTTAATGGAGCCAGGAAGACGGGTCCCTGAGATGCTGGCCCAGTTGCCTGCTAACCTGAGGTTGACTACAGCCCTGCTTGCTAGTTCCTGGAGGGACAGCGGGAATGTGAGGTGGAAGTTGTGGTCCAGGGGGTTGGGCTGGGCGAAGGGGTTCCCAAACAAGTCCAAGTTCTCCAGGCTCAACTTGCGGAAGTCGCTGGGCAGCAGGGCCAGCTGGTTGTGCGCCGCCGACAGGAACCTCAGCTTGGAGAGGCGGCCGACGCGGAAGGGGAGCCACACAAGCTTGTTGTCGTCCAGCTTTAGGTTGACCAGTTCCCGGAGCTGGCAAAACTGGGACGGGAGACCCCGCAGACGGTTCTGGCTGAGGTCCAGGTGCTGGAGGGTCCGCTGCAGCGTGGACAGGCAGAGGGCCTCGCTGAAGCTCTCCAACTGGTTGTTGTGGAGGATGAGCTCGGCCAGGCAGCCCAGGTCGCCGATGGTGGCAGGTAGCTTCTTGATGTGGTTGTTGCTGAGGTCTAGCTTGCGAAGAGCTAGATACAAAAATATATTAAAAAAACAAATGTATTTAAGAAGCTTTTAGGATGTTGCTTTTTATTACAATAGGTTTTTACAATAGGTATATAATAGGTATATATAATAGGTATATATATATAGTTCAATTGCAAAATACTGCATATGAAAATCCAGTTTCAACAACAGGCAGGCTGTGTCTGCAGCCTACCTGTAGGCATCCTTGAGCAAGATGCCTAACCCCTACCAGCTCCTTAATTACATTACAGACATTAAGCAGAAGCTTTGCCCAAAGCGACTTACAATACGACTTACGTTCAAAGGTAGGTAAGAGAACAACTCGTCACCAGAAGTCAAAAGTGCTATTCAGTCATGAACTGTATATGAAACCCGAAATCACACAGTAAGCCGCTTTGGATAAAAGAGTCTGCTAAAATGACCCAGACTCCCCCTCCCCCCCATTGTTTCCGGGTGCCCATCAGGTGGTGTACGTACCTTTGAGGGACAGCATTCGCGTGTCCATGCGCGAGAGCTTGCAGTAGGACACCTGCAGCTGCTCCAGGGAGTAGGGGAAGCTGGAGGTGAGCGGGTAGTCCTTCTTAGAGACGATGGTGAGCTTCTTCTTGGGTTTCTCCACGTCCCTGGCACGCACTGGGGTGAGGGTGGCCAGTGGGAGGCTCCTCAGGTCACTTCCCCGATCCGCCAGCCGTGCCGCAGAGAGGAAGCTCTTTAGGCTATTTGCGTCGGCCTATGGACAATCGAGTAAAAGCCCATATTATCGTCCACCGCTTTGAGTCTGTTCAGAGGGGAATACCGTGCTGCTGGTACCCGAGGGGCAATGTGACCGTGACAAACCAAAACCAAATTGACCTGGAGAAAATATCTTAAGATTCACAGTCCATGTCGTATGTATGAAAACATAATTGGCCTTGAATCGTCTGTTTGCCTTTCCAATACACATTGGAAAGACAAATACAACACATTGTTGTATTCATATTGTGTTAGTGGGTGCCACGGCTTAGTAATGGTTTGTCTGGGCTAAGGTTCACCAATGGCTCTGAACTGGGTTCACATCTAGGTAAAACATCCACCAAGGGCATTGACCCGTGTTTGTATGCGACAAAAACTCACAAATGCCATTGATCTGTGTATCTAGGTAAGAGGTCACCAGTGGCAGTGAACTGTGCTCATATCCAGGTGATAGGTCACCAATGGCATTGCATCAACGGGATAAGAGGGACCATATCATTGACATTGATTTCATTGTTATTATTGTAATTACATTAGATAAAAGGTCCACAGGACATTGTTCCTATACATACAGAATACACATATTTACACATGTACATGGTACTGGATCTTGTACCTTGCTCAAACATATGTCAACAGCTGGTTCCTTTAGCCTAACAGTGGCTTTGCCCTCCTCCACGAACCACGTGAAGAACTTCTCAATGTTGTCTTTGAGCTGCGAGAAAGCAAGGAGATCAGTTTGAGAACAAATATGCCGGTTACAACCACTCCATGTACACAACCCCACACTATCCCTTTCCCAGCAAGGATGACTCACTTAAACAAATAAAGAGAAACTACCTCTTGCCTAACCTAATTTGGAAAACCTGATCAGTGTAGTTATGAGGCTATCCTTTCTTAGAGATAGTCTTAGAGACAGTAGAGACACAACCAGTAATTAGAGATAGATAATTAGAGATAGTCTTAGGACAGTAGGGAGACACAACCAGTAAGTAGGCTATCCTTAGAGATAGACCACACAATAAACACGGATGACCGACCTTGTACTTGGACCCAGCCCGGTCTTTGGCTGTGCAGATGATCATGTACACATTGGCTACGCGTGTGGTCTTGTCCACATGCTTCCCAATAGAGAGGACAGCTCGTGCGCCCTTCCCTCGGCTTTTCATCCCAAACGATGGAAGCATTCGATTGACGACCTCGACATCGCACTGTAGCTTCATGGCACCGACACCAACAACCGGTATTAAGAGGCCAGCGAGATATCGATTAAGAGACCGACTTGTTGACGTTTTAATACATGATCACTTCCGCGCGACAGAGGTTGCAAAACAAGCCGCGCTACCACAACGCATTCATATGGGTGTAAACAACAGAGCCTCGCCGTTCGGACACCTTCACAAACACACACCTTCTCCAAGCTATATTACCGTCAACGCGTCGTTAAGGAAGAACGTCACGTTTCAATATCTCATGCGTTTAACTTCGATATGTTTAACTTCGTTTAACGTCGACATGTATGAAATAAACTCGACACACAAATAAGCCTGTTTACTTCTCCAGTAAAGCCGCCCGCCAGTGACGCGGTCCCGCGCGAGGGAAATGACATCAAAGTAGCGCTTGTTAACGCGTTACAGAAAAAAGCGGCGCACGTTAACGTGAACATTTCAGACATGAAAAAATGGCGGACTGCTGCTGCACCGCACTCATATTGTGGCGACGTGTCTAGAATCAAGCGCTCACTTATTTGAGCAAAAAACAACATTGATTTTTGCCATGAACTACTTTTTTGCGACACGTTTCTAATAATGATACTCAAGTAATCCGTAGTACACATATGCGAGTGTAATACACAAGTAATTGTGACATTATTACATTTTTGGAGTATGAATCGAAATAATACAGCCACGGTGCCGTAATACAATTTCACCTACAGCACCATCTAGCGGCTGATACAAGTATAGCTTTTTGTTGCATCCTGGAACCTGAACATTTAACAGCAGTATACGTCACCTTGAGGAATTAAAGTATTCAAATACTATTGGTATTAAGACACGCAAACGCATATGTTCAAACACACACACACACACACATAGGCACGCGCACAAACGCACACGCACACGCACACACACACGCACAATCATTTAGATTCTTTTACTGGGTTATTATTGTGTTTTTTTATTAGTAATTCTGCATCATGTCTTTATACACAATGTGAGCATTGTTAACAAGTATATATATATATATATATATATATATATATATATATATATTTGTATCTTACAGCATGGTTATCATTGAGTAGTAGAGCCTTTACAGTTGCCTTTAACATGCAGACGCCTCCCGTTTCATCTGACCTCAGTGAGTCTGAATGAAGGCCATCATAGTTCTGTGTGGTTGTGGAAGTACGTCAAGCACATTTACCACATCTTACAAGTTGCATGATATGGAAAATATTTAGCAAATGAATGAATGAAGTGGTATCGTGTGTGTGTGTATAGTCAAATGATGAAAAATGATGAAAATCTTGTATTAAAATGAAAACAACTGTACAATGTCATTTCAATTTGAAATTAAATTGTATGTGTAAACTCCTTTTTTCTCGACCCATCTTTCGAAACAGCATTTCTCCTGGCTAGACATACCCATGTTCATCATCATTTATAACATCTCTGTCATCCAAACAAATGAAGTGGGGGGGGGGGAGAATCATTGAGCTGAATCTCTTTGGTTTCAATCTGTCACATACCGCTCGACTGACAGTATCTTTGGTAACAACAGCATGCGCTCTGCAGTACTCTCCTTGAGTCATACGTATATCCTTCAATAGCACATTCACACAAAAACACACACATCTTACAATTATAATGGCACACAAGCTCAGCATTACTTTCAATTCGTGGACCGTGTAGTCAGAGAACCTTCCAACGCAGAACTGACACCCAGACAGAATGTCTCATCAAAGGCTGAGTATGCCTTGTTACATGTTACATGATAGGATGTTTTAATGCATTTTTGTACCATACGTGCACCAATAATAACTCCAACCTGGAGAAATCCGCATGGAAGAAACTTTATTGTGAATATTCAATGCTGCATTATTACAATATAAATATATGATACTTTCAGACTTTAATCCTACAAAAAAAACACATTTGTACATATTTTTCCCGCTGTCTAACAAATAGCAACCATCCCTAAACCCTCACTGTTCCCCAGGTTAAATGTATATCCCATCACGTATTATAATCATATTGACTATAATCACTGTTATCCATTACGGTTCCCTTCACAGGGAGGTCTCCACGCAGCAGGAGCCTCTGCGCACGTAGTAGCGCCGCAGGTCCCGGGCCTCCTCGCCGCCGCCGTCCTCCTGCCGGTGCACGATGAGCACGGGGAAGAAGCGCGCGTCCCTGTACGTGGGCGGGCTCTCGTTGAGCGGCAGCTGGCTGGAGTCCGAGCGGCAGCATTGGCGGTCGGCGCAGCAGCGGTCCGTCAGGTTGCTGCTGCGGCTCCTCCACAGCCCCACCGTGCGCCGAGAGCCGTACATGCGGCACAGGGAGAAGCGCGACGTGTCCAGCGAGAGGCGGGAGTGGAGCAGGCCTCCGCGGCACGAGAAGAGGGAGGAGCAGCTGGAGCTGGCGAGGGTCCGGTGGCGGCCGCCCGCCTCCCCCGCGGCGCTCTGCCAGCTGTGCCGGCTCTGCCGCTGGAAGCAACGCTCGCAGTCCTCGGCGCTCAGCAGGGCCCCGTAGCCCTGGGCGGAGGCGGGCTGGCGGCCGGCGTCCAGCAGTTGGCAGTTGTCGGACGGCGTGTTGTCATCGGCGACGACGGCGGTGGTGTCCGTCGTTCTGCGCGAAGCGTCGGGGTCCCCCGCTGCTGCCGCAGCCGCCGCCGCTACTGCCGCCGCCTCTGGGTCGAACAGCACCGCCTCGGAGTAGCTGGGGATGATCTGGTGGTTGGAGCGGATGTGCCACTCCAGCTCGGTGCTGTCGAAGGTGTCCACCCGGGGGATGCCACAGTTGGCGCCGACCCTGGCGGGCACATCCTCATCTGTTGGGGAGGGGCTGGCGTAGCTGTACTCCAGCCCAAACAGCTTCTCGATGCGGTAGTGTACGTATGCCGTGCGGTACTCGATGAGCACCCTCAGCGGCCATGACAGCATCAGGAGAGCGGCGAGCCAGAAGGCCACCCGGGAGGTGTACCAAGGCAGCCGCTCCGGGTCCAGGTAGGCGATCAGGTGCTCCTTGAAGTCCACGTTCTTCAGCTGCATGCCCTCCCGGGCCTCCATGTAATCGTCGATGCCCTCGATCTCCGAGAAGAAGCGGGAGCGCTGGTTAAGGTAGGAGTTCTCGGGCCCGGCGCCGGCGAAGCTGAAACACTTGGTGAAACGCAGGCGGGTGGCCGGGTGGTGCTCCAGGCCCCGCAGGTCACACGACACGTCCTTCATCCCGCAGCGGCTGTAGTCTAACTCCCCCTCGGCCACGTGCGTGTTGACCCGCTCGTGGTACACCTGCGTGGTGGTGTAGGCGTCGCCGTTGCGGTACCGCGTCACCTGCCTGGTGCGGCGCACAAAGTGGTAGCCGATGGCCTTCCACCAGACGCAGGGCCGCGCCTGCCGCATGCGCAGCACGCGCTCGTACACGCTGTCCACGTCCGCCTTGGAATGCAGGTCGCTGCAGGCGCGCCAGTGCCAGCACTCCAGCAGGTAGACGATGTAGAGCATGGAGAGGAAGGCCAGGGGGATGTAGATGTAGCCGTCGGCGCACGGGCTGTCGTGGTAGATCATGGAGTGTCCTCCTCCTCCTCCGATGCCCATGCCGGAGGCTCCCCCCCGCAGAGAGGTGGTGATGGGGGAGGCGAAGGAGGAGGTGAGCGCCGAGTTAAAGCTGATCTTGGTGACGCGGGCGAGCCGACACCAGGCCACGGCACCCAAGCAGCTGTACATGAGCAGGGAGAGCAGCAGGCAGCGCCAGTGGGACTCCCGGCAAACGCACGCACCCAGGGACTGCTTCACGGGATGCTGCTACAGAGAGACACAGAGAGACACAGAGAGAGAGAGAGAGAGAGAGAGAGAGAGAGAGAGAGAGAGAGAGAGAGAGAGAGAGAGAGAGAGAGAGAGAGAGAGAGAGAGGGGAAGGGGGAGCAGGTTAAGGTACAAAGACAGAGACAATAAAGCAATGAGCCCGGCCAGGTGGGGCATGTGTAATTACGGTGAAGGCCAGGCAGACGGGGCTCTGTATGAGGAATGAGGCACTTATGCTGATGACCAGCTGAAAAATATGTCAGTGATAACTTTGCAGTTATGCAATAAATTGCTGAGCTTTCAAATGTGTAATCAGACAGTAAATCAGGATGAAGAAAGGCCCACTTGAAGGAAATGAAACCAAGCTGTGCAAGTATTGTTCAATGCAATGTTTCCATCGATTTAATGCCTCTATGGCTATCTATAACATTAGAATGTTCTAATATTGCCGATTTGGAAATATGGAAATATTTAGCATTTTCCACAAATAGTATTTGGAGAAATATTCCAATTAATTATGGAATCAAATTTGTTGGACCATATTTTACTTTAAGCTATAGAGTCGATGAGAGATGATGTGTCTAGCATACAGACTGTGAGGCAGCAAAATCTGCTAAATCCTTTCATAAAAGCCATTTTTATGAAATGCCACATTGTTTTCAATGTTGCCACGACGACGCCATGATGCCCGTGGACACACCTTTCAGCGGGATCCACAGCCTCCAGGCCCATCAATAAAGACCCACATGCATAAAATTATGTGGTTAATGTGCTTCAAGCTAAGCAGCAGCAGCAGCAGCAGCAGCAGCGCATCAAATATCTTTCCTTTAGCAGAGACACATACCCAAAAGCTAATGTATGTGCTACGGCAAAACCCATTTCACTTCTCTGTTGTTTTTCTAATGATAAGTTATATATATAAGATAGATAGATAGATAGATGGATTGACGGTTTTCTGTATGCACCTTGAGCTAAACTAATTACATTCTATTGCCTGACATGTCTTGTCGGGCAATAGAAGCGTTCTGATTTTGATAGAAAAACTCAAGCTAGATAAGTCTGCAGGTTGTATTGTTTACATTTAAGATTAGATTAGATTAGATCCCAATTTATTGTCATTGCACAGCACAGTGCAGTACAGTACAGCGGAAAGAAGTTGGCTTCTACCCAGAGTGCAAATGTAACAGTGCATAGTAATATACAATGTTCAGTGGTTAAATGGGATGTAAAAACAGTATACTAGGTATAAGAAACTAGCGTCTATACAGTATAGTTATGTACAGAGATAGAGTGTCGTACACTATGGTAGCCCTACTGGCCAGAGGTAGAACTTATAGAGTAGGTATGAGATATGTGCAGATATAAGTATATATATAGTATATATATACAGATACAAGTATCAACAGGTAGTGAGCAGGGGTATGCAGTTATATTATCAGTTGTAGATATACATATATATATACAGGAGTGAGCAGTAGTATGCAGTATATTATCATTAATATACTATATATATATATACGGTCAGTACAGTAAAAATGTGGACATGGACACAAGGATATCAGCAATCGTACTTCGTGCAATACGCGGCGCAAAACACATCTTCCATAGTGAGGGAAATGCGGCTTTGGTCAAAGGCTGCGTGGCTTTGTGCGGTGACGGTGGAGAGGCCTGTGGTACAGGCTGATTCTGGTGTTTCACAGGAACCCAGGAGTTACGGTGACATCCAGCCCATGCTTTACTGCGCTGCACTGACACACAATGGGTGGCCCGGGTGTCTCTTCATGGCAGGTTTCTCTCGCCCTTTCTCTCGTTCATTTGGGCAAACAAAAATAGAATAAAAATGGGGAAACCCGTACGGTACTGTGCTTGGGTTGGTGTATTTAGATTTGAGGGGAACTATACCGTTGGAGGTTTTTCTTTGACTGTATTTTTGTTGCGCTTGAAGGTTTTTACTGACCAGGCGTGATTGGGTGAGAGTGGATGCTGACCCAGTTGTTGACATCATGTCAATTCACTGGTAAAAATAGACATGACTTTGGATGTCCTTCTCGGATAACCATTGTCTATATTTGGTTGTTGGTGGCTTTCTCCTTTGTTGCATACTGATAACTGCCTATGGGATAGGATATCAGCGTTCCATGGAGGGAGAAAAAAAGAAGACCCCATTGTAAAGCTGTAAATCTTTACTCTCTTACAAAGGAAGATGAATCAGAGTCAACTGTTCTCTTCCCAATCTTTGGCGGCTGTAATTCTATGGTTGGCTGCAGACACACATCTCTGCAGATGGAATCCTAGTAATTACTGCTTGACAGCAGTGTAGGTTTATGGGCCATGGACACACACACACACACACACACACACACACACACACACACACACACACACACACACACACACACACACACACACACACACACACACACACACACACACACACACGCACACACGCACACACACACACACATATAGGCACACATGCACACCCGCACACATGCACATGCACGCACACACACACACACATATAGGCACACATGCATGCTCGCACACATGCACACACACACACACACACACACACACACACACACACACACACACACCACACACGCACACACACACACACACACACACACACACACACAAACAGTGCACAAACACGAAAAAGGGCAGCACTTTCACTACACAATAACACTAAATCTTAAATTACAGTGTGAAAGTTAACTGCATACGCTTTGCATGCTGATCCATCCTGATGAAGTGGTGTGCTGTGACATTTCAACACATTTGAAAAAGTAGATGAAATGCTGCTATGTCGTTTAATAGCTGCAAAAACGATGGTCAGTGTCACATTTCAAAAACAGATCGATAAGTTATTGTACATCATGCATAATTTGGCATATGCCTCGCATGATATGCTACTGTCCAACATAACAAGATAAACATCACAATTGACATCCACCTCTGGCTCACAGTTACACTCCAGCCACCCTGTCTCCCCTCCCAAACCAAATGAAATAACAACAATATTAGTGTTTTGAGGTTTGTATTGTTTACCACCTTACCTCCTCTGGGACTTCAATATTAACCGGTGATTCCTCCACCTCCACCTCCGCTTCTTCTTCTTCTTCTTCTTCTTCATCTTCTTCATCATTCGGTCTTCTGGCCGCCGCCGTGCCTTCCGCAGTGGTCTCGGTGTCTTGATCGGGGGACAACATGCTGCGCTTCACTCATGGCAGTGAGTCCAGATCACTCGCGTTTGTTGGCCTGCTTCGGCTTGGACTTGTCCCTCCTCGCCGCCGCCGCCGCCGCCGCTGCTCCTACTCCTTCTTCTTCTTTTTTTTCTTCCTCTTTTTCTCCTTGCTCCCTTTTCCGCCCCGAAACACCTGGGCTCGAGCCAAGCTGCTGCATCACCGGGAACCGGGGATCCCGCGGTGGTCCCAACCGGGTGAACTGAGGGGGGCGGGGTCGTGGGATTTCGCCGCAGCAGAGGCAACACAAATTGACCATGACAGTATGAAGGGAAGGAAGCGATCAATACTAGATAGCGCGCTATCACGCTAGCCTACCTCCCGATTTTTTGGTTTGTTTGGGGGATATTCGGTCGATGGTTTAAAATACGACGCATGTTACATGTGGATGATGTGTGAGGCATGATGACGAGAGCTGTCCATTGTGCTGAAAGGGGCTCGGAGCTGAGGTAACGCGAGATGGTCCCACACCGAATGCGCGCGCGCGCGCGTGTGCGTGTGTGTGTTATGTGTGTGTGTGTGTGTGTGTGTGTGTGTGTGTGTGTGTGTGTGTGTGTGTGTGTGTGTGTGTGTGTGCGTAAGAAAATATTTTTTATTCTATCAAATATATTCTATATATGTGTGTATGTATGTAATGTATATATGTACAATATAACATAATATAATATTTTAGAATTAATATAATGTAGAACTGTACAATTATCACGTTAGGACTTTATCACACTTCCTGCTTCCGGAGCCGTGAGCAGTGTACTCTTTCTTCCGGTAGTTACCCCAGATACGGGACAAACTGTGGCCGCCTCCTCTCCTCTCTGTTATTGTAGTGTACCGGCTGCTCAACGTCTAAACAAAGACAGCCCTACCTCCGTTTACACCATTACCGAAAGACAAACTCCTCCGCAAGTCTTGTGTGAGGCTGATAAGGAGGATGAAGGTCCCTCGTTTCATGTTCTCAGGGGTAGCGCGTATGTCTGCAGTTTGCACTTTGACAAGGAGAGCATATACGTCTCGAAAGGTGGGCGGAATAGGCTAATAATGTCGGTATGTGTGTGATTAAAAGCACTGGTCCTGACCCCCACATACACTCCATCTCTCATCCGAATAGAGCCACATATTGTCGGGTATGTGTGTGATTTAAAGCACTGGTCCCAAAAGTAGGGCTGGGCGATACGGACCAAAACCCGGTATTTTTTGGCTGCGTCGCGATATACGAGATATATAGATATATATATCATATATCTCTATCTATAGGTATTTTATACAAATTCGGTTTTAACTCAATGCCACAAGTATGTCACAAGCACTTTTATTTTAAGACAACTCATATTCACAAGAACAGGCATTCCCTTTTAGAAAATATACAGCTGCACACTAAATATTAACACATAAATGAAAAGGTACATTGAAATCCATCAAATAAATCGCCTATATTATATACATAGGCATACCTCTGCTTTTACACAAAATCACCTTTGTTATTCAAGATTCAAGATGACTTTATTTATCCGGAGGGAAATTAAGGTGCAACAGTTGAGACAGGGGGAATAAATGCACACAAAGTATACTAATACCTAAAAACGAAATAACAACAAAATAAACTAGTATAAACAAAATATAACTAAATGAAATGTAAATGTATGTGTTATATGGCGATATATATCCAGATAGAGCCACAAGACAATGTCGGGGAATTGTATGATTCGGATTTAGACTTCTTCACTGTAGTGTTCATTCACTAGTTGAACCACATCGTCTGGACCGACTTTTGGAAGGTTATGCAGCGATGTTGTCCAGCAATAACTGTCCTCCATGGTGAATGCCAAGCTGAATGCATTAACCGGAACTTGGGATACACTGCTTCAGCGATTTTTAACGGGTACTTCCGGCGTTCTAATCTAACGTGATATAGGCCTAACAGGCCACACAAGATCTTGCATATTCCAGGTTGTGGTTGAAGGTGTAGTAGGTTGGCCCCTAAGGACAGCACTGCAGGGTCAGGAAGGGGTCCTACAAACACAAGTAACAGGAACCATTCATCAGTCAATTAAATCAGTAAAGCACCATCTGAAGGTTTTAATATTATGCCCATGTTCTAAAAAAAAAACTACACAATAAGTGATGAAATTAATAAAAATGATAAACATACCTGCATAGGCTCGATACAGCGTGGATTTGACACTGCTGCGTCCAGGAGCCTTAGGCTTCCGGACCACAAGTTCATCCATGGGTTCCGGACTTATCCCCTGGAATGACACAAAAATAAATGAGATGCTGTTGCAAGTGTCAGAGAATATCGGGATAATTCAACACGCAAGTCATATTGTACATCCTCTTCAGGGAACTGCTGCTTTGAGAAATAGAGGGAAACTCCATGCAAATGTATACACTTTAAGTGATGTGTTGGTCTTGCGAGTCTTAAATGCTAGAATCTTAAACATCTTTGAGTAGTCTATACAGTATGTATAGCTATATCTGAGGGATCCAGACAAAACATACCTGTGTCCTTGGTCGGTGCCATGACTGAATCTCACTGGTGCAGGCCAGTGGTGTTTGCACACTTTTCACCCCATGATGCTGTAGTGAGCCGTCTGGAATAGGAGTGCGACCACGTGATTACACAACACCTTTCCAGCAGCACACAAACAGGAGCATCCATTTAACTGCACGGGTGTAACTGCACGCAGCACAATCTAGAAATGGAGAACATGAAAAAAAATGAGAGAATCTGCAACAGCAGACATGGAGCAGGATATACACACACACATATATCTATATATATATCTATCTAGATATATATATCTAGATATATATACAGATATACATATATATATATATATCACATATATATATATCTATATATACATACATACACATATATATATATATATACACATATATATATATACACATATATAACACATCTATATATATATATATATATATATATACACACATCTATATATATATATATATATAGATATACACATATATATATAGATATATACACATAGATATATACATACATATACATACACACAGAACAATGGATACCGTTCTCTGTCTGTAGTTGAACTTATCTGACACCAACCTTGCGAGCTAGCAAGCTAGCGGTGACAACAGAATCTAAGCACTCTGTGGTATATATATATATATATATATTATATATATATATATATATATATATATATATATATATATATATATATATATATATATTATATATATATATACACAGAGAACGGTATCCATTATTCGGTGTGTGTATATATATATACATACACACACACACACCGAATGATGGATACCGTTCTGTCTATAGTTGAATTTATGACACACTGGTCATTTTCATTAAACCTTACGAGCTAGCAAGCTAGCGGTGACAACAGAATCTAAGCACTCTGTATATACATATAAATATATATACACAGAGAACGGTATCCATTATTCGGTGTATAATCGTGTGTATATATATAAATACACACCAGTATACACCGAATGGATACCGTTCTGTCTGTAGTTGAACTTATCTGACACACTGGTCATTTTCATTAAACCTTACAAGCTAGCAAGCTAGCGGTGACAAAACATAATCTAAGCACTTACCTCTATACTTGAAGATCAACTTCTCGTAAAATAACTTGTATCCTTTTTCCAGTTTAGACTCCTTCACTGTAGAGTGTTCATTCACTAGTCGAACCACATCGTCTTGACCGACTTTTGGAAGGTTGTGCAGCGATGTTGTCCAGCGATAACCGTCTGCCATGGTGAATGCCAAGCTGAATGCCTAAACCGGAACTAAAGATACACTGCTCCGGCGGGTTCTTCCGGCGTTCTAATCTACTGTGATAAAGGCCAATTTAAATTGATGAGAAGTCAACGCACTCGCGGTGCTTTTATTTTGAAGGTGGACTCGTGTGTGGCAGCAAAACATTCCGGGTAGAACTTGCACGTTGTGTACTCTTATTGCGAAGCAAGAAAACACGCATTTCCCTAGGTCAGCCTCTGTTTATGTATATTTCTGAAAAAATGCTATGTCTTAAACCTTGGTTAATGCTTCGTATACCATAACATAGAGTCGGGTTCCAAGCGTATCCAGCTAAACATGTGTTAAGTGTTAGCTAGCTACAATGAGTGTTCTTGCGACGCACAGTTGCTGATCCTGAAGTAAAACCTACGTATGCTTTTCATTAAAGGAGTTGTGGACGCTTCATCTAGTCTTTTAAAATGTATTTAATACATGAGGGGAATCGCAATACATTATTTTTGATGAACTATATGTGCTGTCACCGACGGTTGAACATAACATGTCTGTTCTGTGTTGTCGTTCATGGTCCCAGGTATTGGTTGATCTTGTATTCACCTATAGTATAAGAGATGTTGCGACGTCCCAAACCAAGTGACTCTGAGGCAGACCTCATCCGAGAACAGGAACGGTACCTGGTCTCGGGTACTCCGTCTACGGTTAAGGTGATCCGAAGACCAGACAAGAGGAGAGGAGGAGGAGGAGAAGGAGGAGCAGCAGGAGTCAACGAAGAGAATGGAGAAAGTCCGAGAGATGTTGTCACCATCGCAGGTTAATGACTCGTATCATTCTAGAGAGTAGTATGCATATGTTAATGTATAAGGTATAGTAGTAAGTCATTTTTGTATAGTTACGTTTACAATAACAATGTAAGTAAGGTATGAATACATGTGTGTTTTACACGCTGCAGATCTCCCCGATGAACTGCCTTCTCTTACTCCTGCGCCGTCAAAAAAGTCTTGCTTCAAAGCAACCCGAGTTCGCTTTGAAGACCAGGATGCGGAAGAGAGTCTCGACAAGCATGACACTCACATCAGTGCTGTGCTTTCTAGGATCGTTGTGAGTAATTATTGCACTGCATTGTTTGTTATTTGACATGCAAGAGTTTCATTTGTTTCACAAATGAACCAGACTGGGCCCAAAAAATACTTTTGGTTGCTACATCATACTTTTATTCTGGCTTTTTTTTTTTCTTTTTCTCTCCATAGGAGAGAGACACCAGCTCTGCCCCCATCTCTCTGCCAACATTCACTAATATCGCGTTTCCCAGAGTCCTGCGCCGCACGGAAACAGACAGCAAGGTGAGACCCTTTAACATGTAGAAGAAATGCAGGTCATGCATGCATCAATTCATAAAGTTGAACGTTATTGAAGTTGTTGTTGAAGAATTGATAAGATCGAATATTATAACTGCCCAAGGACTGTGTACTTTACATTGTGTAAGACCTCTGAGTAAATAATACCATCTCTCTCTCTCACTCTGAATCTGTGTTCAGGTCCTAGCGGCGGCATCAGCAGGTGGAAGGAAGAGTATATTTGCCCGTCAGATAGCAGCTGTGAAGCTCACGGAGGTCAATGCTCCATTACACTCTGAGGCAGTGTCCGAGGCCAGAGGGCCTAACTTCCCTGCTGAGACCAGTATGGATACAGACCTTTCTCCTGCATCTCAGGGTCGTAAGTAGGCTGGAAGTGTTTTTGTTGAGTAGTATGTCAGTCTTAATGTTCAATCCCACAACCTTTGCACATCTCTCTCTCTCTCTCTCTCTCTCTCTCTCTCTCTCTCTCTCTCTCTCTCTCTCTCTCTCTCTCTCTCTCTCTCTCTCTCTCTCTCTCTCTCTCTCTCTCTCTCTCTCTCTCTCTCTCTCTCTCTCTCTCTCCTCTCTCTCTCTCTCTCTCTCTCTCTCTCTCTCTCTCTCTCTCTCTCTCTCTCTCTCTCTCTCTCTCTCTCTCTCTCTCTCTCTCTCTCTCTCTCTCTCTCTCTCTCTCTCTCTCTCTCTCTCTCTCTCTCCCCCAGCTTTGAGGGAAGCTTCAGGCCCGAAGCTGCTGACGGGCCAGGGTTTGGGGGGTCCAGACACTTCAACGGAGACCCTGAGGATCCACCAGGAGAACCAAGCCAAGCTGCAGACCATGTCCCCAGCAGAGATACTGGAGGAGCAGAAGAAGCTGCTGGCTGAACTAGGTGGGTGCAGCATCTGCTATTGGGGCATTGTGGAGGGGGTGAAGCCTTGGTTTATGAATATAATATAGTCTATCTCAATAATAATAATAGTAGTAATAATAACAACAGTATTCATAAATCTGTGATCATTATTTGTAAGCTGTACCTGCAAGTATAGCCAATGTTTACTATCATTATTATTTGAATAATGTACAATATGTAATCCCATTAATAATGTAATAATAATGTAAAAATAATGTAATTATTAAACAATGGGTCACAAATACGTGGCAATAAATTTGTACGTGGCAAGAAGGAGGAAAATAAACACAACTAGTAAATTCCCATCCAAGTAAATTCCCAGGAAAATAAACACAACTAGTAAATTCCCATCCTTCATTGTTGTCAAAGACTTCCCAGTCCCGGTAAGACGTTCTGTCTGCTCTGCTGTACGTCTTCTTTCTGCTGGCTCTGCTGGGAGACATGTGTCTCTGAGTCTGCTGCCAGACTCCATCCACAACAATCTCCTTCAGCCTGTGGAGCGGCTACGTGTGACACATATTACTTCCGCCTTGCAGACCCCAGCCTGGTGGATTTTATCATGGCTCGAAAAGCCCCTAGTGACCCCGCTGATGGCTCCAGCCACCAACACGGCCAGCGCGACAGCAGCAGCGAAGGGGGAACAGCCCAGAGCTTTCCCTCCATGTCCGACGGTGTCCCAGTCTCCCCTGTAGGACCACAGCAGGTACCGCGGGAGTCGGAGATGGAGAGAGAGGTGGAGGGGGAGGAGATGGAAGAGCTGTCACCACCGCCTCCCATCACAGGTGCAGTGTATTCAATAATGAGCCTGGCTTCCATGTATGTCATTGTTCAGTGAAGCAATGTCGTTGAGTTGCATTCAAAGATGATTTAAAAAAAACAACCCATCTCTTGGATTCAAATGCCTAGTTGGATTGTTTGTGATGTTATGTCATTGTTATGAGTCGGTAATTGGAGTAAAAGTCAGCCTGAGAGAGAGATGGGGGAGAGGGTGGCTTGTGGGATGGGGGGGTTCTGCCAGGATTCCCCACCTCCTGCGCCTGACTCTTTACTCTTCTACTTCTTCTTCTTGTTCTTGTTAGTTCTTTAACTCCTCTTCCTCCTCGCTCCATCCTTCCTTCCGCTCGTCAGGCCTTCTGCAGGAGTACATGTTGCTCCTGTAACTGATCATTGATTTCACTCTCTCTGATTAACAGGGAGGCCTTCCAAAGCCAGTCGTAGCCACTCTTGGTAATTCGTTTAATGCCGACCCTGCAAAGAAAACGCAGCCTGTTAAAGACATCACTAATAGATTACACGTACTACGCTCAAAAGCGCAGTCAATACAACTTTTACTTTTAGGATTTGTGGAATGATAGCCACATTAATGAGCATGTCGCACACCTGCAGCATCTTTTACATGTGAGATAGATTACCATGAAGGTAATCTGCTTATTTCCTTCATGGTCATTTTAAGTAATGTCATTCTTATGGTTTTTTTGGCAGTAGCACATTACAAACTTTTCTATTTTGACTCGAGACAACCTTCTTCCATGTGCAGAGCGGGAGCTCCCATTCAAGCCCGAGAAGCAGTGGGTCCACATGGGCAAGCTGGAGCCTGACAAGCTGGAGTGGACCAGAGACCTGCCCGGTCCCAGGAGGAAGGGAACCAAGAAGGTAGGACGTGGATGGTGATGATCTCCATCAGGAGTGAGAGATCATGAGTCTCCGTCAATGGCATGTCCGTCGATCTGTTTACACTTGAAATGTCCTCCAGGCTGACTGCGATCTCGAGCATGGAAGCTTCTTTGGGAAAAACATATATATATATATGTATATATATATACATATATATAATATGTTTTTTTCCTTTATATATGATCGTTTTACACCTTTTAGATAATGGAATTCATTCTTTCTTTATATTATGCTAAGACATTTGTTTATTTGTTTATTTCTGCTCAAGAAGCACAATTTAAGTTGAGGACATTTGAATAAAGATGATTAATCCTATAAAATTATATATATATATATATTTTTTTTTTTGGGGGGGGGGGGGAAATGTTGATCACCGAATCAGATACATGCTCCATCTTCCAACTTCACGTTTTTTCCCACATTCTCTGATAGGCCATGCAGGCTCGCTTTGACTTCACCGGCTCCCTGATCCCACCCAATCAGGACCTGCCCACCCACCTGGGTCTGCACCACCATGGAGAGGAGCCAGAGGTTTGGTGTCCTTCCTGTCTTGTTGATGAGAAATGATTCCTTGTAGACACAAAAAAGTATTTGGTTTTATGGAGCATGATCGTGGTAAGAAACACCGGATTTACAAAGCATCTTCAGAGTAGCAATGGGTGTACATGATTCTTCTTGCATAGCTGCTTCCCAAGCAGCTATGACCCGGGTTTGATTCCCGGCCAATGCATGGATCACCTTTGGGTGGCAGTAACGCTGTCTGTTGGGACTTGGCTTGGGAACCGGAGGGTCGCCGGTTCAAGTCCCCTAAATGGAGTGAGATCTGGTATTTGGAAAAAGGGGCCAGTTTGCCTCCTTGGCACTGCCAAGGTGCCTGCCCTTGAGCAAGGCACCAGACCCCTACACTGCTCCCCAGGCGCTGTATATACAATAGCTGCCCACTGCTCCTAATACTAGGATAGGTTAAATGCAGAGAAACTAATTTCACTATTTGTATATAAACACACAGATTTTAGATTTTAAATGATTTAGTTCTGTAAACAAAGATATCGAGAGTGTGGGTCTTTCTACAGTTATATATTTGCCAGGTTCCTCTACAATACACTGTGGGGGGGGGGGGGGTATCGGACATGTCTGTTAAGATGGAGGCAACAAAACGTGTCTTCACGATAATCAAGTCAAGGGATTGACATGGCTGCAGTATCAGACTAACTAACACAACGCCTTTCAATTGGAGAGGAAGCAAGCTACCTCTAGGTGCAAGGAGCATTTATACAAATAACTTTTTAAATTAAGTAGTAAAAAAAAGTTTATCATTTGTGTGAAGATTATGATGATGATTATGATTATTATACATTTTTCTAAGACCCTTATGCAGCTACAAGTGTAATGTCCAAGCCCAAGCTGTGATCTCAGCAGTTATGAATCGAATCCATTGAGTGAAACTCTGGCCCGTGAGCAAAACATGCGACTGCCAAAATAGGAGTGCATGCTGATCGGTGCTAGCACACACAACAAAAAAAACGCTCCATCGTTCAGTTTGCATTTGGCACGCGATCAGAAAAAGGAGCCCCTCGATCCCCCCCCCCCTCCCTACTCCCCACCCCCTCCCCCGCAGCCTCCTGTGCTGACGGAGGGGATTTGTGTCTCTCTCTCGCTCTCGCTCTCTCTCTGCAGTTGGCCGGTTATTCTCTCCAGGAGCTCTTCCACCTGTCCCGGAGCCAGGTCATCGCACAGAGGTGTCTGTCTCTCAACACCCTGGCCAGCATCCTTGCCAAGGTGCCAGTACATTTCCGTTAACCCAGCGGCGACCCTCCGCCTGTCGCACCCAAAACCCCCGGACATAAAAACAAATCTCATCCCCAATCTTTCCCTCACAGGCGCGTGCCGGAGAGTACGCACGCGTGTTGAGAGGAAGCGTGACGACCACGTTGCTGGACGCCGGCCTCCTCTTCCTGTTGCGTTTCTCGGTGGACGACAACGTGGAGGGCGTGATGTCGGCCGGTGTGCACGCGCTCAGAGCCCTCCTGGTCTCTGACCAAGACGAGGTGAGGGGGAGAGTTTGTGTGACGTCTTCTTCGCTGCACTGCCATGTGCAAGGATCAGTTGTATCTAGATCACCACTGTCTATGTGATCGACACGATATTGACGTACTGGATGGTGTATCTCCTTAAGGCTTATATCCTTTTGTGGTAATATACTATTTGTATTCAGAGGAAGTCAAGATACAAGATATTTATTTGCAATTTGTAACAAGTACTGCTTGCTCCCCATTCCTTCCCGCAGTAAACATCTCAAAAAACAATTCCATACAAATAATATATACAATAAAAATAAAAATGGACAGCAAAGTGACTGATGGATGGTATAAACATCTGTTGAAATGTGCAAAAAAAAAGATTTAAAGCATTTAAAGTGCAGTAGTGCAGCAGCATCATGAATACATGATGCAGTAGTGCAGTACAGTGCAGATCATAGCAGGTCATACAGTTCTTAATGGGTGAAATGCATTACTAATAATCTTTTGTCAGATTTTCATTATTATTATAACATATACATGATTATTATTAAATGTTACATTATGCTTCTGAATGTTCACTGTAAAATCATCAATATTGAGGAAAAAGGAATGGAAAGTTATAACCACCAAAGTAAGGTGATAAAAATGAAGCCAGATCCAGACACTCAGGGACTCTTGCAATTTAAAAAGTCTTTAATAGGCTGTTGGATGAAAGAATCAGTCCACCACTGTGAGGCCTTGGATACATCACCCAGAATATGTAGTGTATGTATGTAAAAGTATGTAGCGATGAATCGCGCGTCATCAGTGCAGACAGCCCTGGCTGTTGTGTGTGTGTGTGTGTGTGTGTGTGTGTGATTGACCCCGCAGTCTGTCTTCCCCCAAAGGAGTTCATGGACTGCAGCTTCTCCTGGCTGCGTGGCCTGGCCTCCTTCCCACTGGTGCCCTGTGCCACAGAGGAGGATGAGGATGAGGAAGATGACCAAGGGCTGCCGGAGAACATGAAGCTGACGGACCAGGAGAAGGAGGAGCGGAGGAACGACCATGATGTCGCTCGGCAGGACGTCGTGAAGGTAGTAACTAGCGAGTATGAATGTGCACACTCCCAGATTCCAATAAATATGTGTGTGTGTGTGTGTGTGTGTATATATATATATATATATATATATATATATATATATATATATTTAGTGTATTTCAATAATTGATAAACCATCACTTACTACGTTGAAATTGTTGTTGAAATGTTGATGTTCAATTTATTTGTTTTTACTGACACTGTGATTTAAAGAGAGTGTCTCCATTATTCCTTTAGTGTTCTTGTGTCTTGGCAGCAGTTCATCCAACCGCTCACGGTCCTCGTGTCGTGTTCCTCCTCCTCCCCTCCTCCTCCTCCTCCTCCTCCTCCTCCTCCTCCTCCTCCTCGTTTCAGGGCCTGCTGAGGATGAAGCTGCTGGCCAGGCTGCGGTACATTGTGGAGGTGGTGCGCCCTGCTCCGCGGGTGGTCCAAGACCTCCTGGCGGTCCTAACACGAATCGCTAGACACTCCTCCCAGGCTGCCACACAGGTAGATAACACAGCCTGTAACACATTAACACAAAGGCAGTTCTTTCTTGTTCTACTACGATTCTCGATCCACCAATGCATTGTTGATGTTGGTAACGAGCAGGTCAGGGTTTCAGGTATTCTGTTGACATTGGGGGATTAGGGACATTGTTTCTGACACTTTTGTCAATCCCTGCCAGGTGCTGGACTGTCCTCGTCTCATGGAGGTGGTGATGTCTGAGTTCCTGCCCACTTCCTGGGCCGCTCCGTCTCTGCCCCCGCCCCCGTCTGTGTACGGTCTCCCATTGGCCGCAGCCATGAAGCTCCTCAGGGTATTGGCTACCTCGGGAAGGCACGCCTGCGCCAGGCTGGTAAATATTGCTGCAGTATGAGAACCTGGCCTTGCCCATCAACAACACTTTATTGCAAATGTCCGATAGTAGTAAAAATGTAATACTGTGAAATGCTTTATCGCCCACTGCTGTGGTGTACAATAAGGAATCGGTCAGCATTGATGGATTCATATTTACTTTCCTCGTTATATGGCTGAGTAAGCTGGCCTTCACAGTTTACAATTTGGTTTTATACATATTTTATGACTTTGTTTGTTTGTGTGTGTGTGTGTGTTCTTTAAATAAAAAAGTACAATCTGGGAGGTATAATTAGAAATGGATGAAAAAAAACAGGAAATATTGCACATGGCTGATCGGACTGAATGTTTTACAACGGTGTTAAACAACTTAAGAACCACTCAATCAGCATCTTGTATCTGTTTTTGATGTCTTGTTTTTGATGTCTTGTTCTTTGTTCTTTGTTCTTTCGTCTTCTCCTCCTCCTCCTCCTCCTCCCTCTTCTCAGCTGAACTCTCTGGGAGTGCGGGAGCGTCTCTCCCGCCTGCTGAGCCAAGAGCCAAGTGAGCTGCTGCTGGAGCCGGTCCAGGCGCTGCGGGTCTCCACCGAGGCCTACCGACTGTGGGCCGTGGCAGCCAGCTACGGGCAGGCCTGTGACACATACATGTAAATATCAAAATACCAAAATAAAAGCGCCAAAAGTGTCAATACTGTCAATACTCACACTGATGCATACATGAGGGCGAAAAAATGAACTCTTAAGATAATTATGGGAAATCTTTTCATGATATCTGAATCTGAATCTGATATCGTTAGATATCGCAAAAATGCTTATTAATGCAAAATAGCATTCCAAACAGTCTGTCTGAAGGTATTGATTACAGACTAAAACATTTTTTGTTTCTCACTGACGTTTCAATATCTTCTCATTGTAATTCTGACTATAAAACTGGGTATCACGATCAGTTGATATGTTCATTTCATGAAGATACAATTCTAATTCAAAAGAACATAAATGATAATATTGAATTGTTGCATGTAGCATACAAGTGAGAGTAAGATTTCTCTCTGTAAAGACTCTCCACTCTCCAGAAGCTCCAATTGGGTAGTTCTGGCTATCGCGGTCATTGAGTGTTTTGGGTTATTATAAGAGCTGGCGGGCTGCCTAAAACATACTCAATATTATATAATATTATATAATGACATATATATATATATATATATATATGATGTTTTTTTCCATTTTCCAAATTGGGAAGGCGTTATTCCTATGCCTATTCAGTGTTTTTACTGCCATGAGACTAAAAGTACGACTGGCGTTATGTAATCTGTTGTGGCGTGTATGTTAGGAATAAACCTTCCGTCCCGTTAGTGGAACATAACGTGGGACAGGGTCGCTGACGCAGCTGAGGTTTTTGAACCACCACCACCACCACCGCAAGAACATACGGAATTCTACTGCAATGCGTTGAGCATATCAGGGTTTTTTGCGTTGTCAAGGAAAGGCGCGGTCGTTAGTTCCGCCGTTGTCGTTAAAGTTGGATTTGGAGCGCAGATATTTGGCACTGTTAAAAAGGCAGAGGTGTCACGTTGTTGCAAAAATGAGGCGCACCCGTAACGTAACGCACCCGTAGCCCGTAACGTAACGCACCCGTAACGTAACGCACCCATGGGATGTCATTGACCCCATCAGGATCAAGTATTCAACAACACTGTGGTTGTTTTTATCTTATCTTATTTTTATAACTGCTGTCTGTCGTCGGGTATTGCACATAAGATTTTCACTCACTGCTTTATACTTGTGTAAAATGTGAAGTGACACTTGACTTGGTTTGGTTGGTTATACGTCACAGCCATTCAAAATATTCAGGAGGCAGAGACATTTCAAGACAAAAGTTCACTTTTGAATGCCATCGACACCATTCTTTATTTAAAGCCACTACATACCCATTGAATAACCTGTCTCAAAATCATTCCTTGCCCATTCATACACACAGACTAACTCACTGTTGGGCTCCATCCCCAGAGACCTGTATTCAGTCTTGGTGCAGGCACTGCAGTCTGTGAACCGGGCCGTGGACCCTTCAGACCCCCTCTTGGCCTTCCAGCTGCAGAGGGTGCTGGCCCTGCTCTCCCTGCTCACCCAGGTCACACACACGGCAGGATGCCACCAGGAGATGCGGACCACCATGCTCAAGTAAGGGTGCTGCTGGTTTCGGATGGGGGGGGGGGGGTTGGTGAACATGGTTACAGTGGTTCACATTTGTATTGTGATGACTGTAAGCAGGATGCCTGATGCTGCACCTGCCCCTTAATGACTAAATGTAAGTGTATTGGGATATAAGCGTCTACTACTAGAAGTACTTAGGGCTCGGGTAAGGTGTTAGTAGTGTGAGATAGTTATTTTATTTTATGAGATATTATTTATACCTCGCCAGCAGAGCAAGCATTCAAATAACACTAGTAATGCAGTGTTTCAAAAGCATGTAGACAATTGTAGACAATGTTTTAACATACAGTATGTATTTCTCCTGTTCATCTGAGAAGTACATATTCTAATCTATTTGATACGTATATTATATAATAATATAGCGATGCCTTTTCTCCTTCCAGTTCTCCGGGTGCCGAGTGTCCCCCGCCTCCCCCAGTGTCCTGGGGCCACGTGGCCGGGCTGCAGGCCTCCCTGGTGGGGCAGCTGAAGGGCCTGGTGAAGGGCCTGGACCAGCCAGGAGCGAGGAGGGCGAGCAGCCTGACTCTTATCCCAGCGTACCTGCTCTACCTGGGGGCCTACTACCATCAGCTCTCCACGCAGGTACCACACTCGCAAACCGGCCTTGTTGCCGATTCATCTGTGAGCTTGTCTTGAGCCCCCCCCCCCCCCCCCTATAGACCACCCAAGTCTGATGTCATTTGTCTGGCCAAATAAGGGTTTCCTGATCCACCGGTCTATTGCCTGGAACTACGCCAAAAGCTCTAAAACAATACATAACATTTAAAAAGACGATAACTTATAATGACTTCACCATGTGTTGAATAAAGTGTCTTGGCAATACATACTTAAATGGGGAGATTATTTATCCACAGGCAGTGCGCATACTGAACTGCTAGGAGTATAGTACATAGTATAGTATATAGTGTTAACTTGTAGGAAATTCATACTGCAGGAGGGAATGGGGAGTAAGCATTCCATTGTACCATTGTTGCATATGGCAAATCCAAATCTTGAATATTGAAAGGTTATTAAGTAGCAGAAAACCAATACTCCATTCATTTTTCGAGTTTTGTCTTGCATCACTCCAATCCATCAATCTAATCTCTCTCTCTGTCTGTCTGTCTGTCTGTCTGTCTGTCTGACTGAAGGACTGTTTTAAGCCAGTGGACACGCTACAAGAACTAGAGGTGCTGACATCAGCAGTGCTGCAGCCCCTGATGTCCCACAGTGCCGTTCAGCAGATCATTACAAACCTCAAGTGAGTCTCATTTCCACTTTATTGCCGCACCCTGCTGTTGTTATGTTCTTATTGTGGCATGCCTAAACTTGCCATAGGGGGCGACACAGTGTGAAGGCTAGTTTGTTCAGCTCCAAGTCGAACATTCTGGATTTGATCCTCAATGACCTGCAGCCTTGTCTAACCCCTTACCCACTCCTTGATGACATCTGCTATTTGCTATGTGACTCAATATTTATTACTTGAAGATCCAGCATGTGCAAGGTATCCTGTACCTGTATCAAAATATCTCAGACGAGCCAACAAACAAACTGTATTTCCCTTCTGCTTTTCCCCAGGTCTTGCTCAGCCGTGTGTAACCCCCAGTGTCGCGAGCCCGGTCCAGAGACCACTCCTAGTCTGCCTGGATTGGCCCTCGCAGGATGGAAGGACTGCCCGGGATTAGCTGTCCCCTCATCTCCCTTCCCTCTTCTGACAGCACTTTGCGTCCTCCTGGACTCCCTCACTGGCATCCACAAAGGCCTCTGCCGCAAGGTACCAATATCTCAATATCTAGCCTTTTCACACTGAAAACTCAGACGTATTGCTGCCCCCTTGTGGCGACAACGAGAGCTGCTGACGAAGAGTTGTTCCTTAATCCGCTGCTTGCATTGTTATCTCTGCCACCCTCTACAGTTCAGCGGTCTCCTTGTCTCGGAGCATGTGATTGGCTATCTTGGTAGCTGCATCCAGGCCACGCCCACACTGTCTCACGCCAGCGCGTGGGTCCTACGCCACGAGCACCACCTGCTCTACCTGCTGCTCAGACTGGCACACAAAGTGGTGAGCACCAACCCTACTCTGTCACAATGATAATATTACTTTTGATAATATTAATAGTAACAATAAGGATGTGTTAGTGGTGAGCCTCGAGCTAAAGCACTAACCTCACACTGCCACAATATTATTTATAATAATAATGATGATAGTATAGGGTTATGGTTAGCGGTGAGCCCAATCTAAAGCACTTTACACTTACAAAATTTGAAAAAAAAATAAAAAAATAGTAGTAATGATTATAGTTATGAATATTATGATATGAATGGAAAATCATCATTCTTTTCGTTATTCGTTATTCATGTCTGAATAAACTGCAAACCACTGTCTAAAACTTGGACTGTGTGGAGGAATAGCCTGATGACTGTACTTTGTTCTATAATATAATCCCCGCCTTTACTGATTGTGTTCCTAGCTGATGCACATAGTGCATGGTCTTGTGGTTACACACTCCCTGCTTGCAGTGAATTGCCTTACAATTCACTATTGTCGTTCCTTTCCCACGCACCGATCCCCTTACCATATTGTGGTATGCCCTCTTGGCCAGGTCACCCTTTGCAGAAGAGATTCAGTTCAATGTGCTTAACTGAATGTGCTCTCCGTGCACAAACAAACCTCATAATTGCTGGCTCCTGGGTCCACGCTATCTCTTTCGCTTCTGCTCAGTCCTTATAATTCCTCTGCCGACTGCAGACCGCCACTAGTGTTGTGGTTCTGGTCATGCAACTGAGGTAGACAAACGACTAGACTTGGGGATGAAATTGTAATAATTGTAAGTCTGTTTTCTTCGTTAATGTAATTTAATACTGACGCCGGTCTTCAATTGCTTAAGTGTTCCACTGTCTCGTTGTGTTCCCTTGTGTAATACTTGTCTCCCTCTCTCTCTCTGTGTATCTGTCTCTGTCTCTCCATCTCTGTCTGTTATGCCACCTCTCTCTCTGTCTACTCTCTCTTTCTCTCCCTCCCCTCCTCCTCTTCCTCCTTATCTTTCCCAGGCTCCTAAGGATCCAGACGTGGCCAAGCATGCGTCTCTCTTCCACCAGGTGGCGCTGGCGCTGCTTCCCTGGCTGCTCCCGGGCAGCGAGCACCTGGCTCACGACCTCCTGAGCACCGTGGTCTTCAGCAAGGACTTCATCCCGTGAGTGGATTTTTTCAGGGTCTGAAAAGTTACGCCTGCCACCAGCCATCCAATGGCAGATAGATTTGATCATTTGGTAGATACAACAAAAAAAGATTATTAGAGGGTTATGGTTAGCGGTGAGCCCAATCTAAAGCACTTTACACTTTTTTTTTTACACTCTGGCAAAAATTCAAAACGCTACTTTCACTTCATCATTTTGGGTTTGATTGATGATGACAGGACATGATTTTTGGTTTAGTTTATTGTTTATTGTCAGTGACCCTGCACAATTCACAATTGCACCACAATAAGCTTCCTGCTAGTTTTCATTGGGGGTCCCTGGGCAGAAATGCAATAATATCAAATAAAAATACAATATGATAAAATGCACCATAGTAACACTGTTTCTATAGTTATCAGTTTGTATCACACTTAAAACCCACCCCACTCCCTCTTAAAATAACAAGCCAATCAACACAAAGGTGGCTTGAGACATGTTCTTAAGCCACACCTTCATTAGGGATATATTAAACTTATAAGAGACGTGGACTCTCTGATTTATGTGTGGGGATTAGTTCCACAGTTTGTATTGCTTTGATGGGGTCTGGGCCGATGACGAGCGCTGGGATGTCGTCGGGGAACTCCCCTTCCTCTTTGGTTTGTCGTGGTGTTAATGAGCACTGCTGTCGAGGAAATAATTACAAAAGCAATCATAAAAAGAACCAACCCTGCGGTACCATCAAGCACACGGTAGAATCTTAAGTCGATTATGTCGTTTCCTGTAATATAGGCTGCCAAATGCTCCGTCACCCTGGGTTGGAAGGGGCTAATTCTTGATGAAAGGGGATCCGCGTCGGGACCATTAGCAGATTCCGGCATTTGTGACTCAACTGAATAACTAATTGGACATTTTTTGCCAATCGTTGCTGACGTGTGGAAATGATCAGAGGGTACAAAACAACAAAACAAAAAAACAACTCTAGGGAAATCATCGGGCACGTCCCCGGGCCGACGGGTAACCTGCCGACGAGTCCCTGGTGCTGAGGATGATGTGCTTGACGTCGCCCGTCGTCTTTGTTCATACGTCCCTGTCTTCATTCATTGTGTGAACACGAACGACACTGTCCTCAAGTTTTGACCAGGGGCCTTGAAGCAACTCTGTCGTCATGCTCTGGGTTGCCCTCTCATTATTGCTGGCAGCAAAATATTATCTCTGCTCAGACACAGCAGTAATAATAGGGGGGGGGGGGGGGGGGGGGGGTAGTCACGATTTCATTCCACTCCCGATTACGATTTACCCATTCGAGATTTCTTCCTTGATCATAAAGGGAGTTTTTTTATTGCCCTTTGGAGGGAGGGGGGGGGGGGGTCATCAATATATGACCTGTGAAGCCCTTTAGAACTTGAACTGTGATTAAGGGGTTTTCAAATCTAATTTTACCTGACGATTCAAAATCCATTCGCGATTCACCACATCAGTAATTACAGGGTCTACGGTGTGGCAAATGATGGCATGAAAGTAGAGTATCGTGTCTATAGGATTGTTGTTTTTTTTAAATTATATTTGAAAAAGTGATATCAACTGAACAATAATTCTAGGTTTAGGTGTTCTTCCGTTGACAGAGGCCTCATGTTGTGTTTGTGTTAACAGTTTGAAACAGACTTCAGGAAATTTGCAAAGCCTTGAGGTCAGGTTTCAACGCTTTCAGGTCGCTTCAGATGTAATGAATTAGTAGCCACCAAGTGGAATATGTGGCTCAGTGAAACCTGTATTCACTTTAATTGTTTAGAAGATTGCCCTTAAACTGTTCCCATATTTACTATTTACTACCTCTAACACAACCAAACCAGAATGACTTTGCATTTGATTTTCCACCGAATTCCGCTATTTTTTTTTTATTAGCGTACAAGACAAAAAACCTGGGAACTACTAAATAATATATTAAGACTTGAAAACTCTTTGTCGACTACTTGTACACTAATCAAAAGCACTGCGTGGTCGCACAGCAGGACAGTCCTGCTGCTGCCCTGCCGTCAGACAGCATTAACATTTTTGTTAGATTTATCCTGTACTTCAAATTGAAAGCGACTAGAGTGCACATGCCTGTGCTCTTCCAGGGAAGGCCACAGCGGAGGACCCGAGGCCTTTGAGCTGGCCGAGCTGAAGCTCCACGGCGGGGAGCAGAGCCCGCTCGGGGCCCCCCACCTCCAGGCGGTCGGCCCTCTCCTCCGCGAGGCCTGTGTCCAGCTGCCCTCGCTCCGGGGCTGCTTCCTCGCCCACCTGACTCACCTGGAGCCCGGCGTCCGCGACTCCAGGGACGCCCACCTTGGCCGCAACCCCTGGATGCGCTCTCAGCTGCTCCCGGAGCTCGGTGCCGGCCCCGCCCTGCCCGCCGATTGGCCCTTCCTGCCGCTGGTCAGCCTGTACGAGCGGATGGGCTTGTCAGACGGGGGCGGGCTCCAGGTGGAGGAGCTGCCACACGGGGCCCTGCAGGCGGTCAGCCACTGTCTCCAGTGGCTGCTGCTGCTGGAGGTGTGGAGGGAGGAGGCGCTGAAGGTATGCGGCCCGGATGAACCGTGCACCGACACCAGAAACTCTGACCAAACTCTGACCAACTCTGACTTCTCTCCCTACCCCGTGTGAGTCTCCAACCGAAAGCTTGGCTTTTGACGATGTTACTTCTGTTCTCAGGCGGTGCTCCCTGTGGCCAAGTTGGCCCGCCTGTCCTGTGTGTTCCTGAGCTCCAGCGACCTGTTCCTGGAGCGGCCGGTCCAGAGGCTGCTCTGGGCCCTGTTCAGCCTGCTCACCAGGTACTTCAGACATCCGTTAGCATTCGCTGGTCCCCTGGGGGGTTGAATTATAAACTTAAACTGAATAGCTTGAACACGTGTCGTGTTAATAACATGACGTTCCTACCACCACCACCACCACCACCACTCCTGCTACCAGGCCCGGCAGACTGGACTCCATAGATCTGAACCAGCCTCCCCCAGGTCTGGCCTCCTTCCAGGACCTGTTTACGGCGCTGCTGTCCCAGTACGAGGCCGTGTCCTTCGGTGACCCCCTGTTCGGCTGCTGGGTGCTGCTGCCCCTGCAGAGGCACTACAGCACCGCCATGAGGCTGGCCGTGTTCGGGGAGCACGTGGGCATGCTTCGGTCCCTGGGCGTCACTCCAGGCCAGGTATGGGTTGGATAATGGATAATGGATGATGGATAGTGGATGGATGAAGCCGAAACCCCAGATTTCGCTACCTATATTCGGTACAACGAGTATAAAACAAGTCATACTACGGAGGCCCTCGTCTTTTTTTTTATACTGAGGAAGAAATGCAGAGTTAAGTCTGTTTTTACGGTCTTAACTCTGTATAGTAACCCAAACCCAGGTTGTGGTATTTTAAGTGGTATTACACATTTCCTAACAATACTTAGCCCTACCTACAGAACGGGCTTTAACGGTTGAAAGTCCCAACTCACATGATCGCACTCTCTCTCTCTTTATCTTTTTTTATCTTTTATCTCTATTCATACTTTTTACTTTTTACTTGGCATTTACTTGTGGTTTTTGAGACGCTTTTTCGGCAACATTAAGGACTGCCCACTCAACCGTCACGTACTCCGTGTAAGCAGAAGTAGTACTCTGTGTAAGCAGAAGTAGTACTCTGTGTAAGCAGAAGTAGTACTCCGACATTATTAATAAACATCGTTAACAGGCAATGACACTATTACAACACCAACATCGGCGAAATACTAAACGGGCAGTAATAATTACGAAGAAGAAGAACAGGCGGAATGGACTTTGGAGACACGCTGCCTCATCACCACTTGGGCTGAAGTTCCTTGCAAACTTGGTGATTCGTATCACAACCGCACGATTTATGAATGATTATGAATTTAACAAAATTATCATTGCAAGCGGAAATTATGTACGTTTTGATTTTGCCTATAGAGTCAGTGGGGAAGTGAGATTGGTCTCTCAAGTGGTCTCATCGGACCACATTCTTAATGCCAAGTGCGAACGCATTTACTTAACGCCGTCCACTTGCGATCAGATATCTCAAACCCCACGTGAACCACATGTTAATGGCAAGTGTAAACAGGGCCTTCCTCTCTCTCCCCCCCCCCCAGCTGCCCATCCCTCTGGAGCGCTTCACGTCCCCACCCGAGGCCTCCCTCCCCCTGCTTTGCCTCTACTTCCGCTGCCTGGTGACCGGAGGGCTGCGGCAGCGCTGGTGTCCCGTGCTGTACGTGGTGGCCATCGCCCACCTCAACGCCTTCATCTTCTCCCAGGGACCCGCCGAGCAGGTACACCACCTCCACCTCCACCCACCCATCATCCACCCTCATCCATGTTCCATGTACCAGACACGTCAGCGAATGTTGACAAAACTGCCCTGAGCAGCCTCCCTTCCCTTGTCATGAAAGATAGACTTTATCTAGGTCTTTGGTGCCTGATTTAGATCACCAGGTTGATCCTATATCTCATCTTACCTCTCCAGGAGGTGAAAGCAACCCGACGCAGCATGCTGAGGAAGATCTACTACCTGAGCGACGAGGTATCCTTCCATCCTCCTCCTCATTACCAGCACTGTGCATACAGACCTAACATACAGATAGAAACACATGGCATTCAGTCACGCAACGCCTAACAATTTCAATTAGAAAAAAATAATAAATAAGGTAGATAAGGTATCGGAAATGCTAATCTGACCCACACACACGGGTCCTCACCGGCGGCACCTCATTACCCTGTCCCCTGCTCTCCTCACACACACCTCTTCCTCTCCTTCTCCGCCTCGTCCAGGTGTTGAAGGACCACCTACTGCTGTTCCGCGGGCCCCGGCAGCAGCACTGTGAGCTGGGCTTCGACACGTACGAACAGCTGCCGCCGATCAGGGCCAAGCACTTGGAGAGTGTCCTGGGAACCCGCGGCGGCGGCGGCGGCCAGGAGGGGAAGAGCACGCACACACGGCAGACACAGATGGGGGACGAAGAGACGTCCGGAGAAGCCGGGCGTCACGACACCCAGTGACGGCAGACGAGACAAAAGTACAAGGGATTGGCAGACGTAAGACAGAAGGAAGATAAGAAGTGTTTGGCTTGTCAAGAGGAGAGTCAAGAGGATACGGTGGAGTTAAACTCCTAGGCTATCCCATCTCCTCTTTGTAATATGTGGCCCTTCAGGCCCTACAAAGAACATGATTAGAACATTGTTGGTGGTTGGATTTTTGCCACGGAGGACAATGTGGGGAAAGGGAAAGAAGAGTGAAAACAAGATTGAAGTTTGAAATTGAACTTTTCATACAATCATTGGAGACTTTGGCCACATGGGCATCTTTCATCATCCAAAATGCGTTTTCCTTTCTTTATGATGAATGATTGCGATTATGTTGGAATGGGTTTTTCCATTGTGTGCCTGTAAGACGAATTCACGTTGATGTAAAAGGGTGGAAGAAAACATGTTTTGTGTCGAAATATTATTTTTGAATAAACACACTTTTATGAATAGACGGACCCCTTTTTTGCTCTGCTTTTTATCCATCCATCCATCTTGTCCCGCTTATCCATAATCGGGTCACGGAGGTAGCAGCTCCAGCAGGGGACTCCAAACTTCCCTCTCCCTGGCAACATCGACTAGCTCTGACTGGGGGATCCCGAGGCGTTCCCAGGCCAGTGGAGCTGTAATCACCCCACCTGTACCTCGGTCTGCCCCGTGGTCTCTTCCCAGTTGGATGTGCCTGGAAAATCTCCCTCGGGAGGCGACCAGGTTCCTTACCAGATTCCCGAACCACCTCAACTGGCTCCTTTCTACGCGAAGGAGCAGCGGCTCTACTCCGAGTCTCTCACGAGTGACTGAGATTCTCACCCTATCCCTCAGGGAGATACCAGCCACCCTCCTGAGGAAACTCATTTCGGCCACTTGTGTTCGCGATCTCGTCCTTTCGGTCATTACCCATTGTTCACGACCATAGGTGAGGGTAGGAATGAAGACTGATCGGTAGATAGAGAGCTTTGCCTTCTGGCTCAGCTCTCTTTTGGTTACAACGGTGCGCCAAAGTGCACCCAATACCGCTCCCGCTGCACCTATTCTCCAGTCAATCTCACGCTCCATCCTCCCCTCACTGGAGAACAAGACCCCGAGACACTTGAACTCCTTCACTTGGGACAAGGACTCCCTCCCTACTTGGAGTAGACAATCCACCGGTTTCCTGCTAAGAACCATGGCCTCAGATTTGGAGGTGCTGATCCTCATCCCAGCCGCTTCACACTCTGCTGCAAACCGATCCAGTGAGTGCTGAAGGTCACCTGATGACGCAAACAGGACCTGATGATGCAAACAGGACCACATCATCTGCAAACAGCAGCGATTCAATCCTGAGCCCACCCTACTGAAACCCCTCCCCTCCATGACTACGCCTTGAAATCCTGTCCATGAAAATCACAAACAGGATGAGTGACAAAGCGCAGCCCTGGCCGAGGCCAACAACCACTGAGAACAGGCCCGACTTACTACCGAGAATCCGGACACAGCTCTTGCTTTGGGAGTACAGAGATTGGATGGCCCTCAATAGTGACCCCCGCAGCACCCCCCACAGTATTTCCCGAGGGACCCAATCATATGCCTTCGCCATCTTACCCAACTCACCACCAGATGGTGATCGGTTGACAGCTCTGCCCCTCTCTTCACCCGAGTGTCCAAAACATGCGGCCTCAGGTCAGATGACGCGATAACAAAATCAATCATTGACCTTCAGCCTAAGGTACTCT